>JARQST010000449.1:146182-160038 GCA_030142225.1 Pachycephus smyrnensis | reverse complement strand
TGAGAAGTCAGTTCACCAAAATCATTTCCGTCGAGATATACTTCCGTAGCATCCATCGGTAGTCTTCCAGGTAGACTTGTGTATCCAGCTCGGGAGCAATCCACTACGTTAGCTGACCAGGACTGGTCATGGTAACAACTGCAATTTGTCGGACACGTCATTTCGCAATCGCACGCATCAAAGTCACAGCAATGACATAGAGCGAAACAATGAGCTTTGTAAGTACAAAGAAACTGCGAAGACTTCGCCTCCAACAGAGGTGCAAATGATCTGTGTCTATCGTAAGGTAAACGACAATAGACCGACGCCAAATCCATAACTTTAGGATGTTGCCTGAGTGACAGTGTGTTAATTCTCTGCAGCCACTCCATGGTACAGTCGCAAGTAAATGGATTACCGCCAATATAAAATTCAGGTAGTGCCTTACCAGTAGGTACCTGAGATAACTGCAGAGCCGATAACTCCATACCAACTATCTGATTAGCATAGAGATCAACTCTGGTAAGATTTTCTTTCCCAACAAATGTTTGTGGTTCCACAGTGTGTATCAGATTATCGTTAACAAAGAGTAATTCCACAGAATCTGGTATAACTTTATTCTGGAGACGCGTGAGTCTGTTAAAAGATGCATCCAGACTCTGCAAACGCAATGCTTTAGGAGCTACACCAAGATCCGTTATGGAGTTCTTGTGAATATCCAACCATTGAATTTTTTCAGGTAAATAATAATACTGAAAATCATCGATAAGATTATCGGAAACGTTCAGCCACAATAGTCCAGGTGCACTGGTGAAGATGCCGCTGATATCCTGGAGCATATTGGCATCAAGCCTTATCGCCTGTAGCGCGTGATTCGTCGAAAAGGCTCCACTCTCTACCATTTCAATCTTGTTTCTGGCGAGATTGAGTATTTGAAGTGCAGGCAACTCGGCAAGTGTAGCTCTCGTAATGTTCACTAACTCGTTCCCAATAAGTCGAAGACCATAGAGACTTGACATGCCCCGAAATCCCGGATCCTCCAAACTCCTGATTCGGTTCTCTCCCAAGTCTATTGTTCTCAGCATCCTCATATCCTTCAGAGCAACGGGCACGCTGTCCAGATCGTTTTCTGAAAGATTGAGGTCCAACATGCTGGAACAATTTCGGAATGCGTCAGGATGCACTCCCTCGAGAAGATTTGAATCCAGAGCCAGCAGTGACAAGGCGAAAAGTCCATTTAAAGAATATGCATCCAGATAAGTCAATCTATTATGAGATAATTCTAGAGTATGAAGATTACTCATTGGTGAAAATGCATCTGCCGGTATAGTCTCCAATTCGTTGTATTGTAAATTCAATATCTGAAGTGTGTAAAGATCCTTGAAAAGTGCTGTATCCAATCTGGCGATCCTATTATGAGACAGATCGAGAAGAACTAGTCTGATGAGTCCGGCGAACGTGGCGGCATTCAGCCAAGCACTGGTCAGCAAATTCCTGGAGAGATCCAGCGTGACAAGCTGGTTAAGACCGGACACTAGTCCTGGCGATAGGACACTAATGGAGTTGTTCTGCAGTCGTAATTCCTTTAAGGACTTACTCGAGTCACGAAAGAGTTCAGCCGGTAGTGCAACTACTCTATTACTTGAGAGATCAAAAACCTCGAGAGACCTCAGTGCGTGAATTGCCTTATCGGCCACCATTGAAATCACATTTCCTGATAGATTCAGTACTCTCAATCTCTTCAAGGACGAGAATCCGTAAGCTGGCAACACGCTGATCTGATTCCAGGAGAGATCAAGAATCTGAATGTCCAAGGAGCACGGAAACGGTGCTAGTGTCCCTTCTTGAGATGATGTTTCCTCAGGAACATCACTGAAACCTAGTTCAGTCGGATCCTTAATCATATTCCAGGACACGTTGAGACTGACCAGATTGGTTAATGGACAAAACAAATATTCAGGAATGGTCCAGATATTATTAGTAGATAAATCAACTTTTTCGATCAAAGGTGTTGCGTCAAATGTACCCTTTTCTATTTCAAGGCCAAATCTTGTTCTATCCCTATTGTAAGACCTGACGGTAAAATTCCTCAAATCCCGAAGTCCCTGCAGAGTCCTTGCTGGCCACCTGGACAGTTTGCATCCTAGTAGACTGAGTGCTCGTAATCTGGTAAGCTGGGAAAATCCCTCGGGATTCAAAGCACTAGGTTCCAATTCCTGATCTTCGCATAGAACACTCACGACTGTGACGCGTTCCCCAAGGATCTGGGAGGTGTTCGAATCCTGCGGCTCCCCTACCAGGAACCGGAATATACAGGTCAGGGCCCCGTCTTGTCTAGAATCCCAAGAGCAGTGCTGGGGCAGTTCCACTCTCGGCTGCGGTGGCGGTGCTGATGTTACGGCCAGTACGTGATAGACTGGTATGAATAAGCAGGCCAGGGCGATCCCGACCATTTTTCTCTTTTTCAGCATTCTTCGGTGAACATCACAGCACACCTTCAGTCTAGTTTTCAGTCCGCGACGATCCCTCGTCGCCAAGTCACGACGAACATGTCAGCTTTTGATATTCGTAGCACGTACCGACACTCCGCGCGGAATGCGAAAATGTTTTACGCGGTGAAAATTACATTTCGCTTGGCGCCCAATTTTCCTCGTTTCTTTTATGTTCTCCTTCTTTGCTCTTTACACTTCCGTGCTGTTGACACGTACTCGCGCGCTAGTTTTTCTAATAATGAAAAATTTCTAGTGAGAGCAAAAATCAAAAATGTTCACCCTACAATTTTGGTGAGTTACGTCACAGTTTTTATATCGAACAGGCTCGCTACTCTTTGGCAAATACATTCAGTGCACGTCAACAACACTTTTAGAAATACAGAATTCAAATCGACGACAGGTGGCTCAATAATTACTGAAGTTCATTCAATTTCACGAGGCGATATCTTTTTATTATTTATTATTGTAAGAGACAGTCCCCGTTTGTTCAAAATTCACAATCACTGTCCTAACGACTCTAGGCACTCTGTACCTGACTAGACTAAAAAAACCAAGTATTCACTGACGTCAAGTTCTCACGAAGAGAACCGCTCCGATCGCTAACCAAAGCGAGACTGATGCTAGATCTCACGGAGTCGTGGGACTGAACTCACAGCATCCAAACTGTTCCGTATAGGCAAGCGCACGACAATCAACGAAGTTGGCCGAGCATCGAATGCCACCACCCGACTGGAACCGTACAAACTCGAATAGAGCCGTAAAGAGCCGAAGTCTCCCCACCGTTGTAGTATCACCCCCGCGAACATCTGAAAGGGTTTAAATAGGGCAGCACTTTTAAGTGGCTGCAGGACAAAGGCGGCGCCTTTGTCGGGGCGCTACTGCACCTTTCAAAAGCCTCTACGCTCACGCACAATGTAAACAAACCACGTCTCCCCGTGCCCCCCTCCATGCAAAAGAAAAGAATGAATCGGTAAAAACAGCGAGTAAAATGAATCTTCTTAATGGCGACTGCCATTCCTTACTGCTTTTCCAGGACGGTTATAACGAGTGGAACTGTTATTTCTGAGCGAAAAATCGATGTAGCGTCATGCAGGTGCGAGGTCTACGACCTCCGCCATCATGTTACTTTATACAGGGCGACTCATAGTTTCCATTTTGCTAAAGTATCGCTGTGCGAAGGATAAAAAAAAAGAAAAGGGAATCTGTCGTTTCGTAGCAACGATAACGTTGGGCTTTAGGTTGCCGTTGGACGCTGGGATGGGATGAAATAAGGGTGTAGAAGAAAAAAATGAAAAAAATAAAGTAAAAGGGAACAACCGTGCATCCTTTCCATTTAACTCAACGCGCAATTGTGGCGCGGTTACGCTTGACTCGTCAGAAGAAAGCCGGACGAAGGGGTATGGGACTTTGAAAAAAAAAGGAGAATTTTTAATTAAACGCGGAACGGGAGTTTAATCGAGCAGGAGGGATTAATTGCCGAGGGGTTAAAACGTCAGGGGGTCAAAGAGACCCGGGGAACCACCACCGTGGCAATTCCACGCTTCCGAAGCGACTGTACCGCCTCCCCCCGTATAAATATCCTACCCTCTCGAAACCACCCCGTTTTCTCAACCCCATCTACCAATCTACCTACCAAACCTTAACCTACGCTCTTTTATTTCCAGTGAATAAATTAACTGTTTCACAGGCAAATTAAAACGAAGTTGGTAATGCTTCACCGGAAGCGGCTCAAAAGAAAGGAAAAAGAAAGGGATAACCTTGAAAAGTTGTTTTCTATATAACGCATGTACAAAATATTGTCACTCAAGTAATACAAAAATATAAGGTATTATGTGAATTCATATATGAATACGACCATACTTTATACGTAGTACATACATAGGTTATGTTCCTGACTTTCATTTTCTCCTATCTAACAGCACCTAACCAAACCGAGCTGGTCCATTAAGCCAAAGTAGGAATTTTCCCAGTAACGCGGTAGAGCGGCCAAGTAAATGAGTACAGGAAGACCGTTATTTCGTGACTTCTCGTTTTTTCCATATTTCCTTTTTCCTCGTCCCTGCAGATTTTTACCAAGCCCCATATTTTCTAGCGACCTTCTTGGCGCTTCTCCCCTCCTTCCGCCATTTTATTTTCGTATTTTACGTACTTACGCTCGCTGTCGCGCATCAGCGCTGAAAAAAAATGGCGAAACGTATCCAACGAAGTACATAAATTTAATGAGCGATGAGGTGTCGGAATGTCTCGTCCGCCTGTAGTATATTAAAAAAATAAGAAGGAAAGAACTAGGAAGAACCTAATAGGGAGTGGCGTAGGGGAGCTAATCCAATATTGGAGAGAAATTACACGTAAGGGATGCAAATCCAGGAACTTCTCTAACCCCCCTGTTCGCACCATCCCTTCCTAATAAACTCCTTTCATTAAAGGCGTCTCCACGGCTAGCCCGGGGAATGGCGAACGAACTGCGGACTCGCAACATGGTGACAGCTGGAGCTCTAATTATTGGATTTAGTGCTCTGCCGCCCGAGACTCCACCCCTTTCGAGCCCCAGTGCCAAGTCACCCTCGACGTGGCGTTACGCCGAATCAACCCTTACGCTTACGCGAGCTCGAGCTCGTCACTGTCAGGTTCTACTACATGTCTCATCGAACTCTGGGGGGAGGAGGGTATCTCATCAGTTTGACTTTTGCATCAGCACAATCGCTTTGCCCTATACATATTTTTGAAAATAACTGTACCTGTACCTTGCCTGGAAATGATATATCATTATGATTTTACAAAAAATTACAAGTTATAACAACAAAATTATATCCTCAATTTTCATACTGAAAATACTTGCTGACTTTAAGAACTCTTACTCGTGTTACTCAAACTATGCACACGTGGTAGGGTTGATGCAATTAAATGCAGCTGCGCCCTCCATTTGGATAAAGGCAAAATGCTTCAGGATGAAAGAGCTCTCCACCACTTGTGTATATGTCGAAATTATTTCGGTACCAACTATACGGTTTACGTCGAGTTGCAGACCAGTTCTATACACACCATATTATCGGTGTGCAACGAATATACTATCTGTACAGTCACTGAAAAACACGTGTAATCGAAGCGTAAATTAAAAAATTTATCAAAATTTCTACGATAAATATACGTATATTTAAAAAAAAACGAATATCATCCCATATTTAAGAAAAATCATTGGAAGGAATAGGGAGGGACAAAGGATATTAATATTCAAAATATAGTATCATTTTCTGGAATATGTTCAGTGTATGGGAAGCTATTTATACTCCACGTTCTATATGGTGTACCGGCTTATTATCCGTAATATAATGTTATGGTAATTAGGGCTGTATTAAAATCGGACTAGCCCGTAAAGGAGCTCAAGTGTTTCCCATTGTTCGTGTCCTTATGGGGGTGAATGTTGTCAAACGCACAAACTCCCCTCTTTCAAATCGCTATAAGAGACTGAAGGGATAAAAAGAGAAATATAAAAAAGTAGAAAACGATAGGAACCCCATAGCTAAATACACACGCGCACCAACACCATTGAAGCGTGTCCCCTCGTTCTTTAGTTTCTTCGGCTTCTTCGCAGCGCGCCGACCATCTTTGTCACGAATTTCTCCATAGGAACCATAGAAACCATAAACAATGAACGGGACAACAAAAACGCCGCGAGGCAAGCGATATCCTTCGTATTGTCGCAATAGCGAGGAACACTTCCAAATCCAATGCCTATAGAGAACCCGTGGGAGCAGATCTTTTTCGATGATCATGTTAAAAAGTGAAAAATGAGACTGTAACTTAGATTTTGATGTAACACGTAGTGATAAAGATTGACGTAGACTGTCAAAAAAAATTTAATTCACTTTTCGAAGAATACCTACTCCGGTATAATTGTATCCGAAAGATAAAAATGATCCTCGATCCGCGTGTTCCGTTTCGAATTTTTTTGCACAGCTGATAAGGAAGTTTTTCCTGTGGGGAGAAAAAAGGAAAATCGCAAAGAAAAAGAATAGGGTAAAAATTTCCTAGATCAGACATCATAATAAAATAAAGAATGGAGTAAAAATCCCATTGAATTTTATAGAGAAAAAAGAATTACTGTAGTCCGATCGTTTTCTCTATTATTGAGCTTTACCTACACTACTGATACGCGGATAAATAATATATACGTGTCTGAGAGAGAGACAGAGAAAGGGTGTGCAAGGGATGAGAAATAAAAAAGAAATTGATTATCGCCAGGAGAGAGTCGTTCACTTGAATTGATCCTTCACGGCTAAAGTTGAATATTTCAAGGAGCCGAAGCGGGAGGCTTTCATCAATTTCCGCCGAAGAGAATTTAATTATTTATTTTTCATCCCTCCAAATCCTTCCCACCCCTCAATCCCTTTCTTACTCTTTCTCTAGAGCGAGTAAGGGTATAAGTATTATATTACCTTAAAGTCAGCAACCTCTGTTCCTTCAATGTTTTTGACTTAAGATCCAAAGGTCACGCAATTCTGTAGATGTGTAGTTGAATTTTTGGAGATTTCTGACGTCACCTATATTGATCAGTGTTACCAGAGATATATAATGAAAATACATACTTTCAATAGAATCAATAATATACTAGAATAGGCTAAGCCATTGAGTTAATAAGAATTTTAAATTGAATTAACACAGATTTTAAACTTAAATCGATTATTGATTTTTTTAAATTTGAGTCTAACAATATACTGATCGCTACCTACTTCCTTGATTATTGCTTATTAATAATGAGAAAAATATAATAATTAATCACAGAATGAAGTACTGATAATTACTTCGTAAACAACAGATACTATGTAAGCCATACTCGCCTAATTACAATTCTGCCTACACCCAAGTCTGGTATAAGAGCTCAATGTGTACTTACTAAAATGGCGGTAAGCTGACCTAAGTACACTAAATTCCTTAATATTAAATATCATTAGATTTATACCTACAGGTAAGTAACCGTTAGCATCGGGTACAACAGTCTCTCTGATAAAACCCCAACATGTATTATCAATACTAATCGCATCACGTGGCCTGATCCTTCGAATATGGGAATAACAAACGTTTCAGAAAATAAAAAATCGAAAAAGTGCATTAAGAGGACAATCAACGCAATCAAATCATTTACCAATATGCATGAACAAACAACTGATGCAGATGGACTGAAAGAACTTTACAACACAGTCAGTCATACTTCAAACTGAATTAATACGCCGAAATATCAAATGGCTGAATTACAGACCCAGCGTGAATGGATTAAACTGCATTTCCAATGTAGCAACCCAGAGATACTTTATTCACGCTAGTTGAAAATCCCCTTCTCCTAGTCACTGCCAGTGGACAGATCTCCAGTATCCTCGCTGCAATTCAGCCAAATTGTCAGAAATTTCTGACACGGACTGTCTAATACGCAGTCTTGTTCTGTTACGTCCAGGACCGATAATCACACGTTCATCCTACAGAAAACTAGGAACGTTGCTGCCAGCAAGCGATGTAAAAACTTCAGCAATAGCCACGTGGGCTGGATTGATAATGCAGTATTTAAAATCTTTTTGCATGAAGTCTACAGGAATAATAACCGTGTACTATAAGAGACTGCCCCGATAAAAAAAAAGTTATTCTACTACAGCAACGATAGCGAGGAAATCTAGATATTTGAAACAGTATAGATAAACGGTAGATACTTTAAGATTTTCAAGACAGATGGCGTCCTGGTCAACATCATCGCACGATCTCAGAATATCCTGGCTAAGAAAACCAACAACTTCCCATCTGTATATTATTGTCTGTGATGTTTTCTTAATTACATTATCGTTACTTGAGTACTTGTCATACAAAAGTTACACATTGTCGACTAGAGATTTCATTTATTATATTCTTAGTTCCACTAATTAAGGCTGGAGTGTGGACACGTCATGTTACTGCTGAGTCATTAACAGATGTTAATCCTATGGCTACAAGGAAGAACTCCATATGTCAATTTCTTTTTTCAAAATTGAGATCAGACTATTTTGAAAATTTAGGGGATAAATCTTTTTTGTAAATATCGACTCTCCGTGATCCCACTTTTGGCGTTGAACGAAGCTTTAAAAAATAACGCAACTCCACTTTGTTAGTTAAATTCGTATGAATAAAGAATACTATGTTTAAATGTATGATATGGAAATGCAATTTCTTTCAGCTTTTCTGACTTCTTAATAGTAATTTTTGGACAGGTGCTCATCTATGGAAATACAAAATGCTTGCAGGCAAGAAAAAAAACTACATAGCAAAGCACAAAAACATGAGCAATTTTTTACGTTGTATTTGGATTAAATATGCATATACTCAAATTTGGATACGACCACGCAGAACGGTAAAGCATCTAATGATTGCATAATTACCATTACAAAAACAAGATGAATATATATTCACGTGTACGTACACGCCTGTGCCGATGCAATATCCATAACCAAATTTCTGACCGCTGCTGAACCGATCCGGTCGAAATTCCCAGGAAAAATCAAATCCAGGGAATTTTTTAAACTGTAACACCTGCAAATATCCAGCACCAGCGGCTTCTAATGATCACATTCTTATGCGTGTTTTGCAATTAATTTTTTTTAACAGTAAATACATAAGATAGAACCACACGAGTCATCCTGAATTAGTGATCATTTTATGAAGCTATAAATTAATAGCCACGATAGTATGTATACAAATGAAAGTTATAAGGTAAATACGTTTATGCTACTTTACAAGGTTGTTTACCATCCGCTTTATTATGGATGCTTATCAGCATTTGAAAATCTAACGGCCTACGTTCCATAGGAAGAGTACTCAATCTTAATTGGATATCTGACTAATAGCTGAATTTGATAGATTCACTAATTGACTAACTCCCTATGAATGTTTCTTTTAGCCATAATTGAATGTAAATTGCGTATGCCCGAATACGTCCCAATTTACTAAGCAAATGCCCAACTCTAAAAACCTAAAAAGGATTTATAATACTGAATTCAATGTACATACATCCTATATCCGATGATTGAGGACCTCAGATCATCTTCATCTCGTTTTCAATGATTGAGGCTTCAATTAACGATATATAATGATATTTGTTGATTTTACGTTACATAAATTTTTGTATAGTTATGAAAAAAATTCAGCCTATAGAGGATTAAAGTTACAAAATTTTTTTAATCATATTGCACTAATAATTATTATTGTAAGATCAAGTACTTTAAACTAATTAAGAATCTGCCACTAATAATTATTGCTTCAATGGCGTCACTATTTGTCGAAAGATTTATTAATGATATTTTTATATAATCCTAGGTCAACTAAAACTATGTCTTGTACCCACTTCTGGTAGTAGTAGCTACATAAGAACTTTGTCACATCACCTAATGTTCTCGCATATTAATTAGAACGGTTTATCAACATATTAAATATGTATGTTGACATATCGGCCGGGAATTGGAATTTAAAATTGAAAGAGCACTATATATACCTACGTCAGGTTTATTTTTACTCTACAAAACGCTGAGCATATTTCACCCTACTATACTCTTAGCTACGGCTGTCTACGTGTGCTAGGATCCTTTGTTCATAAAACTTCACACAATAGAATACCAAATTACACCTCTGAATTATTAACTCACAACCGCGCTACCAATTCGCGAGCCACGCGAATAGCAAACATTCTCACTATAGTTATCCGTCTGCAGATCCTACCCAAACTCACTGCCGTTTGTTTACCGACCTGACTGCTCGTCTATGGGATAACTCGTGATATGCAGATATACATATATAAATTCTCTTTCATAATACGTCTTTAAACATTACTGTTATATAATTCGAACTTCATAGTGTACTACACTGTTTTTTTCTTCTCTTATTGTTTACACTTATTAGAGTAATTAGATTTGATGTGTAATATTATGTTTTCAAATTTGAATTTTTCAAAAACACCATACCCCATCTTTATATAGTTTTTTTCCCATGTGGGATTACTTCAGCGAATAATAAACTTATTTATCTTATTTATCCTTCTCTTCCGCTTTATGTACCACCTTCTGTACAACTATGTACCTGACAGCCACCACCGACGTATAAATGTCTGTGCGTATACTTGAAGAAAAATCGTGCACCTTTCCTTCGAGAAATTACTTGCTCTCGCACGGCATTAGATTAAATCCGTAGCCGACCTTCCGACCTTCCTGCCTTTCCGCTTTCCAACCTTTCCCACCTTCCCACCTAGAACGCCACGGCAAATTGATACAAACGAGAGTCAAACTGTCTGCCTTCTTCATCCCGTAGCCCATCGCTATAGCCTAACCAAATTTCGACTCCCTCTTACCTGATTGGAATTTTTCAATGTTTAACTAATTTTTTTTTCATTCTTAAGAATATTAAAGGGACGAAAGTACCAACTACCTTATGACATTCAAAATATGCGTCCAATCAGAAACCAATCTGCTACCTATCACGTGACGAACAATGATAATTAAAGTGATGATTTAATCTTTTTTTTTGTTTACTTTAGACACGCCTTTATCGTCGTTTGAATCTTTTGATACTGATGCGGCGATACCAACAAGCGCAATTCGATACGGTACAATGATATTGTATGACGATATATTTTTGTTGCTATAAGGATCCAAATGATTGATTGTTCCAAAGGGAAGAAAAAACGTGAAAGGTGTAGATTGAGATGAATCGATAGAATTGCCAAAGGAGTTCGGTGGCGATTAAGGACCCGTTATCCTTGCGACAAAAGGAGTCATCTTTCTTCAGGATTTTCGTGGAAAATAAAGGTCCACCGTACAACAGGATAGGACTAAGGAAAAAAAAGAGAAATGGTATTAGTATTCGGGTTGGTATTGGTGCGCCTGGCGGAAGCTGCGTTTTCTCGTTAATCCCGGAATATTAGTCCGGGCATCGGTAACAATATCCAGAGCCTAGCTGGAGTGACTAACAGATCAAACATACCCGGGGGATTGATTGACATCAAGAGTCTTTCCGAGTTCCTCTCCCTCGGCAATATCCTCGATATCGGTGAGAAAGAGCCTGTGGGGATGAGAGCGTTGGTGATGGTGGTGGTGGGGGGAGGAGGGGGGAGGGGGGGAGTGAATGGGTGATAGGGTGAGGGGCTGAGTGGGCAAGTAGATGTATGGGTGCGAGCAAGAGAAAAAATGGAAAAATGGAATAGTGAGAGACCAAGAAGAGAGGGTGGTTTAATAGAGACTGCCATGATGGATGACTCTGAACTAATATCATTTCTCCACTCTTTTATATCTCTCTACTGTTACAAAAAAAATAAATACTTAAAAAAAATAAGGAATCTATTCGATAATCTACAGAACTCGGTATTTTACTTAATTTCCTACATAATTGTTCCTTTCGTGTATCTATATCGCGGTATAGCTATAGCAAATAATATGGACACCTCAATTTTAAATACGTTATTTTTAAAGATCTTTATATATGTTCATAGACTGTATGTTATTTTTCAGGATCAACAATCCCTTCCTCATTCTCTATGCTTTTCATTTATTTATACACTTCTCATAGTAACAGCTTTCCCTAGTTGTTCACGCAAGTTTGTTACGTTCGATATTTTTTAGAATTTTTGGTTGCGTGAACTCCCAAGAATCTGATTAAAGGTTGTTAGGTGTTTTTTGGGGTACGTTGCAATAAAGGTTACACGATATAAAAAATATTAAATGTATTGCTAAACTATGTTGAGTATAGTGGTTTATACAGTCATTGATAAGTGTTAGTTAAGTAATGACGCGAGCAAGATGAGTCTGGGGAGAGCTCGCGGAGTGCACACGTCCTGTCGTAGGACTGGAGTCTTTTGGGATTTTCCTTTGAAGGATGATTTTTGAGAAAACTAAAGATGGTACGGAAATGAGTGGGAGTGGACGTGATGCGTGGGAAAGTTTAGAAAGAAATGGAAAGTACGACAAAAGAACAGGGTAATATTGTACAATGACTAAGTTAGGAGAATTTTGAGGAACGTACTGCTTCCCAGACGTGGAAGGTGCACAGCAAATAGGCTTGAGAGAGTAAAAAAAGGTCCTTGCATCGGGTATTTTCTAGTCAAGAACCCTAGCAATAAAACAATAACGCTGCAGAGAGGCAGGACTTAAGAAAGGAATGGGTGGTTGGGTGGTTTGAAGATACACGTGGCAACACTAGTCGTAATCTCGCGCCGTCCCGTACGCAGCGCCATCTACGTGAGATTGTTTCAATGGCGAAGCAGTGGGACGGTAGAAAAATAAAGGTCGGATGTGAATCTGAAGGTAGCTCAGTAGATAGAAGGTACTAGGTAGATAGGTAGCTAAGGTGGCTAGATTGTAGCAGCCGCTGCTGGTGGCTCTTCCCGGCAGATAGCGAGATATTAAGCGCATATTAATGGGTCTTACTTCTCAAGGAAAGTTGGCGGGCGAGTGGTTATTAGCTCGCGTCTACGAACGTGAAACGAAAGGAAAGTGCTCGGGGTCTGGAAACAGTCTCGGCATTAAGAGAGGAACTTGGTATCGCCTTGGGACCCCGCTAATATAAACTTACTAGAAATTACATCTGCATATTAATTATGAGTTTCGATGCTGACGATTATTCAGCCTCCCATGAGTTTTATTACGTATTCACTTAGCGTCGTCATTCGTCTCGCCACTGCTGCTACCACTTACAAAATCACTACGTTTACTTATCTATATAATTTTAAAGATAATATCTTTTTTCCCCCACTCTATTACACTACTTATAGTTTATATAGAAGCGAATATTTCTAGGGACATTTTACAAAAAATAATCTCACTCACAAGGGAACATTCCCAAGTGGCCCACTCCGATTTTGATCATTTTTGTATATGTTGTAGAACTCGAAAATCTAAGGGATACGTATTTTTTTATCGGCGGAGATTGATATTTAGGGGGTGAAATCGCCCCTCAAAGTTTGGCAAAAAATCGACCAAATGTTTTTTTTTTTCATAGAAGCACTCGACGGATTTCAATGAAACGTGGTATGAATATATCTCGTGTTAGCAGGATCCAATAACGATACCGACTGGCACGAGTGCACCCCTTTAAGGGGGTGAACTATCCTTAAAAAAATTTTTTTTTAATATTTCGGAAACAAATAATCTGATTAAAATGCGAGTTGCATGACCATTAATGCTCAAGTAATATAAAAGTTTACATATTTTTGCTTTTCTTCCAAAAATCATTATTTAACAAGGTAAATATATTTCAAAGACAGGCAGTACATGTAACACATTTTCTCTATCAGAGCACGCCATATCATATCATCTTATTCAAACATTCATCACGTAGACATCGAAATTTCGTTAGTTAAAAACACAGTTCTTATTGAGTTAAGAA
>JARQST010000449.1:80425-146082 GCA_030142225.1 Pachycephus smyrnensis | reverse complement strand
GTTGGAAAAAATTCATCCAATCGACCCACTTTGTTGATTTTCGAAAAGTCCATTTTTCTTAGTTGATCTTCAATCTTTTACTAGATTATTAACGTCTCTCTTCGCTCGAATCAAACGTTTCACTTCCGCGATATTCTTTAACAGTAACTGTATTCGCACTAGTTGGAATCTTTGGAAACGCACAAAGAGTCGCCTATCTCCTCCTTCGAGTAACACGACGTCCACGACAACGACCGGACAAGGATGCCGCGGAAGTTTCCCGAAAGCGCAGCGGCAGGTGGATCGAACGTGCTTTCGGAAATGCGCAGAGGCTCCTTGCTTATCTCGTCCTTCGACGAGTAACGTGACGCCAACAATAATAACAAAGGCGTCGTAAACAATCCTCCAGGTCGAAGAATCAGGAATGTGGGGTGGGCCGTCGGTGTCATCTCGCCGCGCTGCAGTCTCTTTGGAATCTGCATGCGATTGGAGCGGAAGGAGGAGGCTTCCGGAAGCTTCTCCGTGAAACGAGGAAGCTTCCGATGTCTCGACGCACGCGCGGCCAACGTCCGAGAGCTGCCTCGATCTGCACGCGGGGTGGGGAGAGGCGGCCGTCGGCCATTCCAACGGCTTCTCCGGCGTCGAAGGGCAAGGGATCGAGGGGTAAGAGGCTGCCTCGAAACGTCGAGTGAGACGCCCGCCGGGGGGTTGGGAGGGGGGAGTCATCGAAGTTTCCAGAAGGTTCTAGAAGGTTCTAGAAGGTTCTCCGGGGTCGAGGGGCAAGGGATCGAAGGGTAAGGGGCTGCCTCGAAACGTCGAGCGAGACGGCCGCCGGCTCCGGGAGCGGTCCTCCGCGACTCAGCACGGACGCGAACCGTCGAAGGTTCCGGAAGGTTCTACAATGTTCTAGAAGCTTCTCGATCTCGCGCGATTCCTAGAATTGAACGTAATATTCCTGGAATCAGACACGAAATTCCTAGAATCCCCACCCTCAAAATTCCTGAAATCGGGGGGTCTCGATGACGGCACTTCCGGAAATCGTAGGGCTAACGTTGGCAACTCAGCACGGACACGAACCTTCGAAGGTTCTCGAAGTGGCGGTAAATGTCGGTGCAGAAATCTCTATCCAGAACCGGCCTTGCTACACTACTCGCCTATGCTCCACTAATCGTCATCGATTGCTTTAAGCAAAACGAGTCACTCAAATTTGGACCAGTCGATATTCGTCTCGAATTTGAGGCGGATAACAATTTCCCTGCTGAGACATCGGCGTTCTGCCTGATCCTGCACGATTGTATAGTCGAATACAATCCGATCAGTGGTGGGGTGAAAAAATTTGTATAAAGAGGTTGCGATCGTCTCTTCCAACGCAGTTTATCGAAATGGAATTTATCGTGGACGTACAAGGATTTAAGAAACCCTCGAATCAATTTGTATTGAAGGAGTTGGCCATGATTTCAATCAGCAACGATGTTTCCGAACTTTCAACATTTCTGTTTCAACCACCTTGTCCGTGGAAGTGTTTACCCGTCAAGTACCAGAGCATGAATTTGTGGATGGAACGCAATTTTCATGGGATATCCTGGAGCTCGAGCGATATACCTTACAGCTACGCTAAAAAAATTCTTCGAGCTGTGTTGCAAGATGCCTGTAGGATCTACGTTAACGGATTGGAGAAGAAGAATTGGTTAGAGAATTTTATAGGATCGCATCGTGGACCTGGGAGATATGAATTGCCCTTCGCTGCAAAAGTTGCGAAACAATTTACTCACCCGTTGTTCGCATCACAATGCTCCCCATTTCCAGTGTTCGTAATAATAAGTTGTATATTTACTTAACACGCATACATAGTATTAAGAGCGTAAGTATAAACGTTTAGAAACATTGAAACTCAATCTGATTATACCGCCCGCCTAGGTAGCGCATAAGGAGTCGATTCTCGTCACGCGCCAACATCATCTGTTGAAAGAAATCGTCGTCATCTTTTAGGACTTTTGACATCCTCGCTGGTAGAAACGCTAAGAAGTTATGTTCCACGTCAACCAGAAGTCTTGTTCCATATTTTGTTTGGATCTTTCGTATGCTGCTTATCTTGTACTCCTTCCGAACCTCCACCTCCGACAACTTCTTCGTTGGAAGAAATTCATCCAAGCGGCCCACCTTGTTGATTTTTGTGAAATCCATTTTGCTCACTTTAGGTGAAGTCTCTTTAAGTTTCTTGTGAGTCGGTTGGTATCTTCTCTCACTTGAATCAACTGTTTCACTTCCTCGACACTCTTTAGTAGTAATTTTATTCGAACTTTAAGCTGACGTTGCTTCTTAATATTTCGCTTATCACAGCGAAATTTTTTATACAGCGAACCCTTCCTTGTTTAAGGATTAGTAAATGGCGGGGGATTTCGTTATTTAAGCAACTTGCATATAGATCTTTCTAGAATGCAGGTGGACTTTGACCCCGTCGGGGTCGACGCTTTCGAGAAGGATCGCTTATCTCCCCGTGAGTAACTTGACACCGGCAAATAACGAAGATATCATAAGTCCTAATCAAGGTTCGATCGAAGAGTCTCGACGCGTTCAAAGTCTGAGAGCTGCCCTCTGAAACATGCCGGGAAAATTCCTGGAATCAGATCGCTAACGAATTTCCTGGAATCGGTCTGAAACCTGCCACTTTTCGGCATTGCACAAAGGCTTGCATTTCGGTACTAGACAAAAGTCATCTCTTTGATCCGCCGATACGACGCGCTAGTCTGCGAGATAACGTTCAAGGTCGACGTAGTTTCCGATCCTGGACGACGCACGATGCTGCGCAATTCCTTCCTCGAATCGAATGCACAAAATTCCTGGAACCGCTTTTTCGTCAATGCGCATCGAACAAACAATTTCTGGAATCGATCTCAAGGTCGAAGGATCTTCCGGACGAAATCAGCCGTCTGGAATCTGCCTGGGGTTGGGGACGGAGGAAGCCATCGAAAGTCCTAGAAGCTTCCGTACGAGGGCTGCCGTCTGAAACCTGCATCTTTGACGCGCAATTTTGAGAGATGACATTCAAGGTAAAATTGGCTCCCGGCTGAACGCTACCGCCCGAAACCTGTACGAACCTGCAAAGGGGGTGGGAGGGAGGGAGTCATCGAAGCTTCTAGAAGGTTCTAGAAGCTTCTCCGGGGGTTGAGTGGCAAAGGAGTGCCTTAAATCGTCAAGCGAGAGGGCCGCCGGCTCTGGGAGCGATCCTCCACGATTAGCACGGACACGAACCGTCAAAGGTTCCGGAAGGTTCTAGAATGTTTTAGAAGGTTCTGGAAGCTTCTCGATCGCTCGTGATTCCTAGAATCGAGCGTAAAACTCCTGGAATCCGACGTCAAATTCCTAGAATCCTCCCAAAATTCTTGGAATTGGGGGTCTCGATGACGTCACTTCCGGAAATCGTAGGGCTCACGACTCCTATTTAGCACGGACACGACCCTTCGAAGGTTCTCGAATGTCGGTAAATGTCGGTTACAGGAATCCTGGTCCAGAACTCCCACAGCTATACTACTAAGGACGACAGGGAAGGCTGGCCCCAGGCAAAGATGCAATACAGCCGTCGTCGACCGGTGAGTACCGCTGAGGGCGGATAAATCTGGATCACCAGAGGATGCACTCGATAGTACACGGTAGCTCGCGGGGCGAGATGCCCAGGAAGAACTCCAACTGACAGGATGACTTCCGCGGCCGCGACGAGTGTTCGAACTTTGAATTGTATAGAGTCCCTCTCGCAAGGCCCTTATTAGACTGTACTCGTTCACCACATTTGTAATATATGGGAATTTTTTATATAAGATAGCCACTGTGTCGCTCATTTATTAGAGATCGCTCTGGCTTCCCCTCTCTGGCCCCCATGTTCCCCTCTACCTTTCAGGGATAGGAGCTAGCGGGAACGACCGGTCGAGAGGACTCCTGGTGACGATAAAAAGACTCGGAGGATCTAGCTGGTGCCGAGAGGCACCTGGCGCCCAACGAAATCAGGATTGCGTTGTGGCCATCGGATTCTGACGAGGAAGAGATTCGCGTAGGGATCGACCTTTTAATCCATTACAATAGATAAAAGAACTCGGCATGTATTATCTAATGCAGTTAAGTCATCAGCTGATGGATGTCCAGGAGCATTATAGGTATAAAACAAGCAAGCACTCTGCATTTGGACCCTGTTTTTCTTTTATTGCTGGTAAAAATATTTCAGTATATCATTTGACGAAAAGCACTTTGTCCATCCACACATTTTTTTGTATTTTATAAGGACATTCCAGATTATGCACGTTTTTAAAAGCTGTTGGCTTTTTGAAATTACCAATTACTGACAGTGGTACCTTATGAGATCCATCTGCATTTGCACATGTCATAACAATTAGTCGGTCTTTTATAACTTTTCTACCAGGAGCTGAACTTTCGAATCCGCCAACTAATGTGACGTTAATTAAGCTTCTCCAAAAAAGTTCAGTCTGGTCAGCACTATAGACTTCAGATTCACAGTAATTATTTTCTACAATATATCCGGGAAATGTTCTATAAGAGTTCTCACTGCTTTCATGATCAGCAGATAGTTTTTCTCTTTGCACTGTCAGTATGTGCAAACCATGTCTCTTCTTCAATTTATCTCACCAGCCATGACTAGCTTTAAACGTTGAGGGTCCATTTGACATTTGGTTGAATATAATAACTTGGTTACACATTATTTGGGATGTCACTGGCTCATGTAGTGATCCTTTTTTTTAAAAAACCATTCCGATAAAGATTTTTCTAAAGGAGTTTCTTCCACATTGGTAATCTTTTACTTTTTCAAACTTTCTTGTTGTTTTTTAAGAACTTTACCGTATTATGAAATATTTTCCTTATTTTTAATAATTTTCGATATTGCAGACGTTGTAATTGAGTATTCTTAAGTAAGTTTATTTATTTCACTCCGTGCGAGAAATGCAGTTTTACGCACGCTTCGCGTGCGTACAACTGCATTTTCGCATGTTGTGAAATAAAATTTTGTACGATACTCGTGCGAAAAACCTTTTCTAAACTCGTGTGATTGCAACACTCGCCTTCGGCTCGTGCTGCAA
The DNA here is from genome assembly GCA_030142225.1 of Pachycephus smyrnensis. NCBI lineage: Eukaryota > Metazoa > Arthropoda > Insecta > Hymenoptera > Cephidae > Pachycephus > Pachycephus smyrnensis. The sequence continues at coordinate 141,019 of JARQST010000449.1, read as the reverse complement.
ACTCACACTCGTCAGGAAAAACATTTTCGCACTAGTATCGTAAAGTACTATTTTAACTTCACCTGCCTCACTTCGTCGACTCATATCTATTCGATTTTGAACTGCAGGTCTTTCCCTTTTTTGCACTCCTTAGAACTCATCCTATAATTAAAAAACCTATATACAAATGTAAATACAGATAATCAATTACTGTAATTAGAAGACATTTTTGGTTGCAAAAATATATTTGTAAAGTCTAACCTTAAAATTGTATTTTCTTCGAGTTAGCTAACGTAGTACAATGTAAAACGCATCAACGTATTATGATTGATAATAGTTTTTTCTTCTTGATAACTGATATAAAATATTGTAAAATTAGTAATTATTCACTCTACAAAAAAATTGAAACTTAAAGATATAGTATAAATCCGCTAATGGTAACTGATACACAGTATGGCGAATCTGCGAAATACGAGGAAAATTAAGCTGGGGGGGGGGGGGATTGGCGATCCACACTGCTGATGGCGGTGCTCGTGTTGTGCGACAATATGACCCTATGAGATTGCATTTTTTGACAGATAGCGCTGAAAACATGGGACGAAGATACTTGAAACTGCGACAAATTTATGATTTCATAAAAGACATTCAGAATAGTCGAATATAAATGAGGGGGAGAAAATCCTTAAATCCAGTCAAGTACTGGTAGTCGGATGTACGTCTAAAGCGGTGAACAACCGTCAAATTCATCGAAGATGTTGGATTATTTCGAAAATTTGTTAGTTACACATCCAGATCTTCCTGCGATTTACCATTTATTGTACGCCGAATGAGTTAATCCTAGGTAACTTTGTAAGATTTTCAACAGGGAACCAATGAAAACTGAGGTGTCGATCTGTAGATGTACAAGACCGGCACCTGTACACACAATAGCTCACTCTGGCCCTCGATTTTCGTTTGGGGAAAAATTTTGCACCTTTATCACTCATGTTCGTAATTTTAAAAGTTCAGTCAATTAAAATTTTTTTATTTTCTCCTCCCAGGGAAACGTAATATTGTACATTACTCTCGTATCTACAAACTGTCACCGCATTCACGGACGACAAGCGCAGGTGCTTTGCAATCTTATAGTAATAAGGAAAATACGACTATTGAGAGGTCACCCAGTTCCGAGGTGAAAAATATTGAAAGGTTTCACTGTAAACATCTCAGAAAGGAGTTATTTTCAGTAATACAGCTAGAAGTTCAACATGAATTAAAACCTGGAAAAATAGGAAAAAATAAGGAGAGGGATGAATGCAACATGTAAAAGCAGCATTCGATGGCGTATATTTTTTAATCCAATAAAATCTTTCTTTTTGTGTGATGTAAAACTAAACAAAAACTTCATACAATGTTTTTGTGCTACGTTTATATTCTATTATTCTATGGTAAAATATATATGCTAAATTTCATCTTGATACACGCACAAATAACTGCATAATTTTAACACAATCGTTTGGAAATGTACGATAAACTTCAATAACGAACTTTATAATATTTGTATTTGCACAGTTAGAGGTATTTAAATCGTATTTCTTCTGATATATAATAAAATAATCGTTGGTGCACGTTGAATTAAAAGGCTATAGCTTTTCGCTAGGTGCGTACGCACAGCAGATCACATGTTTAAGCATGTATTTCAGTATACGTGCAAACAAAAAGTCCAACAGAAAACGCCGTCCAGCAAAATTGGCAGCGCTGGTAGAATGCACGCGCACAGCAATCTATGCTTAGATATTGGATCTGTGTGCGTACGCACGTAGCCAATAGCTTCGAAATAAATTAAATTTTGACATTTTTACGAGAATAAATGGTTATAGAAGGAAAAATGGTACAGCGCGAACAGTTAATTTACGTCTACAACATACGAGAGAAGTGTTTGATATAATACGTTTCGCACAATGTAACCAATAGCATGACTCAAACAGCCTGTTAATATAAAATAAATATTTCTCGAAGATATCCTACGATTACTTACTACTGATAATATTGAAATTTTTTATTATTCAACATACTGAACATGTGTTTTCCAAGTCTTTCAATTATCGTAAGCATTATCAGATATCAGCAGAGCAGGAATTATTAAGTTTGTAGTAAGACGATTTTTCTAATCTCTGAAACGTAATTTCAATCTCAATTTCATCATCAATCAGACCACCTTCATTGATGCTTTATACAATTTTAATTTTTCCAAGGCTTTTTAAACATTGTTATTTTTGAAACATTTAACTTAAATCAATGCTATGCCCAAAATAGAGAATCCACACGTTGTATGGAGTGATTGACGTAATTTGATATTAGAATATTGTAATTGCAAGTGATAACTGGCGACATGATACGAAGGAAAAATAACGTGGACTGTAGTATGCTACTGGATACAGCGATAATCAGCGACCATTAATTCGAGAATAACAATAAGCTAACTTTTGATACAAGTTTTTCGAAAAAATATATATGTATGTCAGTATATAGTATATGTTATTTTCGTGTTTAAATATGTGTGTCGATCGTAGTTTTACTTGACTAATTGTAAGTTGTAAGAAATAAATATTCTTATCATAAGATTCTTATTGACGATATACACAAGGCGGAACGAGTTAAACGAGGTCAAGAATAGAACTAAGTGTATCACATAACACAATAACAGGAATTTTTTCACGTAGCAAAATATTTCGATTGAAAGTTTATGTAGAAGGTATTTCACACGTGACAACGACTAACAATAAATATAAAGATGCAAAAGCAAATCAAAAATCGATTCAGAATGATCATTGACCAAAGCGACGAGGAAATATTGATATTCTCATAAATAACGCGATGCTAATAAGTACGTAGTGATCTAATAATTAGTAGTCGTACGGTTTCAGTGGACTAGTCGTTCGAGGATCATTCGCTTACGTAGCATATGCGCGGTTTTACAATAATTGTGATGTTCATTTTCAGTGACAGGTCGTTGCCTTTTTGTAAAACAGTCTTCAACGACTTGCTCTTACATAAGGATACACCAATAATACAGTATTCATATGTATATCATGTATACGAAATTATTGTATACATTGGTCTATCATATAAACTATATATATCTATACCGTACATAATCTGTTTACTTGACGACAAAAGTCCCCTTATTGCTAGAACATATACGAAGTATTCAGCTTTCCCAAGAGGATTTCGATACGCAGAACATTTGTTATGGAAGTTGTATGTTTCTCTCATAGATTCGTGTCTATGCAAAATGACTATAGCAGTAATTGCTGCAGTGTAGTGTACATATCGCTAATTGTAAGGGGCTCAAATTAAGTCAATCTATAATAATTCAAGCCCATAGAAAATTATATAATTTCAATTTATACAATAATGTGTATATGTACAATTTCGGTATCGTTTGAAATCAGTAAATAACGTGACAACGATTTTAAATATACAATTCAACACGCAAACCCTGTGTAATATGCTAGAAATTGACGGTGTTCGAGCGTCGCGACGCACACAGCAGCAAAGTATCATTACTCCGAAGGACGAAGATTTTGTACATCTTCCCACAATTACGTCAGAGACAAGAGATGAAAAGCCTATTCACTCTCGTTTATGGAAATAATCTCAGAAGGAGCCCAATCGATTCTGTATACGTACAAGTATACAATCTGACATGTGTTCGATAAGTGTAGTCGATCGAATGAATCGATCGAATAAAATTGTAAAATGAAAAAACATGTGTTCCATATGTGTCTCTCAAACCTTCTTGTCGCTTCTTCAAATTATAAACGTATGTATCACGTTTACGCTGATGATAGGATATGTATGATATTTTTAGGGTTATCACATAGCCCAATGCTATTCTTAATTACGCTCTTAATTAACTTATTCGAATGATATGTACACATTTATCACACGTAAAGACACAGCCGTAAGTAAATGCATGTATATAATTTTCCGTATACATGCATTTACTATGAGCTAGATAAGTGTATGTATGTAAAGAGAGCGGAAAGTTAAGGAAGGACGAAGGATTGGGACGCTAACGGGAAGAGGTGATAATACAAATCGAAAGAATATGGGAGATAAATTACGAATTATAACGACACTTTGAACATGCTTGAAAAGGAAAAATTGTTATCACAATATTCTGAAAATTTTATCGAATATTGTATTTCCTTTTTGACTTAACTATTCGACAAATTCGTAGAATTTTCTAATTTACATATCAATTGATTTTTCCGAAAATAAAAAGTCCCGCGGAGCATTATCTTAAGTTTACCATACTGATGGTATTTTAAAGTTTATGAATACCTCAAGAGATCATAGATTGCCAAAGTGCTTATCGCGAATAGTAGTTTCCTTAACGATTTTCTTATCTTCTTTTTACTGTTTCAATTCCACGAGAGAATCTTTTATCGTTTGATTACATAGATTTGGAAAATTAATATCGAGTATATGGGCATATGTGTATTGGTGTATGTTAGTAGAGATTTGTGCATGCAGTCTAGATGTCTAGAGCAACGGCACCAAAAGGCCAGGACACACCAGTGGATATTCTGAGCGAATGGGCGTGTTTTGGCCCTTCGGAAATCCTGATCCAAGGTTCCCTGAAAGCGCTCCCGCGGTCCAGGCCCTATTTTGAACCGCGATCGCCACCTGAAGGGATTTTTCTCATTATACCAAAATATGATATATATATATTTATATTTATTTATATATGAATATCTATCATCTGATACAATTATTTTCGGCTATTTCTCAATAAAAGACGTCATTTAACTAAGAGACAAACCTAACTTTTCATCTTTCAGGAACTCCCCACTTCGCGGAACTCCTTTTCTGCCGTTCTAGTCCACTTTTCTTGACCTTATCTCTTTTTATAATACAATTTTGAATTTCTTTTTCTGCTATGCGCTACCATTTCAATGGCATAAATTACACCGATGCATACTAAGAAGGATGATTTTTATTTCGTTCTCGTAAGAGCAAGTGAGAAGGATAGACTTTAGTATGAGAATCATAGAAACCCGGTATCCAAAAGACCAATGGAATGTCAGGCTAAATAACATTTTAAGCTAAACATTAATTTTGATATGCCTAATGATATTTCTACTTGTCCGATTGTTCATGGGCATTTATATTTGACAGAAAGAATCAAGAAATAGCTCACGACATTAAAAAAAATATTACATTCTTTTGTCAAAAGTTTATGTTTACATTGTTCTGTAAGTTTATGACTTTTTGAATAAACGAATACTAAGACTTTGCAAGATAGACATTTTTCAAGTTCGCGGTAATTCCAACGTTATCAATATTCGACTAGAACGGCAGGTAAATAGTTTTACAAGAAAACTCCTTGACCGCCAAGTATCTTTATCTTTCCATTCATAATTTTCCTTTATTGATATGTGTATTATATGATATGTATACGATATTTGCACCAACATTCTATCATAGATGCTTCAAACTTTCTTTCTTTGTTCAGTTTCCTCTACGCAAGCATGTTACAATCTATGCTTCACCTGTTGGTTTAATGTGGTATACTTTAGTACCGGTACAGATGTTTCGGTTCACGTATAGCAGGATATTTTAGAGAATTAATCTGAAGTCATCAACAATCTAGATCACTAACGTACCATTAAAATGATTTAATCGACTTAATTTTGCACCACGACAACTGAAAATCAAAGAATCACCTTATTTGAGAATCAGAGATCACCTTATTTTATGTTTCTTTCCTCTGTATATATGAAAAATTAGATTTTTTCATATAGTTATTCTAACGTGGAATTCTAAGCGATGTATTTACTTTGCTATTCGGATATAATTTTTTATCATGTATATTTCTAAAACGTGCATGAGGTCACAAGTTAGGTTTTAGTGCAAATATTGGTAAATAGCAATGGGTGCAAAGACTGTTGATGACACTCACTGGCTTTCTTCTGCTTCGTTACAAAACTTTTAAAAAAAATCGTTAAATATTTAGTTAAGATCTCAATCTGTTTTCCGAAAATAATTTTATGTTACGTGTATATAAACATACGCATATGTAAAGTTTTGCTTGACAAAGACATCAAGATAGGAATGCTTACTTCCCGCAACCCGTAATTTCTTGTGAAAATTGGGAGCATGCACGTTAATATTTCTGTGCTTATACAGTGAACGTTAGGGGTGTTTGACTTCCAAAAATTGGTGCTTCGATACAAGTAATGTTTTTTAGAATTTTGTTACTGTCAAAAATCGGAATTTTAACAGTACTATATAATGAATAGTAGTACAGTAACATTACAAATAGAGTTAAATTCATTGAGACCTTTTATAAATTTTTGATTGCTTTTGGTCGAATTTGCATTAAAGACGTATTAATTATATTTTTCATTTCAATGTAAAATGCACCTGAAATCTCTGGGAACCCCAATTTTATATTTCATACTGACAATATTTCATAAAATGGAATCGTATATATATTTAACATAAAAAACAAAAGGTCGGATATAATTCATTATATCGAAATATCAAACACCCCCGGTATATATGTGTTGTATAATATAACGAGAGTATATAATATTTGTGTACATGAAGGAAGCTAGACTAGAATACGCTTGAATATAACTTACAGATAAATATTAATATTGATATGTTATCGTTTCTTATCTCAGTATCTAATCACATTCACCCTCAAAGTGCTATCACTTTTTCCACTTTTTGTTCAGCTTTTTCATCACTGTATCGGTATAAAGATATAATGTATAAGAAAGAATTGTGTATTTGAGTCTCTTATACGAATCACTTAAGATATTCATAATTCATTCGAGATCTGCCTCTGGAGTTTTTGGACGTCTGATTATAGGAATTTTCAAAGTTAAACCGTTGTTTTTTCTCCTTTGAAGTCGTGTAGTCATGTATACTTGTATTTTAATGAGACTAATGAAAAATATTAAAATAATCCTGCCATTCTTATAGACCAATATCCGAAAATCGACTTGTGGTGTAATCAATACATCTATTGTTATAATTATACTTTCTTTTGAATCTTTAAAGATTGATCCATTGTCAAGAATGACACTTTATCTAAGTTCGTACTCGACGAGCCTATTACATTAATCAAAATGTGGGGTACGTGTCATCGTTCAAATCGATAATTTATGCTAATATATATTAACAAAATATTTCTGAAATTGTTTTAGTAAGCAGAATTATTCGTAAAATACTTATTAAACGTTTATGATATAATAGTCATTTTATCAATGAATCTGATAACGATCTCCCTTAGGTAGCATATCAAGCAGTAATGACACATATACCAGGTATATTGAAGCACCTATTGTAAATAAGAAATTGTATCTTTCGTCTCTATGATATTTCTGGGATGTAATGATAGTTTAGATCCTTATGTATGGTTGATATGTTAATATATCTTTACGTTATATACTCGTTACGTTACCCAAATTGTGACGTCTATGAGCTATATTTGGTCTACAATTAGGCCAATTCAAAATAGAATTTGATCTGGAATTTAAAAAATTATCAAGAACTTAATCGATTGTCAATTATTGGCATCGATCCATCCGGAGACTAGTTAAATCGACGGAATTGAGTCCACTCAATTGAATGCCTTACAATTTTACAAAGTGCTTCATATTGAATATTTTCCTTGGGCTTATGTCATTCCTCTCATTAAGGAATTCTTCATTCTAAGAAATGACACGAAGTGTCGTTTAATAAAAAAAAATAGTGGTTAGGGTTACCACGACTTTGCCTACACTTAATTGTATGTATCTGGGAGTCTCCAAAATATTTCGCACTTTACGTCTCCTTCGCCTTTCCCTACGCTTCCTTGAAATATACAATGTATATTGAAATATTGGAAATATTCTTTAGAATCCCCACGGAGATTTTGAGAAATCACAATTTCTCATCTATTTGATGTTTTTGTTTTTCATTCATTTATAAGAAACGTAATGCGTATCGAGGAGATTTCCGAAAGAAATATGTTGTACATTCGAAAACTCACACTGAAATCTAGCATTACCGTATTTTAGATACCGGTTCTACATTTTTAGCTCCGCAGGGATCTATTATATCAGAAATAACATTTTTCAAAAAACGTGCTTCTTCATCGTCTACTTGTGGATAATTGCACCTCGAGCATGTAAAAGCGTTAACGTACTGTGTATCGAAATTTAACACATTTGACAAATTCATAAGAGAAATAACATAGTTTGAGCAAACAGGAAGTAACACTTACATATCGGTAATGCTAAAATGTCCTTCTCAGGGATGTTTGCTGGGTTATGTCGAAGCGAAATAAAATTGTTTCTGTAGATAAAATTAGATATATCATTATAAGAAAAATATATGACCAAACGAACATAGGCTTAACCGATAGTCTAGAGAATGATTTCATCGCATTATATGTTCAAGGTACAATTTAGAATTAGCAGAGAATAAATGTCAATAGAATCACTAGTTTGCTTTGCAAACTATTCAATTCATATGCAAACAAAGATAATTGTTCCACAATAAATACGGACTATTTACCAAACACTATGATTTGTTCTTTTCTCAGTGATATTTCAAATGTTATATGAAATTATATCCGAGTACTGTGCGGTGACTATTTTTAAGGACTCAAGCTGATCTTGACTGCGTTGTTCTTGCACCGGCCGGTCACTGCACTCTCGTAAGATCGGTAAGTTCTCTGTGTAATCTTCTCATAAAATTTAAAGTAGAACATGAAACAGAGAGTTTGACCGAAATTTGTCGAACAGGTAGTGACACGATCGGCAAAGTTGAATATTGGCGAATGCAATCATTAATTCAATCCAGGAAACCTGTATTGACGAGCTTCTCCAAGAAGAACTTTACATCACCGAGTTCGGAATCTTTGATGCCCAACGATTTAAGCATTCCCAGATCGCCGTTCTCCACAGCCATAAATACTGAGCGTAGATGTTCTAGATCAGCACGCAGCAGGTGTAGCGCTGCACCAAAATCTTCAATCGTTTGAGATTCTGCGTAAATGAAACATGAATTAATTTTTTTATCGTATGTTGGTACTTTCTTATCGTTAAACAAATTTTATGAAATAATTTTTATAGACATACATCTGTAAATTATGAGAAAAATAATAAGTAAGTATATTTATTGCTTTTTCTCATACTTATCCTATATATTTCATATAGAAATACTAAGCTGTATGTTATAAGGAAAAAGAAAAAGTTACATTCAAAAAAATAGTGTTATTAGTGTTTTCGTGTTGTCTGTAATATTAACTATCTTTATTTACTTTCGAACAGTGTATGTCTATTATTTTCGTGTATATCGCAATTCCTTAAGACGATTATGCTTGGCCATGAGTCGTCTAGAAAACTTGAAACTGTCAAAAAGAATATGCAAAACGCTTACCGGAAAGGGCAATGGCCACCTTTTGTACACCACCAAGGGGCTCGAGTGTGTCTCGTGCTTTATTTCCGAAGAGCTTTTCCAAGTAATTAGGTCCATGACTTGCTAAAAGAGATTGCAAAAAACTTGCTGTTTCTTCTACCGGTGGTCTCTTAGCTGAAACATTGTTTATAAACGGTACATTATAAATAATATTATTTATATGTAACATTGTTCGTGACTTATAGTTGGGCCGCGACATCAGTTCCACTTTGAGGAGCCATCTCCTTACGGACCGAAACGCAAATAAGTCCCCTCAAAGTGAAACTGATGTTGCGGCCCGACTATAGATGATATGCAAATATAAATATACAGATTACATAACAAAACAGTTTACTTTATAAAATAGCCTGAAAATCTGTGATGTTTAATCGAATTCAGAAATGGTCGTGCACTATCAAATATTAGTTACTTTAAAACTACATAGTACTGCCCATAGCGTATTGAAAGTCATTAATATTACAGGGTTCTTTATTGTTTAAAGATTCAGTTAAAAATTAAAGTGGAATACACCAAACAAAAATTTCATTTTACAGTCAATTCTCTGAATAAGTGCGCTGGTATAGTCGCGTTTCCCCTCATTTGTAGGGACAGTCAAGCCCCCACTATTCACCTAGTGAGCAGTTGAGTGTATCTGATGTGCAGTATAATTTCTAATGGCGGGGGCTCTTTATACAGTCGCGTTTCAGTCCGAACTTCGCGAGTATACAGAGAGTTAACTGTAGTTCTCTATGTATGTAATCTTTATTGAATCCCCTTAGGGTTACAAGTCTTCCGTTTCTCTCTCCATTCCTTCCTCTTATCCTAGCTTCTTACGCGCTAATTAGCCTAGTTCTTATCCTATATTTCCTTAACCTGTTTCTTATCTATCTAACCTATTCCTTCGCCTCACAACTGCTTCCTCTTCTAACTACTCGCCCTGCTACTACTTCGCCTTATTTCTAATCTCTCCTCACCGCTCTCTCTCCGACTTCCGTTTCCTTCCCTTTCACTCCATTTCTTCACATTCACTCTCTCCTCTCGTTCCCAATCTCTTCCTCTCCCATTCTCTCGCCCACCTACTCCTTCCCTCCTTTTCTTCCCTTCTCCTTGTCAATTCTTCCATCCATCGTTTTCCTGCTCCCTTCCCTTCCAGTAATTCTCTTATCCTCTCCCTATTCCCCGCTCGCCCCTTTCTCTTCCCAACACCATTCCAGCACATGCTCCTACGATTCTTCTTCTGTGTTGCAGATCCTACACCTCCTCTTCTCTTCCTCTTCCCAGTCTCTGCCGTCTCTCATCTCATTCCCCAGTTTGAACCTCGCAACCGTCGCCCATCTCTCCTCCCTCCACCCCTTTGTTAGGTACTTCGGCACTCCTTCCACCCTGATCGCCTTGTAACATCTGTTATACTTCGAGTCCCTTACTCTCTCATCTTTGTCTCTCGGCTGCCTCCTCTTGTCCTCTTCCTCCCACTTTTCGAACCACCCACTTCCCTCACCACCACCTTTCCACCGATCTTGTTGCACTCGTCTTTCGGTGTTCCTTTTCCTATTTCGATGTTCCTTCTCCTCTCTCCTTCCTCCTTTTAATGTAAATCTCCTCTTGACCTCCTCCCCTATCATAAAACCGGCTGTCCTTCAGTTCCCCCCTAGCGTCCATCTCAAATATCTTTCCTGTACCCTTTCTATTCCCTCTCTTTCCTTCCACTCCCAAATCTCTGTCCCATACCCCATCGCCGTCCACACCATCATGTCGGACAGCCATACCCTTCTATCTCCCAACCTCCCAAAGTTTCTTTTCCCGATTCCTCACACTTGCCTCATTATAGCCCTTTGTCCCTTACGTGTGCCTCCACCCCTCCGTTCCTTTGAAATACGTGTTCTAGATATTTGAACTCCTTTACCTCTCCTATTTTCCTGCCTTTCCACTTCTAATCCGTCTTTTTGAGTTTTCTTTCCCTTTTCCTCATCAACTTCATCTTGCTCACATTCTCCTTTAGCCTCTTTCCTTGCAAGTATCTTTCTAATCTCCTAATTGACACTTCCGTCTCATCTTCTTCATCCGCTAACACCACTACGTCGCCCGCGTATGATAGCGTATCTTCCTTCCTCCCAGCTCCACCTGCTCTCTTCCCTCGTCCCACCACCTCTTCCAAATCCCCCGTCAGTAGGTCAAATACGATCCGTTTCTCTATACACTTCCTCGATCCTTTCTCTCAGCTCTTTCCTTACCCCTTCGTTCCAATGCATCAATAAGTACACTCCTGTTTATTGAGCTGAAAGTTGCCTTCAGGTCTACAAAAAGTGCCACTACTTTTCCCTTTTTCTCTTCCAGTTGTCTGTTCACTATGTAGTTAAGGACGTATATGTTGTCCACCATCCCCATCCTTTTCCTAAATCCCGTCTGATTCTGCGGGATCATTCCCTTTCTCTCGACTTCCTCTTCCAGCCTCCTCGTCCAAATCGACGTGTATATTTTGTGTTTGCATTAATGTCACTCCTCTGAGCCCTTGCCTCTCTCTCCCTCTCCTTTCTTCACTATGGGAATGATCACTTCTTGTTTCCAACCTTCTGGCCACTCTTTTCTTCCCCATACCTTGTCACACACCTCCCAGGCTACTCTCCCCATCTTCTCTCTGCCAAACTTTCAGACCTCGTTCGGGAACTCGTCCTTCCTCGCCGTTTTTTCCTCCTTCAGTCTCCTTATTGTTCCTTTTATTTAATCCCTCGATATCCCTTCTTCCTCCCCTCGCCTTTCTCTATTCCATCTCTTTCCCCTCTTCTCCAGTTCCTGTTTCCGGAAAGCCCAACCTTCCCCCTCTTCTCCTGCTTTCTCCCCGCCTCATTTTGTTCTCTTTTGTTTTTCAAGAACTCATTCATATCCCCTAAGCTTCCCACACTCGCGCTTCTTTCTCTCTGTAGCCTCTCTGCATTGGTCTTCCTCGCCCTCTACTTAACTTCCACTCCCGCCGCCTTCTCTTCTGCGCCTCTTTGTTTCCTTCTTCTTTCCTTCCTTTTCTTCTTACAAGGGAACATTTCCAAGTGGCCCACCCCGATTTTGATCATTTTTGTATATGTTGTAGAACTGGAAAATCTAAGGGATATGTATTTTTTTTATCGGCGGAGTTTTATATTTAGGCGGTGAAACTGCCCCTCAAAGTTTGGCAAAAAATCGACCAAATGTTTTTTTCTCATAAAAGCACTGGACGGATTTTAATGAAACTTGGTATGAATTATAACGGGTTGCCCGGATCCACCCGCTATAATTAATTTATCCAGAGGGCCGCCAGGGAGCGCTGGAGGGCTAGGAATTTCCGAAAAATTAAGAGTTCTGATCGGGAATCGAACCCGATACCTTCGGACTACCAAGTCAGGGCACTTACCACTGTGCCACCGAACCCACTGTCCGTCCCACGGTCCTACATACAGGTCTGGAAGCTTGGCCAATTTTTGGTGGTGGGGGTGACTCCACTAACGATACCCGATTTCGTAGTTCCTACTGCGACCGTGAGAGTCGTTGCGATCTAGGAGTCTATTGGAGACTTTCCCCATTTTTATTCACAGTTCATTTATAATATATCACAATTTTTTCGAATACAGATGCTGTATGAAGTGACTGGTTAGAGTTAAGGTTATATCCTCTGAAATATGTAAACAAGTTCCACTCAAAAAGTACCCCTAGATCGTCCCGCTCGACACGGCAAGAAAGCGAAATACAAAAACGGGTAACGCTAGTGAACCCTTCCCCCACCATTAGAGCTTCCAGGCCTGTATGTACGACCGTGGTACGTCCTGATAAGTCTTGTTTATTTATTTTTCGGTCATTCCTAGGTGGTACCCCCTCCAGCTTTGTAACGCCACGTTACAGAATATATCTCGTGTTAGTAGCATCCAATGACGATACCGACTGACACGGTTGCACCCCTTTAAGGGGATAAACTACCCATACAAAAATTTTTTTTAATATTTTGGAGACAAATAATCTGATTAAAATGCGAGTTGTATGACCATTAATGCTCAACTAATATAAGAGTTTACATATTTTTGCTTTTCTTCCAAAAATCATTATTTAACAAGGTAAATATATTTCAAAGACAGGCAGTACGTGTAATACATTTTCTCTATCAGAGCACGCCATAATCATCTTATTCAAACATTCATCACATAGACATCGAAATTTCGTTAGTTAAAAACACAGTTCTTATTGAGTTAAGAAATATACAGCTTATGCTACCGGAACTGCCTGACAAAAGATTCTTCATTTACGAAACAATATCATAAAACTCCAATCACTCGTACATAATCAATTATCTTCTCCTAGATATCAAAGCCTTTTTCAATATGCTTGGTTTAAAAGTGGTTATGTAGATGAAAGATTAGAAAGTTTTCCGAATCCGGTTGAATTTGCCTTCGAAAGATCTTCGACTATGAAATGTGCAGTTTGTGGTGCAGCACCAATAATACGATGCTCTTGGTGTAAAAAAGCATTTTGCTTCAAACATTTTTTCCACGACCATCATTATTGTTATGAATATGAACCATAGTGTTAGAATAACTCTTTACGAAATACATTATATTTCAAAAATATTCACTGACTACGTATTTTGTTGCTTGCCAGGAATGATACTTTTCGAGTACTTTCACATATTCACATTGCATCTGGACATTCGTGAGTTTTTATAATCACTGAATGAGCGAAAATATGAACGAACTGATATCATCTTGTTTTTCATGGAAACATAAATGATTACACAGAAGGGACGATTATAGCGGCATAGAATCTTTTGTCAGACAGTTCCGGTAGCATAAACTCTATATTTCTTAACTTAATGAGAATCTTTGTTTTTAACTTATAAAATTTCAATGTCTACATGTTGAATGTTTAAATAAGATGATTATGGCGTGCTCTGATAGAGAAAATGTATTACACATACTGCCTGTCTTTGAAGTATATTTACCTTGTTAAATAATGATTTTTGGAAAAAAAGCAAAAATATGTAAACTCTTATATTAGTCGAGCATTAATGGTCATGCAACTCGCATTTTAAACAGATTATTTGCTTCCGAAATATTAAAAAAAAAATTTTTTTAAGGATAGTTTACCCCCTTAAAGGGGTGCACCCGTGTCAGTCGGTATCGTTATTGGATCCTGCTAACACGAGATATATTCATACCAAGTTTCATTGAAATCCGTCGAGTGCTTCTATGAAAAAAAAACATTTGGTCGATTTTTTGTCAAACTTTGAAGGGCAGTTTCACCCCCTAAATATCAATTTCCGCTGATAAAAAAAAATACGTATCCTTTAGATTTTCGAGTTCTACAACATATACAAAAATGATCAAAATCGGGTTGGGCCACTTGGGAATGTTCCCTTGTCAGTAAAATCATTGTAGCAAGATTATTATACTATACCGTAAAATACTCCATGTACAAAAAAGTTATGATATTAAAATATGCATTGATATATTTTAAAAAATATTTAAAAATCCAAAGAAGGTGTTCACTATATTTTGTTTGAGTGTTTACATTGTTGCAGACTAATTTGATGGATTACTTCTCGAATGGCTATGGAGGTGCTTTCTGTTGCTTGAAAAAGGAGGATTCTCTTTACAACCCTCGAGGAAAGAATTTTCGGATATTATATCGGTAGTAACGTGGATCTGGATGTAGCTAAGTAGCGCGAGTACCGCTAATTGAACGGGTAATTGATGAGGCTGCAGTCTGTACTTACACAATGCTCCAATTGTGCTCAGCCAAGCGGCGGCACAGTGTGCCAATATTAGCGATGCACTCGACGTCCCTATAACGGACCCTCCACGCACAAATAATGCCCCGAGTACCATAAATACTCGTCAGCCGCCGCAATATGCCTCAACGTACGCCAAACCAACTACTAAGTACTCTTATTTTGCTGCCTCGTGCTGCATCCACCAAAGTTACACTGATAATCGTATTTCTGGAGCAGCAACCGGATAGGAGTAACTGGACTTCGCTAGATTTAGCAATTGCACTTTAATCTTATGGACGAAGGTAACTAAGTACCTGCATGTCGCTAAATAGTTTACTATAGCAAATTTCTATGTAGAAATTGAAGAATTATTATTGAGAAATTTTATTATTAAAAAAATAAAAACTCAAAATTTGTTTACATAATGTTGCGCAATTTATTTTTCACTTTTGATAAATTCGTACTTTTATATTATAACTGACGTTATAGAGAAACTTCAAAATGGCGTCGTTGTTGCAGTGTAGTATTATGACAGTAGAATAGATTTCACTGTCAGGTCAACGACACCTTGTAAACACGAACGTCGCAGCCATGAGAATTCGAGGAGTATTGGCTAAGGGAAACGTAGGAAACTTTCGCGGAACTAAGTCTGACTGAATAAGGAGTGGAGCGGAAAGACTTCCGTGAGCATCAGCATATACTGCGCGTATGTGCACATACGTGGTACATGACTAGGATCCTTGTGAAAAGGATTTGGATAGTACCAACATAAAAATGGAAGAAATTTGAAATTCCTGAAGATCCTCATATCGAGGGGTAGGTATATCTACGAATCTTTTCTCCCTTACTTTTAAAGATTTGTCTTTACCCATAAGGGACGGTTATAAAAAAAAAATAAATCTCAAAGATTAGGAATGTACAAACGCAAGTAGATACGCTATAAGTGCATAGACGCTGTGGAATATAAATTTTCGGTTGCAGCGTCTGCACACGGAATGCATTACACCGACTGGGGTCGAAACGACCCGAATAAGTTTCATCCCTGGAAACTTTCGTAATACAAACTGCTACGACCGCGAAGCCCGTAGATTCGAATTAATTCGGCGGCAAAGTTTCTTCCGGGTAAATAATAATAATTCACAATATCAATTTAATAACATTTTATAGTCGAGTGGCAATCAGGCCCTTTATCCATCGCGCAGTGGCGTAGTCACTTCGCTATTTGAGTTACTCGAGGCTTGTTCGACGTGAAGATCCGTATATAGCTGAAAGGGCCAGAAAGGGTGCAGACCGTTGAGTAAAGAAGGGTGCTATCAAAGTATGAAGAGGATGGGGAGGGGGCATCGGTTTTTTGACTTTATTACCATGGCGCCATTCTTCGAGAATTATTCAAACGGCCCTACCGGATTAAATTGGATTCTCGATGGGGCCCCGGTTGCTTGCACGAAACTAATGAACCTTTTCTAAGATTCGCCCCTTCAGCCTCGCGGCGCAGCCCGGAAGATTATTTATGGAAACGGCAATTCTTCCCATCTCTTTCTATTTTTCCTTTTTTCTTAAATAACCTCCCCTCGAAAATTCAATAGAATGAGAATGAAATGAGGCTTAAAGACGCGAGGTGGTAGTGAACTCAAAGGATGCATATTTTTTCGAAGATTGCCGATTTTTATGGAAATAATTTTTATAACGGCAATTCAAGAGCCACAAAAATTATGAACGTTTCAAGGTAATTCTCAAAATTATTATATTACTCAATTACTATACTTTCGCGGTTCCATCAAAAATTTTAATATTTTTTTCCTTCCCCCATGTCTTAGCGGCTTTTGCGAATTAAACGTACGCTGCGTCAGCAAGATAATTCCTCCCACTTTACCGCTTAATTAGGGCTTATTATTTAATTGCTCTAACAGGGGGACAAGAAAAGGAACAAAATAAACACACTACCTAGTCACTCCCGTACTCGTTAATACACAAGCATGTCCTTGCATATACTTTTAGTCCAGTTGAGTCCCGCCAAGTCCTCGTGACATCGTACACCGCCAGTACCACAGTACATTTTACGCTTGGCTAGCCGGTAATGTAGTAATTAACGTCTCTTTCATGCATCCCCTTTAGCTTTCAACCCTTTATCCCACCACTAAGTACCAGCACACGCAGTAAACTCGTGTCCTATCTGACGAATCCACCCTAGCGTAAAACGAGTTGTACCGACGATGAAAAGTCTCTATACAGACCCACATACATATACCATTCAGGCGGACAAAATAAAAAAAATTATGCAGTCCTCGTCTACAGCCAAGCATTTAAATATGACAGCAATGCACTTCAGCATAAATTCCCTATTAAAAATCTGGAGTCCTTATCACCTGGTGACCATTTTGTATTTCCTTCATTTTCCTTCCGTTAACATCCCTTAAAGGGATCTCGGTCTCAAGCTCCAGGTATGATACCTATATAGTCTTTACTGTCCAGTGTACCCCTGATGCTCCTCTAGCTACCAAGACACATCACTCACTTGGACATCGGACTAACCTACATCGCTCAAGGCAATTAATAAGACTGGTTAATTGCTCAGTGGGCACACCGATGCTCAACCGAGGGTAAACTGAGCTCCCGGTGGACGCTGGGCAAGAGTAGCACTAACGGACACCCGAGCAAACTTGTATAATTGATTGCCCAGCCGTAGCACTGGTCGCGCAACCTGCGGATATGGAATAGCTAGTAGTGGCCGATGTTAACGTTCCGTCACGGGCCGCACGAAGTCACGCGACCGCAACTTACGGTTTAAATGGCATATGTTATACTTAGCTTTCATATGCGAGCTACGAAATATAAATTTAGGAAGGCAGACTATAACTGTGGCTTGTCGAGGAAACAGTATCGACGAAGGTCAGATGGTAAAAATTTCATAGCTTTTTCCTAACGTGGCAAAACAATGACTGTCGAGCAGTGTGTACGTTAAAACCAGAGAGGAAGGAAATTGTCGTGTGAAACATTAAAACGTCCCCGTGGAGGAAGGTGTCATACCGCAGGATGAAAAAACACCCCTGGGTCGTGTCTGCATAGCTGACTTAAAAAATGCATCGGCTACCATGCATGAGAAAGGGCATTAAAAGTAATAATGGCTGTCTAGACCCCGAGGGATCTCTTTGGAGGTTAGGACGCTGCTACCGTATATGGTTAAAGATGGCTATTTTTGCCTACAGATACGAAGATAGTTTAGACACCAAAAAGGTAAATGGTCATAGCTATATATATACACGCACACACAACACACATTAAAGGAGGTAGTGTATATAGTGTAGTTACTACATAGCCACAATTTCATATACTGACAAACATTTTATATTTATCTAGGGTCCTTTCGGCCTCTGGTAACCTCCCTTATTGTGCGTCACCCTTCGTCGTAGGCAGAGGGTTGCACGATTTTATCAGAAATTCTATGCGAACTTATAGAAAGCCTTACCCTTGCACTTGAGAAAGTATGCTTGTGTGTGTATATATATATATATTGGGGTAGTCTCGCAATGCACGTAGACTACAATACGTATCTAGCTAGCGACTTCCAAGATTGACGATAATCTCGATGAGTCGGACCCTCGTCCAAGAACCTTTTTTTTCTTCACCTGACAGCGTCAGCGGCTTGCTGACGCCATATACCCTATAGAATAACTCGTCTACCTTCTTGTAAAACCCTTTCATCGTGTTAGGGACATGTCCCTGTAGGTCTTTGCGTTGCTTCTACCTAAAATAGCAGCGCCCTCTGGTTTGGTAGGAATATCGCTAAACGGATCAAAGCCTCATGTTCTGATCTGGTTAGCTCTATGGGAACGTTATGGGGTCCCTTAACTCCCTCAACTACTTCTGTAGTCCGCCCTTCCTTGGTCCTACCAATATAAAGGACAACTACGACATCCTTCGAACTTCCATTATATTCAGGAACGTTTTATACGATTATACGGTGCGTCGCGGTCGGTTCCCTTTGGGATATTTCGGGTGCGTTTTCAACGATTAAAATGTGATTTACGTCCCTTTGGCATTACTCACGCGTCACAGTCAAGATCCGTGGTACCCTAATGCCCTTTATCCCTTTACCGGGGCCAGTTCTCTTAATATTATACTCCAATGGATTTTTATATCTTGCCCTTGGAATAGGGGCCCGCTTCTATGGCATAATGTGTGGTCCCCAATTCCAATAGAGACTTATGGAAAGGAATGTGTTCTGATCTTTTAATACCTTCATATACCGAACAAACTGTATAGAATTAATTCGTACACGTTTTGATAACTGTAACCAATGTAAATAATTATTGGGAAATTTAGAAATGAAAATTAGATCAATTCAAGACAAATAATAATCTTTATTGTATTTCATTATTTATACAATCTTAATTTGCTTCTTAACCTATGTTTATCTTAATATTGTTGCACTTATAAGTAGATCAATTCGTGGCATCAATTCCTAATTTGAAATCTGTGTAAAGGCACAACTGACAATTATTATCCCATTTACCCGATTCGCCATTATTTCTTCAACGGGCGTAATGGATGGCCATTAAACTTGTTCTTTTTACTCCCCGAGGGAAGAACCGCAAGAAATAGTCGCTAATCGGGAAAGCACTGTAAAAACGGTAGCTATCGAGACGCGGGGACTTGGAATTATCCCTGGTGGAGGAGGGTAGTATCTAATGGACACAGGGAGATAGGGGTGTACTGAATAATACATGAGTCGGTTTCATTTTCCAGATCGATAATGCATTGAATTCCACACCCCCCACCCTCTTGATAGGCCCCGAAATAAACTGCATCCCGTTGGCTAGTGAGCTTGGGAAGTCGCAGGGGCTGACTTCGGGGGGTTAAATTGGCAAAGCTGCAACCATACCCTTAACGTCTCGCCCCTTTTTCTCCTTTCTCTGCGCATTTCTACTTTTCATCCCCTGTCCATCCATGTAACCGTACTACATCCCCAAAATCCTCCATGACTTACGGCATCGAGTTTCCACTAAAAATAACTACCACTCCGTCGGCAGGCAACCCCCTCGATATGGGGGTCGAATGTCGTGTGTACGTGACATTGTGCCGACTAAGTGCCTCGCAACCCATGACTCTTTTGGTAAACACGTATAAACCGCGTGCACTTGAATGTCTACTACTCTCACGGGATATTGGTTTCCCTTGAACGTTGAAGAGTGCGCGGTGGCTTATATGGAATATTATTATTATTTATGAAGAACATTCACTATTTACATCTTCGAAGCACTTTAGTTTATTACTGAAATTTTCTAGAACGTTTCCAGGATCCACGGCCATTGCCATTTGATTTAGGTATACTTATAATTTAAGCCTCTTATATTTAGATTCGTCCTTTATACCGGATCCTATGCGGCGCTTGTATCGACGTTATCGTTATGGATGTTGGCTTCGAGATTTATCGGCAGGATTTTAATTAAAATCCAATGTTAATCCGTAAAAGGTGGCCAGTTCGTAAGGCCATTAGTCAGCTGAGAGCGTTCGCTTAACTATATGGATCTCTGACCCTATTGGAAGTCTTTAGATTACTAGAAGGTATAAAGGTGAAAGGCTTTTGGAATACCTGTTAAAAAGAGAACGAGTGAGAGAGATAGAAAAGACGTTTTGAATTATCTGATTTACTAAATCGAAGTCATCTCTACGAAATGGTCAAAGAACGAGACAAATATTCTTAAAGCGTAAAATTAGTCCAAGGCTTCCGTGATAAGGAAAAGCCTGAAGAGATGCGAAATTACGTTTGGATAAACGGCCGTTCTAGGCTTTTGCACGAAAGTCACAAAATTCAAAACAATCATCGAATCCTTAATTTACATATTACGAAAGCGTGTAGATGGTAGGGGAAAGCAGAGAAAGTAATTATAAGAAAGGCAGGTATCACGTGGTCTCTAATTAGCTCTGCTCGTTAAGGGGGCTCGTTTGTTTAGCGTACTAGATAACCACCGACTCACCCTACTATCTCCCTCTCGACAACCCCCCCACCCACTTCCTTCTCAGCCACCCTCAGTTTCAACCCCTCGAGTCCTTGCTAGAGACTGGAAAGTCCTGGTTTGGCGAAGCTCTATACATATTCATGACGTCATTAACTGGCCATGATGCATCGCGATGCTAAACGTTACCTCAGCTTGCTCGTTATCGTTCGCAGGCCACGACTAACCCTTTCACTATTTTTGTTTTAACCCTTTCGTCCTTTTCTATTCACCTCCTCGTCTTCATCCGCCTTTACGACCTTTTGGTAGATACCTGCCTACTCTTCCTCGAAGGTAACGGGATAGATTAATATTTCACTTATAAATCAAACAGCGGTCAAACGTCGCACTTGAGGATAATTAATCATTCGAGTCCTTAGGAGTGAGCAGGAATATAACTCGAGCTAGAGAAAAAGAGTTGGATAATGGATCCTTTAGATATTACGAGTCTTGAGGTGTAAATAGAAACTAAAGAAAATTGTATGTCTTGTAGTATAGGTACAAGGTTTAGTATATAGTACAGGTACTAACTTTTCTATGTAGATATGTACGTATATGGGAATTTCTGTTAAACCGGAAAATTTCAACCGTGATTCTTGGGAGAATCTTTTGAGAAACTTGATTGGATCACCTGTTGGTTTACGAAATACGAGAAGTTACTATTTCTCGTTCTTCTTTTCACAGCCGTTTTACGTTTTCCGTCTTTTATATTCCAGTAAGGATTTTCTCAGATCCATTTGACTTTCCGATACTCCGAATTTATTGCTGTCCTCGTTTAAGTTAATTTTACGTCCTAACTTGAAAGTTCGAATCGATATGTTGTCATAGTTTCAATTTTGATGCTACTTTTATGGTAATTTATATTTTGCGTGTTTCTTCCTTAAGGAGGTTCCTTCGATGCATACTAGTCAATTGAGAGACTTTTAAGCATATTTATAAGCGGGACACAAACACGGAGTTTTTAATGTCACATTAATCCTATTAGAAATAAAAAAAATTACTAAATATATAGCATTATTCGACTAAATATAGTTCATAAATATGCATCACTTCCACTTTTTATGTCGTAAATACTGTTTCAAACAATCGGTGACTTAACTTTTTTATGTCATAAATTGAAAGCTCGATTTCCTATGAAGCCGTAGCACGATTTAAACTGCCATAAAATTCAGCCTAAGTATTTAATTTTGTGATCGAAAGTGAAGCTCTCCCTGATTTTCCATAAGATACCAGTACTGAGTACTTCGATTTGACGTCATATGGAAAAATTAAATACTTCGGGTGAATTTTATGGCAGTCTAAAACGTGCTATGGCTTCATAGGCAATCGAGCTTTCAATTTATGACATAAAAAAGTCAAGTCACCGACTGTTTGGAACAGTAATTACGACATAAAAAAGTTGGTTCGTCCGTAAGTGTATCAATACACGTAGAAAACCGAGTCAAATTAGCATATGAAAGTGATGCTTATTTATAAACTATATTTAATCGAATAATGTTATATATTTGATAATTCATATTTATTTCTAATAGGATTTATGGGACATTAAAAACTCCGTGTTTGTGTTTCGTTTAGAAATATGCTTAAAAATCTCTCAATTGACTAGTATGCATCGACGGAACCTCCTTAATTTGATATGCAGAGTGTACCTGTGTGATCAAGTTGTCAAAGTGGTAGACATTTTTAGTCATAAAGTATGGTATACTTAAATGTCTAACTTCATCCAATTTAGCTATTAGGCAGGTAGACGTTTTTGTGTTTTCTTTTCTTTCTTCTGTTATCGAAAACGGGTATTTTTATTCCATAACAGGGAGGTAGATCAACCTAAGCTTACGTAATTATAATTACAGGTAGAAAGACTGTAAAATATTATGAGCATTTTTTTATTTTGTTATTAAAATATGTATGTATAATCGCATAAATGAAGCAAACTCAATATATATGTATATTATTTTATTAATTCACTTTGAAGCATTTCCTTAGTCAGGTTAAAAAATTCGGATTCTATAAAGAAATTGAATTTCAGAGAAATTGAATTTGTACAGTTGTACATCGATATAAACATATACAATCTAAAGGCTAAGGACTTCCACGTTCGATTAAAGTTAAATAAGAACTAAATTGGTTGTTTAACAATGCAAATCTACTGATTTATTTCTCATTTAACTTTCCTTGGGCATTGAAATCTTGGTCCAAAATTTTTCCAATTAGCAACAGAACTACATTCCATCAGAATATTTAAATTTAATCTCACTTGATAACCTCGACTGGTTAACTGCTGGAACAGCTTAGGTTAACCTAAACCTAAGACTGCCCATTTTCTACTGACAACAAAATCATTAATTGAGTATTGTAAACATATTCCATGAGAGGATTAACAGAGGTTAATAATATTAGCGATTCATTCGCCATACCCAAAAAAAAAATGTAAAAACAATCAAATTCTAGCAAAGTTAATTCAATAGACCTAGAACGAGTATCCCGTGGTGCGTCTTGCGATGCCTGATAATGCTCAGTGGGTATCCGTTAACGGGTGCCCAGGTGCACCTGGACGATTTCCGGCCCGAGCGACACGCTTAATACTTTTCCATCCCTAACCCACACTTACATCCGGCGACTGTCTGAAGTCTGGCCAATTATTCACGTCTCCGTACTTTTCTTGACGAGTAAGTGCGTACTCGCATTCTTCAATTCTGTCGACGTATGATAGTCCTGCCAATATGTGAAGACCGATCGGCATGATTGACTTGAATACTGTAGCGCAGCTATTTACTTAATTTCATACCCGGCCAATGATGGAACGATGAATTATGAGCCTATGAGCTGGTGTGATAGATGAGTACGTCATCGTATATCACGGACTTTGTCTTCAATGTATATGCACACTGATTGTGCTTTATTAGATTATTCTTTGTAGAATCACGTATTTGTTTTGCCGAATGTATCCTATATTGTACATGCATCAAGTCAAATGGCGGGTAATTCAAATAAATGGTAAATACAAGAATTTAGGTAAAATATCTTCTCGAGCGTTTTAGACCGAATTTGTCAATTTGTACAGTTGGAAGAACTACATTAAGACTGATTAGATGTAACGAAGCATTACTTGTGTGTCGCCTGCTAGAGTGCAGGAACGTTAATTTTTTTATTATACCATAAGAAAAACTGCTGACGTTAATAATTGAATGCAAATCCCAATATATATATAATGAGTGGATATATATTTCTTTAATTTGATTTTCCAATTAAGATTGGTGTCATCTGTAATCATTGGTTAATCAAATATGCGTATGTAATATTTCAATTGCATTAGGCGAAATTTTGCTAAATTCAATTAAACGGACCTAGCTAGTATGATATAGATAGATATACATATATATAGATGGATAATCTTCTGTAACTATGCTTCGTTAATTGCATACTAATATTTTAATTAAAGAATAATCATTTCAATGGCATCCTCATAACGTCACTTTGTGATATTAGCCGTAATAATACACATTGTTATTTAAGTGGACCTGTCTATATTGTTTATTAATCATATTGATTAGATCATATCGACTAGTTCAATCATGTACTCTGTCC
Organism: Pachycephus smyrnensis; assembly: GCA_030142225.1. NCBI lineage: Eukaryota > Metazoa > Arthropoda > Insecta > Hymenoptera > Cephidae > Pachycephus > Pachycephus smyrnensis. Next base: position 116,287 of record JARQST010000449.1, on the reverse strand, counting down.
CACATCTCATAAACGAATATGTTTCGTATTTCCATTTAATCATCATTATGTCGTATTTCTCATTCAATTGCTGTATATGTATATATCATTTGCAATTATTTATATAGAGGCTGTTAAAATAATTGAAAAATCATTAAAGATGATAGTGAAATTTAATATAGCACATCAACCTGTTGAAGTTGACCGAGAGATTAGTATGTAATTGAGGGTCCATCTCCTTATGACTTTGAACGTAACAGAGTCCCTTGAGTGTGATATTAATATTGAAACTCGATTGTACACGAATGATGCTATCTACTTTTAGTCACTACTGTATTTTTTGTATAAAAAAAAATAATTTTCAATACAAAAAATTGCGAGAAGAAACTATATCAATACTATATGAACCTAAAACGTAAAACGGAATATTTTAATAGACGTGAGAGCGAAAGCGCTATCATGCATTTTCTTTCATTATATACAGTTCCAGAATCATAGAATCAATCTAAAAATTTGCATGTTCTACAGAACAAAAATTAGAAATACGAATAGCAGATTTGTACTGCACATTTACTGTAGGATGGTAAAAGGCACTCTTTTTCGTTGCCAAGTCACGAACGCCTCATCAAAGTTCCTAGGTCCTAGAGGGTGGCGAAAAAGGTAAGTTGATCCTAAGTGAGACATAAAAATACGATATTGCGATATAGGAGAAATATGAAAAAGGTCTGAGATTCACAAAACCAGGTACCTATAGTCGGTCCATGAGTTCAATATATTTTTTTTACAGATTGAAACCAATGGAGGCTAACAAACCATACATGGCTCTACATAAAATTTTTGTTACAAAAGTATGCATATGCATGGTTTTGTACTGGAATATATTTTATTGTTTCATTTTAATATAAATTTCTGTGATTTTATAGTAAGCCGCGTGAAATTTAACTAAAGATTGCATTGTTTGCAAACTGTCAAAATAACACATTGAACTCGTGAATCGACTATATGTACCAGTAATGTGTCGAAAAATAACTCACTTGAGACATACTACACTAAACGACAATTACGAAAAAAAAACTGTCCATACGAAAAGAAGCTCTCTTTAACATATGACACGTGTCCCTAAGTAACAAAAATCTTCCTATAAAAATCGCAATCACAGACCATTCGATTATGGAGATATTCGCGAAAATCAAAATGGAGGTATCTGCAATTTGATTTGATTCACGAAATAGTAATACTTGGCTTCCCATTCATTTTTTCCGCGAAAAGTGTATATTATTAAAGAAAATTAATAGTTACGCCTTTTTGGCATTATTAATCCTTCGTCAAGGGTTCCCACGTGAAAAGTCCAATTTTAGAATACCCCAAAGCTCCTGTACCATTTATTGACATTATATACAATCGCCTGTTGGAAGTCGAGTGATAGTTACAGACGCCCACCACAACGTAACGGCATCACGTTACGGTACTCCAGAGGCCTTCAAGAGTATGACAAGGATGCTCCTTGATGTCGCAAGGGATGCAGGGATGGTACAACATACAGTTGACGCGGGGTACTCGACACTCGACAGCGACCCGGCTCCAGTTGATCCCCTTTCCTGGATATTAACGGGGTGCGGCACTAAAAGTAACTCCGTCGGTAACGTCGCGATACCATTTTGTCGGTATCGACTATCCTATCCCCATTTACGATGCAACAATATGACTATCGATGACAGATCACTGCGGAAGTCAATCCCCTTTTCATTTTGAGAATGTCGACTGTAGGGTGGAAGTCGTCGATCAATGGCAGCGATCATTCACCTTGTAATTTTGAGTCCTTTGTCTAAGATTCCAGCTGGTGAACTATGATCCATGGATAAGTGTATTTATCAAGTCCTCTTGATGATCGAGATCTTGTGGTAAACTGGGCTTATGTAATAAGGAATTTAAAAGGAATTTTAATCTAGTGTTTCAAAAATTAAGATCGTAATCTTGGACTATTTTTATAAGTGTCAGTAATCTTCCTCGATAATGATTAATTTAAAAGAATTTTTTTAATGACGATATTTATAATGATACAATAAATGATTTTTCAGGTAACCTTTACACTGCGGATTTATAATAAATAATTATTGTGTTCATATATTCCATACAGTATTTTCTTTGTGTCCGTACCGAAAGGAGAAAACGGAACACTTATGGGTTCAACAAGGTATCTGACTGTGTGTCTCTCTGTCACACGCTTGTGTCCCCGTTCTCTATCTCCGAAAATATCCATACGAAAAGTCTGAAAAAATTTGAGAATATATAAAACAATTGGGAGGTTACGCAAAAACTATGAAATCTTCTAACGTACGCAGTTTTTGAAAAAAAAATAGAAAATTGCGGAAAATCCATTTTTGGGCCAGTTTTGGGAGAGCTACGGAACACTAATCGCGCGAAGCCGGACTCGCATTTGACCGGCTTTTTATCTCTTGGGTTACTCAATACTTAATACTCAACTTTATTCTAACCTCAAATTTTCAATCAGACTGTACCCTTTTTTTATATGTTTACTAATATCTTAACAGAAACATCGATATACACTTATTAAGCTTACGTAGCTGTTGAGAACATGAAAACATAAAAACTTTTGTCAACCAAGAGTTTGTTCTGAAGATATTCCAATGGTGATACCTTTGTACATTCACAGATAAAAATATTAGTGTTCACCATCCCTAGCGGATTCGTTGTGGCCGAATTTTTTAGGTTTAAATTGGTAACTTTTTGGTAACAGTCTCAATCCGGTGAAGAATTGATAACATTTTGGATGTTTATTAATATTCAACTTAAAAGTAACCAAAAAACGTCAGTGCTTTTGTGAATTTTTATTACCAAAATTTCCTGAAATGTTTTGTTTATTTTTTGGAAATTTTACTAACATTTAGCCAATAATCTACCAAAATAATACAATTTAAGTAAGGACATTTTCAGAGTTTTCCAAAGTGTATATACTCTATTGGTAACATTCTAATTTGTCTGCCAAAAATTACAGAAAGTCAACCACCATGATAAACCTCTTTCGGAAAAATTTTGGTAATTGTTAGGTAACAATAAATTCACCAAGTGACCAGTATGTTTTGGTTATTTTTTGACAAAAACCGAATTCGCTAGGGATTGCCGAAACAAAGGTAGAATTGGTGCGAATCCATCAACATCATTCCTGACATTCCCACCTTCTCCTCGAAAGAGGCTTCGAGAGAAATATCCGTGGTCCAGTAAAGAAAATTACACGGCAATTTGTAGAGTAGGCGAGCTACAAGTGCTTGCGAAAAAAGCTTCCAGCGTCTATAATCGCAGAAAAGGGGGTGCCGGCAGGAGCGTAACGCTGAAACCTTCAGTGTATAATGTAGCGGGGTGCCGGTCTTACGAAAGCGGCACGATAATAGGAAGGTTAGCGAGAGTATTACAAAGAAGAGTAAGCATACTAAGAAGAATAAGAGTAAGAGTTAAGGAAGCTGAGAAAGCTAAGAAGAGCCGCCTCGAGCCAAACTCGCAATCGTGCACACCGTCCAAGTAATACAGAGAATACTTGTACACTTCCCGGAGGCTATCGGAGCGTTATTAAATTCTGGTTAGCCAAATCGCCGTGATATTCAGCTTCAGCTACACCCGAGAAGCTCTCCAGGCTATACGAATTACGTACGCGCGTATTTCGAACCAGTTATTAAACATTTTTCGAATTTCGTACATTCCGTTACTATCGAAAGCCTAATACCCACGGATGATAATAAATTTCCTACTCGAAAGTTCCAAAAGTCAAAATTCGTAAAAATGTTGAAATGTTTACTTCGAAAAAAAGAATTTTACAATTTCAGCTTATTACTTTTCTTCTCTCTTTAGCAGATCATTAAGCCAACAAAAATTCCACTTTGCCTTGTGTCAGACCATTTATTGACACACCCCTGGATCCCATCCTATTCCGCACTGATGGCTGTACGCTCCTGACTCCCTGTAATCAAGTGTAATCATGGCGACCGCTTATTTACACCTCGAGACACGAGAAAATGGCGAAGACCGAGAGGCTCGTCTGCAAAAATCATAAACGCTGTGTACACGCGGACGCGAACAGCTTCTCTACCTTCCATTCCTTGGCCATCCTTTACCATCGCACATCCTTTATTCTTATTTTTATTCTTTTTCTTTCTCCATCTCCTTTATATTTTTCATCTTTTCTTTCTCTTTTTTTCTTTACTTCTTTTTTATCTTCTACCTCGAACCGCTTCGCCGTCTTTCTTTTGATCTCTCTGCTTCCCTTTAACCAACTGTTCCATCTTTCGCTCTTCCCTGATTCCTTTTTTCTACTTCTTTTTTTTAAATCTCTTTACGCATTCTCGCGTTACCTTCCGGTCATTGGTCCTTTACTTCGCTATGAGTCCATTGCATACCAGGCCAATTTTGACCTCGTTCATTTATTCATCCCATTAACCGAGATCGCGTACCATTCCCTTGATTTATTAGTGGTGACACTGGCGTTGCCAACCGTTAAAACGATAAGAGAAGCGTCGCGACGCCCCGAGCTAAGTCTGCTAAATGCTTCGATAAAATGGAGCTAAAAGGACCAATTCGATTTCTCGAACTTGGGAACAAGTGAATGACGATGAGGAACAGAACCCTTTAATACAACCAGTGAGATAAATAACGCACGTCTCAATGATAATTCCTAAGAATTAAAAAAAATTTATCAACTTTCTTTTTAATTTTCCAGTATTCACCTATAAGAATACTAAAAATATTTTCTACAACGGTAATCCTAAATATCTGTAAAAGCAAGTGCAAACCAGAGAGTAAATGGATAGAGACAGAGAAAGACGAGAGTCATTGTACGCAAATGATTGTCGGGCGTGCCACACGAAAGGGGTGGCTAATAAGACACACGAAGGGAAGAGAAGCGAAGACAAGAGCAAGAGAAGGGAAGAGAAGGGAACGGCAATGATCGGGTAGCTTGAACCACAAGGATAGTATGGCGGCTCTCGTGCAGATCACAAGCTTCGTATCTCGCTAACAAGCCTCGTCCACGTCCGTCCCTGGTGCCATTCCCGTTTCCCATCCCGGCCCCTTGGGTTCCTGTGGGATATCTCGTGGCGGCCGAGGCTCACCTGCGCAAAGTGTATATTCTCGCAAATCCTACGTACAAACACCGTAGAAAATCGCTCGTTGTTACCACAAGTATGGCAGCCAGTGTTAAATCATTATATTTCCCAGACCGTCATTCTCTTCTATCGGTACACCATTTCGAATATACGTATAACCCATAAGCATGATACGTATACGTATAGGAAGACTTCATGCTACAGTCTGTTTAACTAGAATTATTAAAGATAGTCCACCCCCTCCCCCCTTCGTCGTAATTTTCCTGACGGACGGTAAAGGCAGGAAGTATACATCACTCATAACGATCCGCAACTTCCGTTAGACGTAAAGGCTCAATGGCGCGAAGCACTCGTTTTCGCATTAATTTACACAGCGTGTCTACGGGGAATATCGTGAGCGCGGATAAACGACGAACCCAGTTCAGCTCCTGGGAATCCGTTATAAGTGGCTAAGTAATTAAACTGTCCCTCTCACCTGAGAGAACGTCACGGTGAGAAATAAATGGAAAAATCGTCGAGACTATATCTGCTGCACGTCACTTCGAATTTCACGAGAACGCGTTAAAACTTTACGTTGGACGCTGCTGAAGAATGATGGCGAGGATGCAGTCTTGTATACACGAAGAATAATGTATAGTTGGGATTACCAGAGAAATGGTTAGTATTTTAGTAGTAGGTATTAGTTAGTATTCCGATCGGCCAGTGAGACACAATAGTCAATTTTGACAGAATTGTTGTCAGTGCTTCCAGAATTTCTTGTTGTCCTTATACTAACCATTGCTCTAGTTATCATTTTTCTGGTTGTACCTATAGATATACAGTAAGACTACCGTGGTATATAAGGTTGATAAATTAAAAAAAAATCAAAACAGCTGATTTATTCTACCGTGAACTTTTTATGGAGTAATTGAGGTTAGTATTCGCCTAATGCCATCCAGGAGGGCCATTCTACCTCACTAATTTACTCCTGCGTGGTGAAACCTCTATGAAAGTTGAGATTAGCGGTGTGAAGGGATACAGAAGGGTAATGGTTGCCAAAGGGTGGCGGAACGGTCGGTATCCATGAAGACGGCACAAGGTATGGCGTCGTCGCGTTCCTCGCGTGATATATGGAGGAAGGTTAATACTATTCATAGTAGCTCGAGGCCCCCGGTACCAATATACGGTTCGGCATAATGGGTAAATTACGGCCAACTGGTTTTCTGAGATTCGTTCACAGAACATTTGAACTAGTCAGAACGACATGGATGATTAAAGGGCTCCGTCTCGTTAAGGGTAAACCAAGACTGCCAACCGAAAAGAATTCCCTTCGATTTTAAAACGGACTTCTAACTGGCCAACGAATAAACTCTAACGATTTGATAACTTATTCTTTTATTTTTTTTTCCTTTATTTTACACGTGTATTATACGTTTCTATCAGTAGATATACGGAGCTAGATAAGTATCTGGCAATGAAGTTACGTGCGCGAGACATTGTCAAGAATGACTAGCAGGTCGATGAAGGGAAAAAAAAATGATGAGAGAAAAAGGAAGGAAGGTTGGAGGAAACTGGTTATATGTAATTCCACGTGGGAGCCATTAGCATGCCCCACCCCCTCCCCCTCCCCCTTCCATGATAATTTATGGAGGGCGCGTCAAAAAGTTTTGGGATAGGGATACTACTTGCTAAACGTGATAACGCTATCGCTATTCGGCCGCGAGCCACTAGATAGTATTGTCCCACTGTTACCTCTGTTACTATTTTGCCTATTTGTCCTCGATTCATTGGGGAACATTTAAACCTCAAATAATACAAGGGTTGGTATTATAATGCTATTCCAGCGCCTATTGCGTTTTATGATCAATGCGATACGGTGCCATGCTCTGGCATAACGGTTATTGCGGATTTATTTTGAATCTTGTAATCATGTTTAATTTGGTCTATGAAAGCGCATATCTGGCTATTGGAATTTATGATTATAATACGCTCGTACGATTTATTTGTAGTAAATATATTGTTCGTCTTACTTCCTTTTAAACCTTGCCAATATTTTTTTTCTAAACCTTCTTTTTTTATCTACAAATCTGTTAATCGCTTCGTCTGAAGTAGCAAACGTATATTTCGAAAAAAAACGACAACGTATCCCCAGTCCAAGACGAGATTTCAAGATTGACTCATTAAGGTCCTAATGGCGGCACGTTTAAAATAAATTGGGGATTTGACTTTTATGCCCTTGTTAGTTTTAAAACGAACCAACCGGATTCAGTGTCGTACTGTCAGTGTGGCGGTACGCCGACCTCTCCCCAGAGGCCGACACTTTCTTCTCTCATGCCGATCGGCCATAAATTCACGGTGACCCGTGTGCAACGAATTGCCATAAATTTGTCGATGGTCCCCGAGAAATTGGTAGCTCATTAGTGGTCCCACGAAAGTTCCTCGACAGGTATCCCTACCTACCGTGCTTGGTCCTAGAATAGAAAGAAAAAAAAAGACACTGACAGATTACTACTGTCTGTTGGCCTATCCCTGGAGAGAAAGAAAAAAAAGGTGGGTTGAAAATCTCTGCTATACAGTTTTGCGTTACAATAAACTAAAAAACAGCTACTGTGAAAAAGCCAGCACACTTAACCCTCTCCTCTTCTCTTTCTATCCCACTCCCCCTGGCTAATCGCCGTCTTTTGGCTGATTATCGATGCGAACGAAACTTTATCTCTCAACATACAATGACGTCTGGTAAGTTTAACGCGACGGCCACTTAATTTCTACGCGACGAATAAGCAAATTAGAAATTAATTAACGACGGCAGTGCCGTGCAAAGGTGACGAAAGGTGGAGAGGCGCGATTGAAGAGAAATGGAGGAAATGGAAATGTATCTAGTTAAGGGGGATTGCCTATAGGAGTATGGCGCGACCGAAGGGATGTTCGTAGACAGAATGCAGAAGATAGAAGACGAAGGTATGAGGGAGAGGTTTCGCAATCATGCACGGAATAATTACGAGAAAGGAATTACCGTGCATTGAGCGTTAGACAAGACGGCGTAATTGTCGGCACTAATTAATTAATTAATAGCCCGGAGACACGCCAAGTGTGCGAGCGGGTGCGCCGAACGGAATTGCCACGAATAGCTAGCTAAGTGTATATAGTACAGAGAAATTCATCAGCGGAATTCACGCCCTCTTGACTTTCCATTTTCAATGCCTTCGTCAGTTCGTCAAGGAAGCGCGAGCGTCCTAACGATACAACCCTAAACAATTAACACGATATCTGCACCACCCTATATTATCAACGGTAGCATAATGAAATATACAATAATTAAAATGGTACAGATTTACAAATTAACAGAGACAAGAATTTATGCATATATAGTATGAGGTAATACGGATACATACACACTAGGTGGGTAATTGAGGATAATTGATTTTTGTTGGTGTCCATACCAAAGAATAGATTGTTTATGAAACACCTGGAATATGTCATTGAATATTTAAAAAAAAATTATTATATTAACTACCGTGCGATTTAAAGACTGTCTCATTCAATTTTCTTGTACTTTACTTAATACAATTAATTAGAAATATGCCGTCGACTTGATATAAACTTTGAAACATTTGTTACAGAGGCTATATGAACTGTGCGAGTCGTTAAATAAGACTGAAATAAGTCTTGAAGGAAGAACGAGAAGGTGTACGACGGCCATTCATTAAGACCCTCGTGACCAATTAAACACTTTTACTAATTAATCGAGTCCTTAGAATCTCTCATACTATAATATACCCTGTCCCATAAAGCTTTCTCAAGGGGTTCCATTTATTTTTCAAAAAGTTGTATCGGCTGGCTGAAACAATTTTTTTTTCTTCAAATTATTAAAACAGTTTCATGAAATTTTCATACCTTTGAATCTCGTCCGATCTCTTTGTTGCGTCTACAGTTCATCAATGCGTTATATGTACCGTCGGAACGAAGAATGTTGGCAGACATGAAAAACGTCAGTAGAAAGGAGGAGGTTAAAAAATCTAAAATAAAATGAGCGTCGTGAAAAGGCAGTATAAGGAGGTACAAGAGAAAATCGAATGAATGTTTTCCAGCTTTATAGCAATTCTCTGCTGCAACTTCTTCCATGTACCTTTACGTTTCTCATTTTCCGGAAAACTTCGAATGAGAGTGGTAACAAGAAGACAGGAAAAAAAGTAACGAGAAACATAACAAGACGTAGAAAAGGTTGAATAAAGTCTGAATGAAAGACACGAGTAGTGGATCCGGAATCTGAAGTTGATGAAAAAGGATAAAAAAGATGGCGTAGCAAGGTATCTACTATACATACTTACATAGGCAGATGTCCTGGCTCGTTTCTACCTTTGTCCCGAGGAATGTTCCTTCAGCATCCTCTAAAGCTTCTGGTGCTTCTGAATAGAGAGAGAGGAAACTCCATGGAGAACAGAACAGGAGCCCTCGAGGTTAGCTGAGTTCTACACGTATAATAAAGGGAACAGCCGTCGACGTCGAGCATCAAGGAGAGGCGACCGTTGCCAATAGCAGCAGGTGCGAATGGGAAAGCAGACAGAAGATAAAATCCCTAGAAAAGCACTAGTGACAATTCTAAAAATTTGCGCCCCCTTAAAGCGTCTCATACGTAGCTCCAGTTAGACCCTCGAGATTAGTTCCACTTTTAAGGGACTCTTTTATATTGTTATCCGTAAGGAGATGGCCTCTTGAATTAACAATTTCACTGCAATTCCACTGTAGCTACCCTCTGTCTATCTATGACCTACCCCTATCGTCTTCCCTTTATATCTTTTTTTAGATTTTTTAGCTTAGCATTACGTAACTTAATATACCAGAACTTCTCAAATGGTCATTTCTTTACGATACGATTTTGCTATCGTCAGTTATATCACCCTAGCAGGAATTATTGAGGATCATCAATCCTACTTGATTTCTCCTATAGCGAAAACCACATGTTTCTTTGTGATATGTGATGAAAACCTCATTTTCTTATATAGATCGAAGCTTCATCCATTCCATGAAATACTAAGTTCAGCAGCAGACCATGGACGTTCGCTATCTGTCTAATATGATTTTTTTTTAATTTCCCTCGTGTAACAATTTGAAACGTGCGATCATCATAAATCGTCTTGTCAATATGCGAAAGAGCGAAACGCTCCTCCCTGCCTAAGTAATTATACTCTAATTATTAATTACAGAGCTGCAAAGCCATCCTACACGATTACCATCTGCTAACAAGACGCTCCTTAGCTGACTAACTATCTACGTGACTCTCCTATATAACACGGGATGAGAATTCCACGTGGCTCTCTCTGACTATACTCATCCCTCTACCACCTTCCATCATTCCAAGTATACGCACTTCTCTCCATATTCCCCACGATTTTCCATCCCTGATCTCCTCCAAGAACCCATAACACCGTAAAACTGTCCCATAAACCCTTTCGACTCGTTGAAAATCGTAGAAAGCCGCGTGACTTTAAATCCCAATATACCATACCGGTCTGCTTATCCTATAGCATATATATATAAGTATATCATCCTTAAGAATTATAGTGAAAATAAAACATAAAAAATATTTTTTTTAATGTTCAAAAGAGAAATCACACCAGCCAACTACCAATGGTCTATTTCAACTTTACTCGAGCAGCTGTAAAGGTTCGAAAGACAGTGGTGATTACTACTCGGTCCGGCTTCAGGATCGAAATAAGTGGTCGTGGGGTCAGTAATGAAAGAGCTTGGTAAATTCGGCAAATTATTAATAATCAGGCAGGTGTTTGCGCGTATACAAGATTCGCTTAACGAGACCGATCGAAGGAGTAGCGAGTAGGTGAGGCTAACGCAACATAACGAAAGGAGGTGTAGGATGAAGAAAGAAGCGCCGGGGAAGACTTGCGGAGTGAAGCAGCGGAAGAGTCAAGAGCGAGAACGCTAAAAGAATGAGAAGGTTAGGTAAGGGAAGCGAAGCATATAATTATACCGGCCGTCCGAATCGTCGAGGATCGGTCTCTGGCTTGTCCATGGCGTGAAGGCAGCGGCGTATGATTACCCACTTGGCGTTAACGATACCCAAGGCTCTTGGAACAAGAATTATTATACGATGCACTGCGGACATTTTAGAATTTATTTATCGATAGGATTAATCGTATCGATCGAACTTATTGGATCGATTTCAATATTCCAGCGACGAACGGAAGCTTTTTTTTTATTGATATTGACAATTTGATATTAATTCTTATCGCAATGATAGTCGCTTTCTTTCGAATGGTAGTATTGAAAGGAGTACTGGAGTATGTCTTATCGTGGTCTCTTCGATACGGTGGCACTTATCCTTTTTATGGTGAGTGTACGTAAATTTTAGACTTTCGAAGAACAAAAATCCTTACTGATAAGCAGCAATGATTTGCGCTCGTTATAATTGCATGGGACGCGGACGAGAGCGCATTCCCAAAGCCGTCATAAATTTTCCAAAGGTCCATTAACCCGAAAATTAATACAGCCTGTCGGAATTCTTATCATTAATATTAATACTGTCGAGTGGAATATTAATATCGCACGTATATGAATACTTCCGTGGAATAAACGTGTTCCTAAACATGATGGATTGTTAACAAAATGTTGAAGTCTTACAGAATCTAGTGATAACGAAGCGGAACCTAATGTCCAGTAATATCGAGAATTATTTTCATGAAGGAGAGGGTGAAAAAATCAGCAATAAACGTAGTGGATGAAATTTTTTTCTTTTATCACAATTCTCGTAACGATACTGTTCGTAAGATATTATCTGTAAATCCCGTACAGGTATTAAGAGCCAATTTTCTACTAACGACGCCACGTGCTCGACTTTACTTCTCTTGGCCTTTATTCTTTCTTTGAACCTGCGATCCTCTCTTAGCACCTTGCCGACTTTTTGCAATACCACCGGCTGTTCGCAGATTCGCAAAAAAAAAGAAACAAAGAAACTGGCAAGAACTCCTATTAGTTCTCGAGAGGAAGTTTTGCTTCCGCGGTTCATTGCCCGCGGTGCCCTTAATTCCACGTGCGAAAATGAAATTGTTTGCATCTCCTGGCTATTATCAATTTCGCATTATTACACTGTGGCGCTGGCGGTAACTGTAATAATTTTGCTTTATTGTTTTTCAATTATTTTTTTTACACGAAAATTTACAACCGCCTTTTACGAGTCTCCTTCGTTTAATAGTACCAATAACGGGTACAGCCAATCGATAGAACATTAACAACGGGTGTCTATATATTTAAATCATGGTGATAAAAGTAACATTTTTTTTTTACGAATTTATATGATATTTAATAACTACATGGGTACTCAGAGTGTCACGTAAAATACGAAGTAATTTATTAAGAGGTCAATTAATTTCCACTTTTAATAGTGAATATCAATTTGGAAATATCAGTAAGTAATGATGTGTATAATCGATTTGTAAAAGGCAATCAGTTAGATTGTTTTCCGGCTGGCAGGTGTTAATAGTGAATTAAAAGAGTGACACGGGAAAATTCGGCAGAGCGTAAAACGCATTTCTATCGCTAGCGTCGATTTCCCGATTCGCTTCACCCGTCTGGCACGATAAAATTTCACAGTTACAACGTGAAATCGAAGAGTCACTATTTTCGCACTGCACTCCACCCTACGATTTTGCAAATGAACAAACAGATGCAACGAATTCCTGGAATGCTCTATTTTAATATAGGAAACGACTAATGAGAAACGCAGAACAGAAAGGAGCGACAAAAAGTACAGGTAAAGCGCGTATAAAAAGAATTCAGCAATGGAGAATAAACGGAAACACAAAAAAATCTTGCGCAGAAAATTAACCGTCAGAAAATTTCATTGACGACAGTAGTACGGAAAAAAAGGGAACTAAATTGTTTGCTCGCTGCAAGCGAGAGGAGAAGAAATTAACGTAAAGTATTCTGAACGAAAGGAATAAACGAAAGAAGGTAGATTAAAAAATTGCAAACGAAAATAAAAAGGAAATAAGAGGAAAGAAGAAAGCAGGGTTTTTGATCCGATGGAAAATGAAAACGTCAGGGTGAGAAAAGGCGTTAAACGCCGGACGCTCAGTGGAAAGTGGGAACGTAAAGAGTAAAAGCGGCGTCGCGTAAAATCACTGGAAATGACGTGAAATTGCGAGGTCACGTGATACGAAACAAAGGAAATCGTTAAAATCTCGGATAAATTGACGAGAACGTTAACGGTTTCGCCTTCGTTCCTTTTCGTCCCCTTTTCCATCACACCCTCCACTTTATTTTGTCACTTCGTTCTCCGTCTCTTTCGCCAACCCCCCCCCCCCTCACTCTCTCTCTCTCTCTTTCTCTCTATAGCATATTGGAAGGGAAAGAAGCGGCCCTCCTCCTCTTCCCAGTGCACGTTAATGGGAAAGCGAAAAATTCATAAGAAGCGATCGCACCCGCAATGGTCCACTGGAAAATTGGATTTTGTACGCGAAGCTGAGCTCGAACGTGTCTCGTTAAGCAGCAGCGGAAGTTTTCGCTCCGCCGTTCCACTTCCGTCGCCTCGTTATAGGGTAGATACACACATATTCAAATACAGACAAAATCGACGTATATATATACACACACACACAAAATACGCATATATATATATCATACATATAGTTATACATACGTATGTAAACTGAAAAAGGACTGAAAAGATACGAAATAGGGAGAGAAGAAAGGAGACTGATATTTTTACCTTAATCCAGAAAAAAATGTAATACTTTCGCGGTTAAGAAAAATGTCTAATTTAACGCGTAGAAAAGTAAAGGGAATTTCTTGTTTCATCAATATATATATATCCACGTGAAACTTGCGTAATATCGACGTAAGAAGCGAAATGCATTTTCAAGTAAATCGGAGTAATTTCTAGGATTATCCAGGCGTGACAATGCGTAACGCGTGGCATGCCATGTGCATATACTACATCAACATGCGCATTTCGAGATACCGAGGAGATTGCAGCTATTACGACCAAGCTAGCTCCTATCTGCAATTCCGACAATTACCTGTCAACTTGCACGATTACACGTTCGCTTACGCACGCTTAACGTACGCATTTCGCTGAATCCGATTCCAATACCGCTAATAGTTTCTTTTTATTGATTTTCTAATGGAGCTATAGGATATAACATTAGCGAAATAAAACGATCTCAAAATTATTTTGCAGAAATTTATAATATTCTAATAAATTTTCTTAATACTCGTAATTTTATACAGAAATGTATAATACTTTAATAAATTTTACTGGTACTAGCAATTGTACAGAAATTTTTCAATACGTCCATTATTATCTATGGTAATTCTGAATCGTTGACTGACGTTTCAGTTGAAATCGATTCAACTTCATCCACCTCAGTTGTGTCGACTACGTACGCTATGGCGTAAATATCTAATTGCACGTCCATTCCGGTACCAGGTGAACCAATTCCAGTAACGACGACACTACTGTTCCCGATGCCGCCCTTCAGTATCGAAATCGTTGCTTCCGATCCAGGTGCATTCACTGCAGTTACTGCAGTTATTCTGCCGACCAAGTTGAAGCCAGACTTGGCAATCATAACCTTGCCAGGTATAGCAGGCTGTTTCAAATTGGAAAAAGAAAATATAAATTATTCATAGTTTTAACCCTCCGTTTGAACACGGGGTTATTTTGACCCGGAAATTTTCTTCTACCCGAAAGAACTTTTTAAACGAAGATCAACTACAAGCATCCTTTCCGCCTCCTTATTTTTTTCCTAAAAACTAATACTGGGTTAAAATATGACTCTTTAGCTTCTAAAAGTGTCTCTACCTTTTATCCAAAAAAATGCATAGTTATCGACATATATTGATTTGAAAATTGTTTAGGGTCAAGTTGACCCAGTGTGCACTGTATGCCATTCTACGGAGGTGTATACACGAAAGGTTAAGGAGGTAAAACTAAAACTGCTAAGTTGAATAAAGTTTTTCACAAAATTCTGTTGATTGTTTTTCAAAATATTATTAATGACCGCATGGAACGTGTAAAAGTGTCTTATGCATTTCCTGTGAAAAAAAGGATGCATGCGCATGGATATGCATGTGTGCGTATATGCACGCAATTTTTTATGGATAACATTCCGGATGAACCGTTGAACGAATGGGGTTGAATTTTTCCGGGAAAATCAAGTTTCTCATGCGAATGGAACAGTAACATTTACGGCTGCAATAAAGTGCATCTGCGAATTCCAAATTATTCTATATTTGATCTTCCGCCACGCGTGTGTTCTTGTGAGCGAAATTGCGAACAAACCACTGAGCCGATCCGGTTGAAATTTACAGAGAAAACCAAGTTCTGGATGTAAATGGAACAATAACTTTTATACACATCTAGCGCTTCCGATTTCAAAACAGACATTTCGCATAATATAATTTTTTCACAGGGATGAATGCATAAAATTTAATCATATGGTTTATGCGATCATACTAAAAAAAATGATTTATCTAAATTTTTTTAATTACAAATTTCTTACTCTGTAAAGACGTCTGCTGGCCACGAGAGCGTCGCCTTCCTCACGACTACCTAGAGTCAAGTCATTCGCCGCAATGCAAATTCCCACCAAGAGACAAAGTACTAAGAGAATCGTGATTTTAGCCATTTTTAATTTTTAATCCCTGAGATATTCTCTAACAGTATTCCAGTATTACTTCTGCCGATAACGATTACGATGCTTTTCACAAACGAATCGCGAGTCACTGCTCCCCAGCAGACTCGCGAAAGTATTTATATCAGTGTCCTTATCAAAAGACAAAGAACCCCCGTATCGTCGACTGACAACAACTTACGTAAGGTTATTTGCCCTAGTGAGAATTTTACCTCTTTTATTCTTTCTTCCTCTCGTCTTCTCAATATTTTACCGTCGGCAATAATACAGTGGAAAATTTCATCTTTTGATCGCTCTTATTGTATCAAGTCTTCCTAGAAATTGAAAACACCCTCCATTGGAATAATACACTTCTGAACATAGAGAATTAGTTGGCACGTAGGCAAGTACATTTGACAGTGTATTAGAAAATTTTTAATTATTGCGCAATTTATAACAATCATTGATTACATAAATCTTCCAGTGGATACGAGTAATAACTACTAATTCTTTAACGAACAATCGTGTATTATGTTATAAATAAATTGTTCGTGCAAACAATTACGTAATTTCCCTGAATAATAACGATGCAGATATTTTAATTTTTCAGAAAATTATTATATTTAAACTTAACACTTTGAATTGATAACAACGAAGCAATAACAAACCTGATTAAAGTCGGAGGCAAGTGAAAAAATTTACTAGATATTGGACGCTAGATTCTCTAAGGCTTTCATTATCTGTTTATCAATTTGCAGAACCAGTCAAGAGCGAAGAAGCAATGATGAAGTACTCGAACCTGTTGATCACCAAGTCGACTGGGGGCCTGATAACTCATATGATATTGATAACTGAAAAGCAGAAAAAAATCACAAAAAATTATTTCACATTTATGTATTTGATTTAAGCAGATATTTTAAAATCTCGATAATCATTGAGACAATGGATTAGAGAAACGATTGGAATTGTTTACCAGAAGAAATTCCATTCTGCTAATCTCCGAATGAGATCAAAAACTATTCTTTATAATGTTATTCCACTAATAATACAAAAGAAAATAATTATTAACACTTCGATAATATGCAAAAAAATATTCTGTCTGAAAATATGATTAAATTAATTATCGAGGTCATTCTGAACATCCCTCTAGAATTGTTAGAATTTCAGAGGTACCTTTGAACCTTTCAACGAGAAATTTCACAGAAAGAATAATGATTGTCCTTTGTAATATTATCTTAGCTCGTCAATCATCCCTTGAAATAATAATAAAAAAAAGAAACACAGGACGCACTACACAGCAAGGAGTTGCTCGTTCAAACGTAAGGATATAGGAAGAGCGGTTCCTTTCGTTCTCGCAAATTGCTCGAGGAGGACGAGGGCAGCCAACCCTTACCCTCAGACCCAGAAATCACGTCCTTTGATCCTAACCACTCTCTCGTTTGCCACCTAAGTTCTCACCCCATTTCTCTACCCGCCATTCTATTAATCTTTTGACCACGCTTTTACACGATTTGTTGAACAGGGAGTCATATAAAAAAAACGCCGTGAAATTGGGCAAAGGACTCTTTACCCCAATGCTCATAATTTGGGGAATTCGTCTACTTTGAAGTAAAAAAAAATTGTATAAATCCAAAAAGAATTGGCAACGACGGAAACAACGGGTGACTGTAGAAAGATGTTGGTGCATGGTTGAGGAATTTTTGTATTGGATAAAAAAAAGATAAAAATACAATGGCACATTTTAAATCACGATTATGCAACAACCGTGTCCAGGAAGTAATGACATCGGATTGCAGAAGCCGTTAAACATTCTTTTTACTAAGGATTGAAAAAAAGGTTCTGGAAATAAGAATCAGGCACGCGTGTATCAATCTTACAGCAGGTTGCGCGTCTTATCTCCGCCATTTGATATCAAAGGATTCGATTCACCCTCTGCTATACCCTTTGCCTTTCTTTCGTCTCAGCTCGTCGCGACGCTCACGGTTTAATATCAGACCTATCGGCGTCATCTTTTACGTGCCTTTAGGCGTCCCTCTCCCACAGCATCCCTCCGATCCAGAAACGCCATCATCCAACAGCAATCCAACCCTCCCAAAGTAGAATCTCGAACCCCAGCGAATTTCGAGAATGTTAACAAAAGGATCCTAGGCGCCGATCCACTGAATTGTTTCGCGATTTCAACTCGCAATTTCACCAACGCAAATTCCCACGATATCGAGAAGAGGTCCCTGATTTCATCCACCGCCAATTTCGTTCCTCTGCAATTTCCTACACATATTACGTACAAGCCTGCATAAACTTCAGTTTCAAGGATGTTAATGATTTTCGCGATATTTGATTCTGTCGAACCACAAAAGAATAATAAAAATTACTTTTTTGGATTTAACGAGGAAGAAAAGTCTTCTAAAACGCTGGACTAACGTTTGCCATTACAATATTTTTTTTTAATAATCAATCGAACGATTTTAAAATACTGTTACTACGTCATAACGCCCCTTAAAAACACAAACGAACTTCATAAATATCGTAGGACTCTAAAAATTTATGAATCAAATGAAAAAAATGTCAAACTTTTTGAAAGTTTCTATTATTTAATATTTATTTCTTGAAAGCGAATTTTCGAATGCTAGGGGTTGTCCTCCATGTCTACCAAAATCAGACCATTTTCCGCTGGTTGAAGCTCTGTACGCCATGGACACCCTATTCCAGCCTATACACAGTTATGTTGACTCTTATAAATGATTATCCATCGCGAAAGTCGAAGGGTCGTCGGAAAGTGTTGTCTCAGTCAATATTGACTTTTTGCGAAAATGGTTCTCGTTTGGTGCATGACGTGCGGCTCACAGAGGAAAACATTTTTCCTAGGCGACTCCCTTTTTTCGAGGTCATGGCAAGATTCACCCAATAATGGGAATCGTTTCTTTATCCAATCGAATCCCAAGAAAGAAAATTCCTCTGTCGTGCCCGGATCGATTTCGGATTTTTCTCGCGTACCTAATCTATGGTGTCTGACTGGCAATTACTCTTTCTCCTTTTTTTTTTCTTCTTACATTTTCTCGCTTCTCTTTTATCCCCTTCCGCTTGGAAAAGTTCCACTTTACGAGTACGCCAAGTCGATCTTAACGACGATTTCTGTCTTTATGGAAAACCGATGGGGATGACTATTCTCGTTCCGAGAAAAGCGACCAGGCCGATCGATGAGAATAAAAGTCAAACAAAAACCCATGAGAAATTCTACCAGCGACAATGGGGAACTACGTATTATACCTTAGTCCGACGGCCATTACCCTTGCGCAAAACTTGGTAAAATTATACGTATTTTCAAAAGCCTTTATATTTGACTCGTAAAAAGGGCGCCAAAGGGTTAGGCGTTCTACCGAGGACTCACCCCCTAAAAGTGCTACGTGGGTCAACGGAGTTTCCGTGAATTTTCGAGTTAGCACCGGCTAGTTTTATGAGCCGCGAAATTATCAGCTGGGTCGAGATGCAAAACTTTACGATCCTACACCGTAAATCGCAGTCCATTTAACGCGCCGGCCCATATTTCTGGGACCTTAAAACTTTCAACTTCCTCCTCTTGCATCTCTGTGTATTTCATGCTACTTCCTGCGGTATACCTACGTCACGTGGTGACATTCCGAAAAATTGGAAAAATTCTCTTCCCTAAAAAAAAGGTACAAATTTTATTGCTTAGCCGCATCGCCCTTTTTTGTGCAGTTTATTACAAATTTTTGTCATAACAAAATTTTTTAAAAACCCTCAATAATACCTGGACTTTGCTTGAGCATAGTATCATGCTGCAATCAACCGAGACAAATCCTAGATTACCTTTTAGAAAAAACTATCTATTTATATTATGTAGGACAGAGTCCTGGGTACTCAGGCTGTTAATTTCCTGTAGCGAATGCCACAATAAGGGACAAAGCTTCTCGCACACGTGTGTTAGTTCTTCCTTGTTTCCAGTGGCAGCCAGTTCCATTCCGGATGGACTCACTATAGTATACCCAACGAACCCACTCCCAACCACCCTCCCCTCGGGCGATGAACGTGACACTTTCCGCACTAGACAGAGTTGCAAGAGGATGAAAGGATTTAAAAAGAAAAAGAACAACGAGACTTCCTCCATAGGAATTGAAAAGTCTCATCGTTAGAAACAGCTGGAAAATCCAAGAAAGAATTTACATCGAATTTATTCGCTTATGCTTTTTGAATTTTTCTACAACAGAGTATAAACATTCTGTGATTAGATATATATATATATATATATATAAAATCCACATAAAAATTACTTGCTTAATTTTCATTTAACATTTAATGGACATACCCATGTAAGAAATTCTCGAAATTAGCCCATCGTATCATGGGGTCAGTATTGACCCGATTGTTAGAAAGCACCAATATTTTCTTACCACTGGCCCTGCACTAGTGTTATTGTTAATAATCAATGAACCAATATTGGGCCTGTTGTAAAGCCTTTAGAAAATTGTTATATTGTCTGTACCATATAGTCCAAGAATGGCCCGCTATGCATCTTAGATTTGGGCTATTAACTTTATTTCTAGACTGGCCCACTATAGGCGTAAATAAGTGCCAATGAATATCCAGTGGTAATATCGAGCATTGGCAAAACAAATTAGATAATATTGTTCCCGTGTTGATTAAACTAAAGGGCACGCTGTGTTTCATGCTGTAATGCCAGCTTGGGCAGAACTACATTGGCTCAACATAAATATACCAAAAGTAGGAATAAATGGCCAATAGTAGTATTGGGCCTTGACAAAGCATATTAAACAATATTCTACCAATGTCGATCGTACCACAAGGCATGCTAGGTTTCATATCCTGAGACCAACTTGGGTGGTACTAACTGAATTATATTGGACCCATATAGGCACAACAAAAGTCAAATACCATACAAAGCTTAAGGGGCGTGGAGATCTCCCGTGTCATCTTACAAAATAACGTCGTTAATACATCCGATATAAAGAAATGTCTCATTTTGAGGTTAATAATATTTAAGGCGTAAAAACTTCAGGTATGAGAAAAACAAGTATCGCCTTGTCATCAATTAGAAGAAAGTTAGCTTGTGTTTTTCAGATAAAATGATGACGTTTAACATGAAATATATTGTCGATTTATATAATCAAAAAAATATAAATCATTGGAGTTCAGGCCACATAAGAAAGAGAAAAAATGTACTTGTAAGATAGGCCAAATAAATTTTGCTAGCCTAAACAAGCATTATTTTTTCTCTGGTCTCGTAAGTCTAGTCAATGGAGGCTCCACATTAATTTCCAACATCGACCCAATACTGGCGATCAACGTTGGTCCTATATTGGTAATAATATGGGTCCGCTAGATGTTCCATGTTTGGGCCAAAGAACTTTGCGAATGCTGGTCCTCGCAAATTCCCAGTCACGGCGCTATACGAGCGACCAGAGTTGGCCCCACAGTGGTGGCAATATGGGCCCACTACTTTTTACCAGCATTGGAACATTGATATCATTTCTAATTGGTTTTTAGTTTGGTAATTCTTTGTGGGCCAAGCTTAGTGATTTAGCTTAGCATCAGGTTTAACCCATACTGGGACAAAGTTGAACCCATCGTCAATTTTCACATGGGTAATTATTATAAAAATAATTAAATACCAAAAATCTTATATCTAGAAATAAAGCAAGTTGATATCATGATACATGAGTTACTCAAGGTTAAGAGAATATGCTGTACTGGGAATTATGGGTAATGCCATTCGTCGACTAGCGTCGCGACGTCTCATCACTAGGGAATCGCAAAGATTCGTTACAGCCGTGTACCTATCTCTGTTTCTATTTATTCCATCTTTGCCTAACCGTCTCTCTTCTTTTTATTATCCATTTTTCCACGTACTCCATATATTCCCTTAACCCTCCTGAAACGTGATGGACGCTCGTAGCCCAAAGGCTTTCTCGAGTGAAATGCACGAGCTTATGAAATAGTGGAAGTGCTTTTCGCGAGCTTTTCGCATGTTTACAGCCGTGGGTAGATATACAGAGAAGAGTAAGAAGGGAAGTAGAGAGAGGAAAGGAGAGAAGAAGTGAATGACAAGGCAAGAAACTCTGTGAGGGAAGTAAAGAGAGAGAGGGAGAGAGAGAGAGAGAGAGAGAGAGAGAGAGAGAGAGAGAGAGAGAGAGAGAGAGAGAGAGAGAGAGAGAGAGAGAGATAGTAAGAGTGCAAGGTTAGGTTTCAGAGCGATAGGGAAAATCGAGTGAAAGCCGCGCATAACCTGATACCCGTGGGAATCCCGGCTGATTATATAACGCGCGAGGCAGATGTCGCATAGAAATACGACGTCATCCACGCCCAGGACGTTTGCCGATCCATCTTCGAGCTAAAACCCCGAAATAACGGTTCTCATGTGACGACAGAATCTGCCCGCGATTCCTTCACCTTTCTTCTTTTTTTTCCCTTTCCGTACCGTACTTCCTTCCATTCTTTATTTACTTCCTTCATTTTTGTCTCTTTTATTGCTTCTTGTTATACTCACTACGTGATGTTTAGCCAAATGATCTCAAAACGCTAACAACGAGTATAACCTCCAGGAAGACATCGCTGTGTAAATCTGGCAAAGTTTATGCTCGAAAAATGTGAGATTTTAATTAGAGCAAAAATTATGCTAATTAGCATATTACGGGAGACTTATAATTATCAGATGAGAAATACATCAGAAAAATAAAGTAGACTGATATATCTATATACTCAAAGGAAAATATTGGGAACATAAAATCGAAGTTTCCTATTAGTCCACTATCTGGGTCAGATAATTACTATAATATATTAGTAATAAGGCACTTCTGTAAGATGGCCGCCTGGTCTCTTATAAAAACCACATAATTTTCACAGAGTTAATTTTTAAAGTGGCACTTACCAAGTTGCCTCCTTCCAGACTATATTGGAACTTTCCGTGGCTGCCAATTGGCTCCCTTTCCTAATAACGTTGTAAAAAGCCTTCGCTGCTCCGGAATGGCTCTTCGCAAAATTATAATCCCCTGCTACGACGTCCATGCCATACACACAGTATAATATTCCACTTCCGGGTGAATCGACCCTTTCGCAAACTCTTTTGACTTTTCTTTTAATCATAACTGCCAGCTGTGAGGAACCTAAGATCTCATCAGCTTCCACGTCAAACAATAGGGGCGCACCTACTAAGTACACTGACTAGAAGGCTGGTTTAGTAACCAATGATGATCCGGAAAATTCCCTAGACAGTCTGTATTATCAAATACTAATATTGACCTAGGGTTGGCAGTAGCTACATAGTGCCAACGGAAATTACGCGATATTACGCTCTGTACTTATTTCATCGTGGCTTAATTAAGCCAAAATGAAGACTTTGAGTAACCAGTGAAAGTAAGGACGACACGGCCCCATTCACTTAATGGTTAGGTAGATATTAGCAATTTCTAGCTATACCAACTACCTCCTACCAACGATCTTCTGAACGCCCTAAACTCCCGCTACCTCGTCCTTGACCCTCCTTTTATGTTTACAGAAGACTCCCAAAGCTTAATTAACCATTGCCCTTGTTATTTTATTTCGCGTCGAACATGCGCCAGTTACTGGATTCCCTCTTGACACTCACCCCCGCCGACCCCCGTAAGTCACCCCAAGCTACGGAAATCAACCCCTAATTGTTATACAGCTTGGCTCCCTTAATTGTAGAAGGTTATCGTATTGTTAATGATACTTGAATCCAAGAAAAGGTTTTTCTACCTTTTCCAGCCTCTCGCTACCCTCCGTGCTGCTCATCTGGTGGTACAAAATAGTTTTTTTTCTTTGTCTGAAAAACCAAATAATATTGTTAATGAATAAGGAGGATTTATAGTTTATAATTGAAATGAATGATAATGATAAATTGAAAATGACGTACCTCGTGACACGTATTGTTCGAACGTGGCCGAACTTACCCTTTCCTATACACTGTTTCAAAGGGATGCTTCAAAAAGGGTCTGACGGGGCAGTTAACTATTATTATTGACTATCATACCGTGTATGTGTTCATGTCCCTTTTAGATTCTACTAGTTGGGTGGTTAAAAAAATACAGGTACTTACATGGGGTGAAAAACGGCCTCACCTATTAAGCAGGGGTTTGTTACTTTAAAATAGCGGGACAGGAATTGTATTCGCTGTTAGTAAAATACCCCTAGAGTAATGCAATGAAGAAAAATCTGAATACTACATGCATCTACTTATAAAAAGGCAGATAGCAATATTTACGTGAAATTGAATATTTTCATAAATATGTAAAATCCTAAAAAGATTTATCAAAACAAAAATTTTTTATAATAATTTTTAATTGATGTCTCTGGCTGCTGTGAAATTTGCCTGTATCAATATTAAACGAAGGTCAATATAAATGACTTATCCTTCCTACTAATAATAGGTTCCTACGTGAAGTATCTATCTTTCAAACTGACAGAACGTAATAAATATAGCGTCAAAGCATACAGTACAAGAAAGACGTTCGCCCCTGTGAAATGGCAAAATCCACGTATCAGATCTCCAGCGTCGTTCCATGAATGGATTCATCGGGCCGTGCAGAGGAACACAAAGAGTGTCGCGATCACTCTGTTAAATAATCAACTCCCCTTTAGCCTTCGTTCCTCTATTTCTCTGGAGCGTCCTCCAACCCACTCCAAGGAACCCCTTTTATGCCAGGCCGATTAACTTGTTCCGACTGAATATGGCACCCATCCTTCTGTTCGGTATCCCCACACCGGTTTCCATTGTGTACGCGATTTAGGAGACATATCAGCATCGGATCCCAGCCCTTTCTGCACGCACGTATATCTTACCTATACATAAGCTACGACCCTCTACTACCCCTTCCTCGTTTCATCACCCTTACCTAAAACAACCCTCACTCTTTTTATGCCCTTTCTTTCAAGCATATACATAACTACGCATACATCGACTATGCTTCTAACGGATTTAAACTGCGTCCTTTGTCCTATCTATGCTCTTATGCTTTGCTATTTTGTTATGTTACGTCTGATGGGGATACTTGATTCGGTTGAGAATATTTTCATCGAGAGACTCCTGTTGTCTATTTTTCTTTAAATTCTATTTAGTATCTAAATTCCGTGCTTTTAGAGTAATTAACTGAAGTTCGTTCACGTACCTAAAAGTCACGAGGTTAGGTACTATCGTGAAACTTAATGTTATAGTTCGCAGAGAACGACAGGAGAATAATATGAAAATTCACAACACGGAAGGTAACGGTAAAGGAGCTGAAACTGCATGAGAATGGAATTTTGCATTTTCACGGAGTTTCGAAATCGCGGAACTTTTGGGCAGACGGAATTCATCGTAACCTGCTGAAGCACAGCGCGACCACATCAGGAAAGAAAAACTCTCGCGAAAGAGGAATAGCGGAAGTTTCCTGGTTGCGGCAGTTGGCGGGTTTCCGGCGTATATCGTATCGTGTTGGTATCGCCCAAGAGTTTCTCAACCCTTAGGCGAGTGTGAAAGCGATTTGATAACGTCGAGATTGGTAACACTGTATAGGTACTAGGTACGCCGCCAGCCGGCCGAACGTTATAATACGGAAATAAACTTTGCCAATTTAATAATACGGACTAATTGCCCAGAGAAACACCGACTGTTCCATAGTAAAGGGTGTAGAGAGAAAATTTCATTTTCATTCCTAGCAAATGTTCGGTATCAATTCACGTAACCGAAAAAAAATACCATGAAATCCCTACGAATGGCAACCGCACCCTCGTAAAACTTTTCACATCCCCTCACGATTCTCGAATAGAACGCGTACCAACAAATTTCCGAAAAAATAATTCACCGGTTACTACTTCCCTTTTTTTCCTTTCACAAAATTGGCACGTGCAAATTCTTGTGTTTTGGAATTTTTTCGCACTTTCGTTTAAAGATATTTCCATGAAATATTACATATTTTACTAAAATTCGTCAACAATCCGTCTAAAGATATAAATAACTCCTGAGTTATCCGTAGCAGAATCTCTCACAGCCCCCCCCCCCCCCCCTTCTGCTCCTCCATCTACCAAGACTTGATAAGAGGAGAATGGAAATAGCTTTCGTAAACTACTGAGACGAGTGTCTTTACAGATGAAATCTGAAAGCTGTGAACCTGAGTACAGAAATCCCAAAAAACAGATACTGATAAGAGTATCACTGAGAATATAAAATCTTTTGTGATACCACAATCCTGAAACGTGAACGATTAAAAAAATTACGGTCCAGATCATGTGCAACGCTTTTTCAAAATGGTAGCATCAAAACGTCTACAGTTGAGCTACGATATCAATATCACGTATTCAAGGGACTATTTTTACATTGTAACCCCTAAGAAGGTAGCCCTTCAGCAAAACACAGATATCATAGTTCAATTGCACGCGTTCTGTCTATCAATATTCACTACCAATCAATAACCACCCAATAGTCACTTTGGGATCACGTAATAGCCACGTGTCCCCGATAATATATACAACATGAATATCCCAAAGGTCTACGGTAGTCGATAGGATGACAGGCGTGTACCGAATGCTCGGATAAACATTCCTAAATCCCAGTGGAATGTTTTTCCTCAACAACATACGAACATAGAGCGAGTAAAGTGTAGGTGGATTTTATTCAGTCGAGGAGACAATTACTACGATTTTATATAGGGATCTAAATGCGCCATCTGGGATCAGATGTACCAAGGAGTTATTGTGTCTATTTGTGGTGTAGTTACTTGGATAGCATTTTGCCGGAGCTGCGGACAGTTTGATTTCCCATAAAATGGCAGCACCATCGATTCTACACTTCTGCACGAACGGATATATGTAAAGAGCTAGTGTTTTGGATTTTCGGAAAGAAAATAAGTACGGTAAGTTCAGCACGAGTTCTCCGTCCTCTATTATTTCTGGTGAACGGATTGTATGTTTTTAGAAACCAAGAGGCTGTATTATCAACTGTAGTGTAGGCTGTGCAGTCAACGCCAATTTCAGATCTAATTTATCACGCGAACATCGCACTACTTATATGGATCATTGGTAATTTAGTTTATTGTTTCACTGGTCTGTATTGTTTCATTACAGGTGAAATGTATGTATATATATATATAGCAAGATATGGTACTAAAATGACATTAAGATTATTCATATTAGTATTATTAAGAGAAGATTAAATTAATCTTCCTACGAGTACGTTGAAAGACCCTATCCTAACCTACAATATTACTTCAATATAAAATCTACTTAATTCTTACATTTCATTTAGTTTCTTAAAGGGATTTCAATTTTCCCACTTTATATATAATTTCGCATATACGGACTGTATTAAAATGGCTTTCGGCTTCTGAAAATAAGTTATCATTCACGTAATATCCGTCATTCTGTAAATTTTTCTGTTTACTTCACGGAATTAGCCATGAGTTCACTCATTTAATTAATTTATTGTGTAGCTACAGATGTATATTCATAAATCTTATAGACGCAAAAATATCCTCTTCAAGTCCTTGATTTCGCCAATTACATAATACCCAAATATAAATGATATTCCGAGGTCTGATAATTGTTCACGATGTCAAACAAAGCAAAATGCTTCGATCGCGATCTGTAATCGTGGCTCTTCGCGCCATGCATATATGTAGAAAAAGATTTGTGTAGGATGAAAGAAAAATTAGACAACCCTTGATCGGGAGATAATTGCATTTTTGCAAAATTTTACGTTAAACTCGTGAGACACGTTTTTACGAAATTCTAGTCGCCAATGGTGAATCATTAAGGTACATTCATACGTGTCCAAATCTACCTTGACGCTGACGCGACTGTACGCTACGTTATTAAATTACTATTTGAAATATCGGCTGGAAAAGCACGTATACGTATACGTATATACGCCTATTATACGAGAAAATAAAAAAAAGCCGCCGAATTAAACAGGATCATTAATTTTTAATTAACCCACCCTGCAAGCTTGATAATTATATACGGAATTACATTATTTTTCTTCGTTCTCTATTCTTTCTATACGCAGAACTCAGTGTCGCAGTCTGAATATTTTTTTAATATTCAAATCCTAATATTCTTCTGGGACAAATACTATGCCAAAGCATTGTTCGAATTTCCAAAAGATTTCTTTATCCGTAAAATCTATCTTGAGAGTAATACTTTTATTTGAAATAAAGTATTTTTCATTCCCAATACATCAATCCAACAGTCCATCGTAATTCTTCCCATTAAATGGACAGCTATTTTTCAATTGCCTCGTTTGATCCCCTTAACTTTAACGTCGTTCTGACTGGTTCCCGAAATATCCTCAGAACCCTCCTTTACCTTGGAAACCGTGAAAAGTTTTTCAAGTTTCTCGAAAGAAGTATAACCTGAATAGGAACGGGGTGCACCATAAGGGTTGGGGGTCATCCCTGTAAATCTTCCATAGAAAAGAGCGGCGAGTAGGGTGCCTTGGTAGGTTGAGGGTGCGACACAGTAAAAAATATTAAGACGAGCACTGGCATCGGCCTCTGCAGCAGCAGCAGCGGCAGGAGGATGGACCCAGAATCCATACGCAGGACCTTCGAGGCTTCGCGGTATCTTGTAGAAGGATGAATGCGTGAATCCCATGGGATGATGGATGGCTCAGGGGTTGCCGCAGGATACGCGCTCCCCAGAATCCTTATCATCCCCCATCTCAACCAGGTTCATTCGCTAAACGCTAGATTAGAGTCCTTTCTATTACGTCTTGTGCTTCTCACACTACGACCCCTCTTTTGCTACCACTAATGCCGACCAATCTCTACTAACCTGTGGGGGTACGTGCTAAACGCTTTCACAATTTACCACTATTTTAACCCATTTCACCCCGTTTAACGTCATAGTGATAGATATACGTACACAAGTTTATGGATTTCTGTTCATTGGACATTGAGTTCCATGTGCTATATGTTAATTTTAATGCTAATGAATTGATTTTAGATGGATCGATTCATGGATCATTAATAGGGTGTATGGGATTAAAGGCAGCTGATATCTAGAGTATTGCGAAAGAATAAACGTTGATTATTAATATTTTGGAAAAATCATTTACCATTGTGACTTTGGGTGCTGTTGATTTTTTTTTTTAGTAATTGAGATATTTTGTTTTGCCGTTAATTAACTGGTTCTTGGACCAGATGAAATTTCTGTATTCATGTAAAATTGTAATTAACAATCACTTTTTTATGTTTGAATACTCTTTAATTCTCGTAAAATTCAAATTTATAGGGAAAAAATTATATACAATTTTACGTATCGCGCAATATTCATTTCCTGGTATTACCATGAAGTTGCTTTTAAAAGCGTTGTAAAAAGAGAACAAAGATATTCTTATTTATTCGCATAAATATATCAAAGCACTCAAAAATTATAGCCGAACGCCATTATCATTTTATGCGTATATTTACAAATACCGGGAAAAATAGCTGCTCACGTACTCTTTAGGATTTCATTCCTAACATTCCATTAAACTTCAAAGCCTACAATCAAATTTCCCAATTTCAAGTTCAAACAGTAATTAAATTATGGCAAAAAGTCGATCCGGTTGGCCCTAACGGTACTCAATGACGCTTTATTTGAACTGTCCTCTTAATTAAATTAACGACAAACCCCGTCGGTGTGCCATCTACCCTAAAGATCAAGAATTAGCGTCAGTTATGATTTCAATAATAATCGAAGATTCCGATCTTTCAGTAATGCACGTGCACATAATATAAAGAGAAAAAATCGAAAAATGAAGAAACGCAAGTAAATAAGATATGAGGATGCAGCGAGATGCACTTTTCGAGTTTCTCCTGACTCCCCGATGCATCGTTCTCGTTTTCGAGGTCCAGGAGTGCATTAATATTTATAAAGGAACGACCCGCAGCTCATCTCCCAGCTAATTCAAAGTTTTTCAAGTCTCCAAGAGAAGTTTCGCTTAGCGGTGGGATTTCCCGTGCTCTGCACTGTTTAGTATGCATTCCTTTCCACAAAGTCAAAATGGTGGCGAAAGGCTTGAAATTCAACGAAACAAATTTAAAAAATAAAATAATAAATTCAACAAAAATTTTAACGTTAATAAAAAAAATTCCACTATAATGTTTAAACTGTCAGACAGGCCAAACGCGAAAGTCGATAAAATAAGAAAAAAGCGGCGGAAATAAAATTCTACGTGATTTTCTTCCTGTCGTCTCTAAAGAAATTCGACTTTTTTTAGAGTACTGGAAAGCGCAGGGGACCGTGGGAAAATAACGAAACTTATGGCCAACGAGATGAACGAGACTGGAAAAGCGAGGTGGCAGGAAGTGTGTCAACCCCAGCAGTGTACTGGAAGGACCGTCGTCCTGCAGGGACACTTGTGGCGAAGAGAACTTGCCTCGGAAAACTATCTCGGGATACTCGACGTACTGAGGTTACCTTCGTGCTCTATGCTTGGATGCTCCTGACCAACGAACCGCGTCACCACACAACTATACTTACAGAACTGGTCAAACTTTAGCCACGCGCTACTGCCCAGTGAAATGGTAATGACACGTGCTAATGATCTTTCTTGCTGAATCGTTGAATTTCACTAATTTCCCAATTGCAAATAATAACCATCTTGAATGACAATTAGTTTTGTCAAAAATCCAATCAAGATTATCTGTGGAAATCACTCATTGATGAATTTATTGAAGAGGTCGATAAATATACTAGATTTTTTGGAGATTTGATTCAATATATATATAGACGGTCCTGAATTCAGCATCCTAATCTGACCATTTGATCTAAATATTTGCAGTGAAGACTGTACGTCGCCCAGACGTGGATACGTAAACAGACTGTAAGAAAACTTAAAAACCAAAAATCTTACTTTCCAATAAATCCTTTAAGCCTCTCAAGCGACGTTTATAAGAAACGAAAGTAAGCAAACTTTATCTCCTTCATTTTTTATAACTAATTCTCACAGTGATTTTTGCATGAAGTAAAAATTAGCAGATATTCAATTTATACGTATTTCTATGAAATCACTTAATATAACATTTAAGAGATACGAATACCTTTTTTACATTTTGACGCATACTGTACCATTTCAAATTACTACCCAGACGCCCTCTGAGGCGCTGTCAGAACTCGTCAATTGAATTTGAATTCAATACAAATCAAAACAAACAATTTATAAACAACAGCGCAAAATAACAGAGTAAAAAGTACTTTCTCCACATAACGTACTAATGAAACGGTACTAATTAGAAGGATTAGTATTCAATATAATCAGAC
This sequence comes from Pachycephus smyrnensis, assembly GCA_030142225.1. Classification (NCBI taxonomy): domain Eukaryota; kingdom Metazoa; phylum Arthropoda; class Insecta; order Hymenoptera; family Cephidae; genus Pachycephus; species Pachycephus smyrnensis. The sequence goes on along the minus strand of JARQST010000449.1, from coordinate 85,314 downwards.
ATTATAAAATTAATGAATAGAAAAGCGAGAAATAGAAAAATCAAAATATGAACATAAAAGCCCTTGAGAAAAATACTTGGGGCAGTTTAAATAGTAGTCGGGCTCTTTTCAGACTGAGCTTGATAATCCATAATAAGGCTTCCACATAATTAGCCGATGGGGACCCTGTTCGAGCTACCGTTAGATGTCGCGCTAAGCGAGCGTCCCGTGAGCGCCTCTCGCGGCAATTGATAATAATGAGGCCCTCGCGCCTTCAGCAAGCTCCCCGCTGGAAGCATTCAAGATGACACGACATCACACGCTGTTTGTTGTTGTTGCTCTCGCAAACTAAAAAGTTTAAAGAGTGAAGCTACTACCACAAAAGTGCAATTATTAACCTTCTTGGATTGACCCATACGTTACATAACAGACCCAACGAGAAAATTAAAGATTTTCATAACTGTCATCCGCAAATCGGGGATTAGGTGTATTTTTAAACTGTTCGGTGTATTTTAAAACAAAACTGAAATCGTGCAATTCGAGTATCGTGCAAATCGAAGGTGTTGCTGACGTTATATAATTTTTCTCATTGTTGTTTGCGTTCTGCCAGTGAGTTTATTGAGGGTTCCATTAAAAAAAAATTGTTTAAAACTGAGCGAATGTACTGACTGTTTTTATTCGGGCCTAAGAAAAAGCCAGGTCATTGTGGAAAGGGGGCTGGAAAAAAGAAAAATAGGAGTCAGTGAGTTATCGTGCGTCGCAGCGTGAGGGCGAAGAAAGAGAGAGCTTGAGGCTCGAGCCAGCGTGTGCGCGACAAAGAGGATTCTGACCGGTGCTCCTGATCACAAGAGGCCTGAGTATACAACGAGGATGGAGTTACTGGGGTGAGTACTTGTTGAGTACTATGGAAAGGTACGGCAGGATCTTGGGTTCTTCACCTTCGCGAGGGGGTGACTCGGAAAGACCGGTCGACTGCGGACGGGAGGTCGAGGTCTATCGGTATCCGGAGAGCATGATTGGAAGCGGGGGTTGGAGCGAGTGCACAGACGGTGAGGAAGCTCGGTCTCGGGGACTGAGTCTGTTCCCTGAGGAGTCCGTGTATGGAACCCTGCAAGTTGGGTTACCGCCATGTAACCCGACAACGGTGGAGAGCACCAGAGTGAATCTCGCGGACGCGAGCTGCCTGGGACCTGTCGTGCCATGCGACCCTGCAAGTTGGATTTCTAAGAACATGTCCGACAGCCGTGTCGTGGCCGGCGCTGGGCCTCAACTATGCCGGCGATTCATCTGTCCACGAGTGGATTTGTCGTTTTCTGCTGTGCTTTCTTCGTCATTACTTAAGCCGGTCATTACATAAATGGAGAATTGTTCAGGGCATTTATATAGATCTCATATGAGGCCAAATTAAGTAGTTCAGGCACAATAAAAGGGCCCCGATTAAGAAAGCGTGACAGTCCTTTAAAGAACCCATAAAAGTTGCACATCAGAGCCCTAACTTAGGTAGGGAAAATTTATTGGGGCCCGTAGGAAATCTCAACAAGATTTCCGCAAGGGAGCAAATTACTTTATAATGAACTAGCGAGCAATTTGTTTTGCTTCTATGTGACTTCCTTCCTTTAGACAATATAACATTAGAAAATAATTTGCCACGTGTCATAACAAACAGATTTGTCGCGAAAAACGACGGTATAAACCTTGCAGTCGGACCTTCTGAATTCGCAGTCACAAAAAAAAACAAGAAATTACGCAATTTTGAAACCACAAATACTGAACATTCGCAAATATTACTGTTTCATCCTACGTCCAAAACTTAATCTATCCGGTAACTTTCAATCCGACGAGTTCAAGAGTTTGTGCATTTTTTTACCCAGACATTCGCTCCCGCGCTCACACGTTCATTTTTATTTTGCGATAATATTAAATAAGACGCTCAAGTATTCCATCCGCTGTCTTAAAAAATCTGAGGCATTTGCTCATCGTACGAGCAATCCAGGGTTAATCAGATTTACGACGATCATTGCGATAAATCGCAGTATCTATAAAAGAAACGAAATTCCACAGTGTACTTTGTCAATAGAGATTATAATGATCCCTAAGCTGTCGGAAGCTCTATCAAAATTCATTCTTCGCAATATTTGTCAACACGGGTCAGTTACGTCGACATTACAGATTCCTACATTACCGGCCAAGAGAAGTGATTAGTGGAAATAGCTATCATTCATCATCCGAAGACCTTCTATCAGACTGTTATGAGGAAGATCAATAATTGGCAAGTATTAAATAAAATTTTTTAAATAAAATAAATACATGAACTATCTAAGCTACCTAAAGCCTGTGAAAACTTTTCGCTTCTGTCGACTTTTTTTTCTTCCTTAGACTGTGTTTCCTGTCTCCTTGGACCAAGAAGTCACGGCTGACGTCAAACTCGTACTCAATTTTCGGTTGAAGTTCTGATAGCCTGTCAGACGGGACCTAAGAAACTACTTCTGCCATTCCGAGCCTTGGGCCATGCGAAGATATACTTCAATTGCCTGAAACCCTTTTACCAAAATTTATTTTTCAACCAATCTCATCCGCGGAATGGAACGAAGAAGATTTTAAATATTTTGGTTGAATATATACACATATTATATATACTTCATATATCTCTGCATGGAAGAAAGTCGATTACATTTTTTCAAGTAGTAGAAATCTCACGCAATTAATCAGATCCAATTTCTTCGTCTCTTTGTTCTAAACAAAACTCTATCAGATCATTTATTCCTTGTAGCATCTTAGAGTATTCCGTTTTCACTTCCCACTCACCCAGTGCCTAAAAAAGGTATGCATAATAATCAAGGGCATTTACAATAAACAAACAATATTTAAGTAATAAACCACAATCTACCAGATCACCAAAGATGAAAGATACTTGGTATTATAAATGTATCGTACCTGAGCCAAGTCGCAAGCATTTTGATCAAGATCCAAAATATGATCGCTTTCACAATCTACATCACTCACGGAACGATTCGCAAAACTTGAACACCTCAGAAACATATCGCATCCAGTGAGCGTGATTCGGATCTGTCGTAAGGTGCCATTACTTGCCTAGTATAAAAAAAAGTTGCAATAATTAATTTAAAAAGAAGCTTCTCTGTCCTATAGAGCTCCAAAATACAATATGTGAAAAACAACGAAAATGTAACAATATGAAACGAAATGAAATAAGATCAGGCTGAATAGAATGATACGCAATATCTAGGACTTGTCTAGGATAGGATATGTAAGGATACCATAGTCCAGGATAAGATAGAAATGGATAGAAGGTTTGGTATCGCGAGCGATAAGGCGCCGTGAGTCAGGCTTTGCCCGACTTTCCTTGTCAGTGGTTTTGCGTTTTTGGAATGAAGCTACCATGCCTTATCGAGGTGGAATACCACGACACGAAGAGATAAGCGCGTCCGATAATTTTATTTTGAGCTATGCGAACATTTACATTTTGTATATTCACACATGAACTTTTCAAAGTGATTGATATTGTACGATAATAAATATGGAATGTATGAGATAGAATGGAGGAATGTTAACTTTACTTGGCCTTGTCCGACGTCTGCAGTAATTATTAAATTATTGCCTTCGGGTTGTACAGTCATCTGTGAAGCTGTCCAGGAACCCTCGACACATTTATCCAGATTCATATTTTTGATTACCGGAGAATGTGGGTGTCATATTAAAATTTTTGTATTATTACAATATTTTTTAAGATTTGAGGAAAAATATTTTGGAGTGATTGGATTTTTGAGATCCATTGTTTAGAAGCAGAATATATAAAGAGGGTTGTTTAGGACCAACCCGATGAAGAGATTTAGGAATCTATTTGATTTCTGCGGCAGAACCAATTTCAATTGATGCTCTGAACACTCTTATATAAGTGAAAAAATAGTTTTACGAATTGCCTGAAATTTGGGAAAATTCTTATCATAACTTGTACAGGGTCAAGGGAGATAACAAAAAAATTAATTGGCTTTAACGCAAATAATTTTAATAAAAGAAATCATAGAATCTATTATATACTAAACCTGGATAGTAGATAATTTTCACAAAAGTGAAACAAAAGATTGGTGGGATATAATAGAATTCAATTAATAATTGAAAATAAAGTTTCTCCTATCATATTGTACAAAAGTCTAAGAATAGATTAAAATATTCCAATAAAGTAACAAATATATAAACAAAAGTATAGAATAATTTCTCCCCGTGAAACTTCAGCCTTGAACCTCGTCTCAAGTTGAATGTAAAAGTAATGTATATACCAGACAAAAATATAGGCGTAACTATACTCATTTCTATGAAATCCAAATGGAACGTCGCAAAACCTCATTGGTCGAAGTTTTTATGGTAGCTTGAAGTTGATTTGCAGGAGCTTCAAAAGAACAACGAGGACCAGCATTCAAGATGGTTAAAAAAAGCGAAATGCGAAAGCACGAGAAAATTCAAACAAAAGTGAAAAAAGAGAATACGTACCCCTGGTACACTGAAGAAAGCTTCTTCTGGGAAAAGCCCTCAAAGTATTCGACGCACATTCGTCCGTTGAAATTTCTTAATATCAAAGCTACACTTTTTCCGTCCACAAAATTCGTGATGCGAGCTCCCTTAAAAGGACTGGAGATCGTCTAGTCTTCATACCTATAGGTATAAAATATATTAAAACTACGTTCCGGTCCCTTAAATCATTTCTCCTTCGTTCAATGCATAAAGGAAGCGGCCACAATTTTAGTTTACCACAAGCACCAAACGATAGTTGCATTCAAGCACATGGAGGAATTTTCTTTCATTTTGAACGATTTCCTGAGGTTTTCTAAGCTTCGTTCAAGTAATTTGAGTATCAGTCTGTAGATATTATATAGAGCTAAGCGGCTTAATAAAAA
>JARQST010000449.1:19175-74072 GCA_030142225.1 Pachycephus smyrnensis | reverse complement strand
CGAAGCGGGATCGGGTCAGCTATTATTTATAAACGAATAACAAGTGAAACTTCAGTCTCAGCCGACCTAAAGACACCTCAACATCTACCCGGGCGAAGCCGGGTCAAACGGCTAGTAGAAAATATAAGAGATTAGTACTGGTGCCGATAGCCGTGTGAATACTAGAAATCGATTCGCGTAGTTCGAGCTATCGCAGAGTGTGACGTTAATAGAGCCGAGAGGATTTAAAGAAAATCCTTTTTCGTAAATCCTCGCTCACTAATGGAACCTCAATGCTCGGGATTTTCGATTTCCTCGGGAAGTGGCGTAGCGACAAAGAAAGAAACGACGAAAGAGATACAGATAGACAGAAGAAGAGGAGAGGTGCAAATAGAGACGGAGGATAGGATGTACGTTTTCCAATATGCTGTCGCCTTGTACACCCGACTTTGAAAACGTTAGTTGCATTATGGAAAATTTTTCCTTTTGGTCGTATTCTTTTTCTGCTATCGCGGATATTGTATTCCGCCCTTATGATACATTCGCACAAAAAATATCGTTCGAAGCTTGTGGAGTACATGCAACTTTAAAGACTTTCGGTTTTATATATTCTGCGAAATAAAATGAATCGACTATAGATATTCATTGATATAGTTCGGTAATTTTACTTGAAAATATTGAGCTGCTGCTAGTATTTTCAGAGCAAAGAAAATTTTGTCTTTCGCGGAAAATATAAATCTTAATATATATTATATATATATTTCCACGTTTTATTTTTAATTACCTTTTTCTGATGCCTTCTATTTTTAATAACCTCCTGTAATATTAACAATTTAATCAACTATGCCGATTGTGCTAAGCATCCATAGGTATAATTCTGTATAGCATTTATTGCTTATTGATCCTTTAATTACGAAATTAATTATCAACCCTGTTGTCAGGATTACGTAGAGATGTTATCCTACCTTGATAACGCGTGCGATAATCCTACAAAAAGATTATAGCTTGTGCTTAATGAATGTATAGATAATAAACGATATCCAATGCTTTATCTTATTCCTCGCTTAACACTCGAATATTTTCTTGGCATTTCGAAAGTATCTACAAGTGCAGGAGTTTTTTAAGTCTTTTTTGCTTTTTTTCACAAACCCATCATCACGGTTGATAAAATTGGCAGAGAGATTGTGCGGAACGAAACAGAAAAAATGCTTTAAAACTCGCCTTCCATCCTTTATTTGCATCTGATAGCTGACTATATCTATACGCGCATATATGGATGCATTTATATGCAATGCCATATATGTAGTATACATATCACCGTCATATCATCGGTATATGCATCATCGACGATGCGATTCCACGTTCACACATATTCGCTAAAGCTGAAAATGCAGTGTGAAAGCGCGAACGTTTTTGAGTATTATTGAATTCTGCCATTCTCTTTTATTTCACGATTCTCTCTTTTTCTTCGTGCTGATACTTTTCTTTTCTGCGTTGACCACCTTGCCACCTTCTACGATGGCAAATACTTCAGCCACTTCCTATTTTTGCTCTATTATTTATTTTCAGAGATCTTTATTTTTCTGATAGAAATCAAATATCCGTGACACAAATAAATATGAGCATCGAAGAGAAACAACAGCGTAGGGATTTAGCAATCCTGAAATAGATACAGAAGATACGGTGCAAGAATAGAAGATTCAGAAAAAGCAATTAATACCAAGTGGAGACACCATGCGGCATAAATTTGAAGTAGCGGAATTCAATTAGTTCGAACAATCAGAGGACAGAAGTTGGAGATAATGGAATTTAACGTAAGGGTGCTAGCACGGGATTTGAAAAATAAAACAAAAAATTGTTATATTAAATGAGAAGGCTAAAAAAAGATCGATTATAAAGTAATGAGAAGATATTAACTTAAAATTAAAGAACTTGTTGTGTTAAGAAATGGATACGTTCCCATCATATATTGCGATAAATAATAAAAATAATATAGCATCTGCTTTAGACCAAATCAGGAGACCATCGCGTGCACTGTGTAATTTTTTTTAGAAATTTAATTCTTGACGAGTCTTAAATCTATGAAAACATTGTTGTTTTCACGCATAGTAACTTTTCGTGGAGCACGCGAAACGATGTTATTTCAGTTATAGCATTTTGTTTGTCTCGACGGCTTATTTCATATTCGCAATAAAACTCTAAAGAAATTGATATATTAATTATTCAACATAATGTAACACAATATTTTTCACGAAAAATTGTATTATTTCATGACCACTAAATCAAATCATTAGATAATTTAGAGAGGTAATAAAATAATGACCAAAAGTATGTATCGCGTAAATAATGTTTCATTAATCATTATAATAAATCTTTTTTTAAATTATATCACCATTGTTATTGCTTTTGACAAGGTTCAAATTCGAAGAAGTTCGACAGATGTTTTTTAGGCTGTCATGATCCTTAAATAATTTATAATCATCCCTTTTCCCTTGTTAAATTACATTACCCCCATTTCCAGGAAATAACTTTCTACGGTACCTGCGAATGACAAATGAAGTATCTCAGAGAATTCCCATAAATAAAGTCAGGATAACATCATGATCTTCCTCGTATCCCTTAAACGATCCAAGTCAGCCTTTATCTTCCAAAGTAACTAGATCTGTCAGTTCTAGAAAAATTCTCCTACCAACACAAGAAATTCCCTATGAAAAATCACTGGTGCTTTTCATGAATTCTGAATAACGTCGCAGTCCTACTCCCAGCGTCAAAAATACACCCAATAATGTCCTCTACGTCACAAAAACACCCCCAAACAGTCTAGGATTGGTTTTTCACAGTTTTTAAGATGAGTCATATCTATACATAAAAAAGTGTCTATAACAAAGAATTAGGATGCTCGTGAAATTGTGTTACCAAGATGACACAATAAACAGACACGTTACATGGGACAGCTCGTTGACACGAGGTTCCCCGAGGAAAATGATCCGGTTCCTAGTCCTCTTGTCACGTCCTTCCAACCCTAACAATAAGTGACATCTGTCAAGAGAGTAAATGTCCTTCCTTGTAGTCTTCGCTATAAATTAACTTGCGTTCCTGCTGAGGCGTCACCGCGATTACACGCAGTGTTGCCGTTATTTCTCACGTTGTAGATCCTGGTCTACGGTTCCCGTGGGACAAATTCGAAAATGAAATCTGTCTCAGAGTAAAGGGAACACTAGGGGGGCACTACTCGTCCGCCTAAGTGACGTCTACCGAGACCGTAACTATATTCTGTGAAACGGCCGTTAAATTAGCACGGGGGTTGATAGCTGCCAGGCCAATTGACAGCGGCCCTGCTGTCATCCAACGTTCAATCATTGCCACTTAAACAAAAGAGGCGTGAGGGTTAATTTGAAACTCTCGAAAATCCTTAGAAGCCAAGAGTATAGAATACCTATACAAAAATTAAATGTAATCTTACAATCCGGTACTATTATAGAGAAATAAAATCATCAGACAGAATTTTCATCTTACGCGTATCATAAAGTATCCTTTGGACAATAGATTGAGACTGGTTCAAGTAAAATTGATGAGAACCAATGGGCCTCCCTGAAAGGAAAGAATCCCTAGGATAACATTTTCCCCTACAGATACTCCCGAGTCAATCCGATCGGTGAAAGTTCGTTGGAAAATCGAAAAAAGGATTTTGTAAGACCCTATAGCGCGACATGTAAATCAGCCTTTATTTTACAATCCACCTCGTAAAATCTAGCCTTTGAAGCTCTACATACCAGGGGGATAATGTATGCCATCAGCAAGGATGTCTTCGATGCTGACACGAAGGAAATACAAAACATCTGGGCTCGTTTTTATACCAATACTTTGATGCTGCTGTTGCCAGTGCTACATATTAGGGTGTCGCATAAGTTTCTTTCGCACCACGCTAGGAATGACTCTAACTGGCTATGTTTATATAAACATGCAGGCTTATCTATTAGCCGTCTATGGCATCGGTTTCAGTCGTCCCAGAGCTCTTTTAAAGTACGTTTTGTTGGTGACACAGTCTCTTTTAAAACTTTTTTCTACACCGTTCAATATGGATAGACAAAGGAAGCATTTGCGGCATGTTATGCTTCATTGCTTTAAAAAAGGTAATAGTGCAAAGGATACTGCAGATGAGATTTGTACCGTTTACGGGAGTGGTGCTACGACTATTACGACCGTCCGCAATCGGTTTAAGAGATTTAGAGCTGGCAATTTTGAATTGAAAGATGAAGACCGCAGCAGTCGCCCAGCAACGACGGATACAAACCTTATCAAGGCCATGCTCGCTGAAAATCCGCGATATAGTGTGCGCGAGATAGTGGATGCCACTAACATTTCCAGGACAACAGTACATAATCACTTGATCAGGATGGGATATGTCAATCGATGTGAAGTTTGGGTTCCACACCTATTGACGGAGACCGGCCTTATGAACCGCGTCCCTACGTGCGATTTGCTTCTCCAGCGACATGAAAGAGATCCTTTCTTAAAGAAGCTTGTCACTCGAGACGAGACTTGGATTTTATATCAAAATGTGCATCGAAAACGCACTTGGTCTAAGGACAATAGACCTTCAACTGTCGCGAAGCCTGGACTTCACCCGAAGAAAGTTTTTTTATCCATTTGGTGGGACTGGAAAGGTGTAGTCTACTACGAGCTCCTTCCTCAAGGTGAAACAAACAAACAAAGCTGCTGCACTACCTCGCAGCACGTAGCCATGCCGTGCCATGCGTGGTGGGAGATAGTGCAGCAGCTTTCGTGAGCCACGACTATACTTCCCACCACGCAGCCATGAACCGCCGAAATCCTTCATTCTGATTGGTGCATCTTAAATACTTCCCGTTTAAAAACTATTGCGAATTTTGGAAAACGGATTGCGGGAGGGTACTCGGAGCACCTCCACCCATCACCCATTTTCCGGATGAAAAGTTGTTCTGGGACACCCTGTATATATACGCAGACTGTAAAGAGAGTCTTGCGGAAGAAACTTTTAATTACAGAAACTCGTTTTTTCTTTTATATAGACTCTAGGTGTCGCGTATGCAGCTTTGTACGATGCATCTCATTAAAACTACAGAAATAATGTCATTTTTCTACACAGTATAGACCTTATCCATCCTGCATATACAAGCTTTATCAAGTCTAACGAACTGCCTGAAGTTGGTTCTAGCACAGACGTCGAATAAACGCGTTAACTTCAGATGATGCATCAGTCCTATGTAACGTTACATGGTTTATACATGTATCCACGTAATGTCGTGTATGTTTTGCACATGTTCCGTACTGCTTGCATATTCTTAAATATGTACTTAAGTACACTCTCTATCCGGGAACTATGAATATTCTTGCAAAAGATATTGCCGTACAGTAGAGTAGTACCTGACAAGTTTGGAAGTATTACACAAGATCAAAACCATCATTCATCATTGCGAAGAGGTAATCATGTAAACAGACTACGACCTTCATGCCATCAACAGATATCTATTATGAAAATACTCTATACTATAGTAATTATCCAATGCAACTATCGTCATAATTATGATGACGCATATTATGTATAGAAGTATGTCTTCGGAAAAAATTTCATTCAAGGCAAATACACTGAAGTTGACGCTTTCGTTTGAACGCTATTGTAAAATCAAATTCAGTTGGCACATCCGGCCGGAACAGCCCTGTATGTTACGTGTATACAGGATTATTCAGCAGAAATGCAAATGTATGATGTAGGGTATAAATGAAGCTACATCTCTATATACCTGTATATAGTAATATATATCTGCAAGAATCAACTTCAAAGACTTGTCAACAGGGCAATTTGCTCGAATTATATAACGGACAAGTATCAAGTCAGCCGTCGCTTGATGTTGACTTCGTCGTTTTCAATTAGTTTTAATACCTAAAAAATGGGATCTCGTGTTTCCGTCGTGATTCTCCTTTAGCGACGTTCCGAGAAAACGACATTATTTGTCAGGGTGTCGCTCGCGCGACATTTATTACATGTAAACGCTATCTAGTTCCGACGCCGTAGCTGTTACTTCGCTACTTGATATATGGATCGCAAGCTTGTGACCTAGGCAGATACGTAAGTACGTCCTGCTCGAGATTGGCTTCTCTATGACGAAACTTCACTATGAGAATCTGAGGACTCTCTTTTTATTTTTTTTATTCTTATTTTCTTTCTAACCAACTATGAGAGTACGGGGATAGCGCAGAACGAACTAGCAACGGGAGTTGCAAGGATAAGGGTGGGTTTGCATTATGCAAGACACACAACGGGACGACGGACAGGACTTACGTCGCTCGACGAAGAACGAAAACTCGTAATTCGAAAAACGGTTCGTCTTACCTTCGTGACGATCCTTCTAGACTTAGAGGACATCTTGCACCAAAAATTCGTTTTCTCAGAAAAGGCAAAAAGAATTTGAATTTTTCATACTGACACAAACTTTCTTTTTTTTTGCTCGTTTCTTTACAAATGCAGTGCCGTACTGGGAAAAGTATTATTGCACAGGATTTACTGTCGTGACTAGATGAAAACCCTGTGTTCTCTGGATACGTGTTTGGTAGAACAAATTGAGAGCATGCAAATATAGATTTTTTTCTCTTTCCTGTTTCGCAGAGAAATTTTTTTCCATATTATATACCTATGCTTACGATTCATGCGTACGTGTTGTCGATTCACGAGTGTAATATGTCTTTTTGACAGATCGGAAACAAGCAGAGCACAAACAGGTCATGCGTGGCTTTGCATAAAGTTTGTTTTACAATATAGGACACGTATGCTGCGTTTGAAGTGAAAAATATGAGAAAAAAGAAAAATAGCGTAAAAACAGATTTAATATAATAATTATTAAATACTCGTTAATCAATATATGTTAATAATATTACAATCTAGTAATATTACTCTTCATGTTAGGATCACTATCAAACAAGCAACTATGCTTGCAAAAAAAATGGCTTCCATATCACTAATTTATTTTACTGTATCTATTATCCAGTACTGTATATGGATACATGTACCTACCATATTATTATATATACTCGTTCGACAGTATTGTAGGATAAATGGGTCGTAAGGCATAGTTCAAACAGGTCTGAAGGTTTCTTAAGGATTCGTTGAAGGTTCTGAGCAGAAGCTTGCTCGTAGGCAGTAGAGTCTACATAGTAAGTAGAGACTAGGAGTTCCTAGTGAAGGCGCAGTTATACGAGCAGAGTACTAGGTAGAAAGCACGTATAAGTTCATGCTAGCTTGACTACACCCTTCACAAGGACATCCAAGGAATGTTACTGCGACTTTTCCTCTGGGATTTTTTTTCATGTTGCACTTCTCACAGTGAAATTCCCCAGCGTTCTGGAAGCTCGAGAGGTTATTCTACTTACCTACAACTATAGTATATGAAGTAATTTCAAACTATATGTGCCCTATATTGCGAGTTCAATGACGGAACTCAAAAGTAGAAACAATATAATTTCGAAAATACGATTTTGTGCTAGTTCCCTTAGGGGGATTGCACAATACCACATAACCTTTAAGTAAAAAAGCACGAGACCAGAATTTAACATACAATCTTTATTCTCACAAAGTGCAATTGTTACAAGCTGTATTATAGCATTTATAAAATTTTTATATGGAATAACTGGAAAATGAGGGTATGAGGCATATGCAATTTGTTTATGTATAGTCTGTATCAAAATTTTGTATACATTTTATGGTTACTATTGGCAATTAGTTTCTTTAGGAAAATTCTGTATCGGTAATTGGAAAACATCAAAGTATGTGCATACAAATTATTTTGACAAAGATCATGCGGTTAATTCAATTCGAAATATGTGAACACGTATTTCTGATGATTATGTGCAACTTACAATTATCGTGTATTAATTCCTAGATGGCAGCACTACAACTGCCAAAACGCTACAGTACCTGCTCTCTTGCGAGAAATAATTCATTATTACACGACAAACGGTTATTCACGAAAACGCACCACCTGATGTTAGCCTGTCCATTTGATTTCTATGGTAGAACCACCTTCGGGTGGTGGTGCGTTTGTCGTGAATAATCGTGTATAATTATATTATTTAAATAAATACAAATTATAGAAAAACACAATATGGTAAATATAATCCCTGATGTTTGTGAACAACGAAAGCAAAAGCAGCAAATTTTGCCACAGCCGATTATTACCTCTAATCAAAATTACCCTTACGTCAATTTTTTGGTTTCTGTCTCTATGAGAACTATTCGCTGAATTCTAAAACTACGCTCATCAGTCCCAGCACGTTGCTATCGGTTTGTATTAATACAAAAACACATTAAAAATTTTATTTTAATTCCATTAAATTATGAAAGGCACTCTCTGGAACATAATTCTCTGATCTCAATATCAAGCCTAACACTCTCGTGATCACGATTACTATTTACAACTTTTGGTTATGCAATATTCTTAGTATGTTCTATAATCCCTTACTGCGGCAACACTTAGGAAGGTACATAATAAAGGCATAAATATATTGAACGCGCGTAAAAGCAAGGCTGGGAGCCAGTCTTAAAATAGATGTTTACATCGCGAAGTGGATTGTTCCTCTGGCGTTTAAAAAGAAAGTGGTTCCTAATCCCATTTTATCCCTTCCCTGCAATTTTACAGGGTCGAAAGTACTCCCCTGGAGAGTCGGTGGTTTTATTTGCTACTCCCCACTCTTAAAATAGAATCCCTTATTATCTCATCTCATTCAGTTCATTTTACAGGCTCGTGAGAATCCATTTAAAACCGTAGCATTTAAGGGTGCATATCGAACGCCAAACCACCCAGCCATGTTGAAGTTGGCCCGACATTTTTTTTTCCGTTTATGCTTTCCCATTTCTATTACGTATTTCGATTTCATTACCACCTCCAAATTCTTTGAAGCGAAACAATAATGATAACCCCCTGTAAAAAACGTACGGGACAGTTTTTTTTTAATTTTTAAAGGCTTTTATTAATTTGGTTTTACTTTGCCCATTTTCTTCTCTACTAATCTTTTGACCCCTTACAGTCACTTTCTCTCTGAAAATATGCCTAGTTGTACTTTTCAAAATACTCACCTACGTCATACGTACCAAACCGCTAATCAGCGCCCTCTATTTTTTTTCTCAAAAATATCACGTGTAAAATCGAATAGCTCCAGAACTTGAGAATCTTGAGAAACACAAAATCTAAGTTTCAGGAAAGAGTAAAAAAAGTAAAGGAGTCTTGAGGGAAAAAAAATACGCATACAATGTGGAAACCGGGTAAGAAACAAAGCGGAAGATATGGTCTTCAAGGGAAAGAAAGGGATCAACGAAAAAGAGCGGTGAGGGAATAAAAACCAATGTATACAAAGTATTTAATACTTTAAAAACCTGCAAAGGTCTTACGTTCTTTGAATATTTACTTGGGTTACGAGTTCCTTTTTAACGTAGTAACTCCCTTTTTATCTCTTTCTTCACTTTACTCCTTCACGATGCTCACCGACCCTGATCCAGCTGTCACGTGTTAATTCAAGGCCCGTCTATATACCTGTGCTTTCCTTTATAACATCTATCCGGTTTTGGAAAACGTGCTTGACCTAAAGGGATGAGATGAAAATAGTCAAACAAAAAAAAAAGAGAAAAGCGAAGCAAATGAAAAATTTTGATAATATTATCGCTCATAAAAATTCTTCCAAATTTATTGAAAAGAATTCCCACACGGATGGTGCAATACGTACGAAGTTATCGCCTGGTATTGACTCGTAAAATTTTCTACGGGACCTCTGCGAATATCATAATTCACAAATATTTCAAATATGTACAGAACCCTTTTGAAAGGCACTGTACATGTATATACACTTGCTATAAGCAAACAAAGTATTTCACTCTTGTGGTTACGTTCAGCTGGATTATCTGGTATGCCTATATGGTATGTTATCGCGGAGGGATTTATATATTATTTCATTTTCCTTGCTTCGTTTTCCAAATACCAAATTCTATGAATTGACATTAACCGTGTTCCAACCATTGCGAAGATTGCAGGCTGAAATTGCAAACAAATTCAAAAGCTCTATACGAAAATATCGTTTTCAAAATTGTTTTAACTTTCTGCGAAACCCACAGATACGTACACGAAGTATGCCGCATATTTATAATATACAGTAAAAATGCGTGGAAGTGCTTATAAACATATTTTTCTTAATATTCTCTTTTTTTATTTTGTAAATTTTTTTGTTTCAGAGGAAGTATTCAGCTCTAATAAGGCCCTTTGGTTCTCACCGTCTGGCACCAAATTGGCATTCGGTTATTTCGATGACTCCAACACACCCATCATGAACATACCATTTTACGGGTATCCCGGAAGTTTAACGTTCCAGTACACATCAGCCATACCCATACACTATCCGAAGGTGAGTTGAACGAATTTTATTTAAATAGACAACAAAACGCATGAAGCAAATGAAAATTGTCGAAAATTTGTAAAGGGCGCTGAAGAATGCGTATCGATCCCAAAAAATTATTATTCGTGTACAATGAAATGCAATATCATAAAAATAGTTAATAATTAGAAAAAAACTTTAGTTATGAAATCAAAACAGATGAAAAGCCTTTGAGTTGCAACTATTTTAGTTGTTAAAAAATCAAGAATAGCTGACTCACGTGGAGTGAGTCCCTGGAAAGTTGCCCGACGCGAAAGGGAGGATCCTTTTTTTTTTTTGAAAGAATCTCCTCGAGAAAGTGCTGTCCTTGCTTGGCGTGAGAAACTCCTTCTGGGAGAGAAATAAAAAAAAAGATCAAGGACTCAAGAACCGCACCTATTAGCCGCTGGTCCTTTCTTCTTCAATTTTTTTGTCGGCATTTTCTTACGATCTTATTCTGTCTCTCTCCTTTTACTGCTCTTCCGTATCGTTCGATCGCCATAGAAGCAGATTAATGCCTTTCCATAGATTTTCGCTGATCTTGTACGCCCATCATCATGGTCCAAAATTTTTTATCATATAAATATGTACAATTATCATTAATTAATTTCCCTGTATTAGATCACTATTAGCATATAAAGGTATCTACGATGCTACATATGAAGCAGTTAACATTTTCGCATCTTTCGGCTCATTTACGCCATCGATCTATTCGTTTCATCATGTTTACATTTTTGTTTTACTTTGTCCACCACCAGAGTACACTGTCATCACTAGTGTATCGATTGAAAGAGACAAAAAATAAAAAAGCAAGACAAAAAATAAAAAAGCATGACAAAAAATAAAAAGATACCGTTATTAAAAATTTAAACGCGGTCTAATGGAATCTTGATCTTCTCCCACGGGATAAGGAATTTAGGGGTGCGGTACACCCTTTACTGCAAAGGAAAGGAAGGAAGAATATGCAAATTTACATTTATAATTAAGGATTTACACGGTGGACCCTGAGTAAGAGCCGTCGGCTGTCCTCAACTCCGTACTCACCTCCAGACTTAAAATTCGAAAGACATAAAAATGCCTTATACACTCTTCAGCCCTTAAATTGCTGTCAGAAAAAAAGGGAACCTCGTCAACCCTTCACCATAGTCTCTTACCTCGCAATGCGTAATCAATGGGATTACCTAATCTCGTTAGCCTGTATCATCCATTATATAATTCTTTTCGAGAAGAATATTTTTTACTCAAGCTTATTTAAGGGTCCTTGATATCATTCGAATTCAGCGATGACAAACTTCCTACCCTTCGATATTCTTAATGATTTATCGTGCGACGTCACTGGAGTAACTGTATTAGTAATGACTTATGTATTATTGGACAAATCGAGGAACCCAACAAAGTTTCCTAACTAATTTGCTCTATTATTCACACGATTAATTTAACCATCCCCTTCTTCCAACTGTCCTCTTCGCATCTCAATTTAATTAAACTAACGAAATGAATTTTAAAGCAGACTAAAGAAGTTAAAGTAAAACTATGACGTTCTTCCTAAATAATCACGTTTGCAGATAAAAATATATTTCTACGACAAAGTGAACTTTTGACTATTGATAATTGAATTCGTAAGAAATAATGTAAGAAAAAATCAGTAAACTGTAATTCCTACAGATTCTACGAATATACATGAGAGATCGACAGTCTGAGAAAATCCCATAAGAAACGACTTGGATAACAAATGATTCTCGTTAATATACGTATATGGATACGTTACGTAACCTATGCGTAAAGGTACGCGTACGGTGTAACTACCCTTGTATATCCGTGGGATAAGGAAAACGCAATAAAGGTCTCGGGCATGCGTAAGTATCGACGGCAAAGTTTTCCCGTAAACGTGGCTGAAGCGTAAATGGCCCGTTGATAAATCCCTTGAGGGAAGTTGCCGCTACCGTATAGTAACTTCGTAGGAAGTCGTGCGGGAGATCGCGAATATATAGTGACGCTACTATCGCTATTTCTATCGGTATCGCAGTAGTCGTAGTGAAAGTAATAGTAGAGATAGTATAACAGTGCCCTTCGGTAGTGTAGCAATGGTTGTGGGCTGCGTACTTCTAGTTTCGCGAAACGACGTGTCCTTTCGCGAGAGATTTTGCAAAAGGATTATTTGAACCGTAAGACACGCGCGATATCGCCTTTAACAATTCCTCGACACCGTTATGTAAGAAACTGCATTGCAAAGGACCAACCGAATTGTACAAGATAACGTATATATTCAACAGTGGCAATTTCTTGGAAGTAAAGGCTATTAAAAAGTTAACGATGGATCTTACTCAGATAAATTGATAAAAAATTGTTTGAGAAAATTGCAGTGTTAATATAATAATCTCCAAGAAATGTTGGAGATAAATGATTTTTTGAGAGTCAAATCCGATTTAACTCTTGTTTATGTTTTTGTTTAAGTATCATTACGCTTGTTGAAAAATTGAGTTTCTAATTTTGACTCGTGATTACGTCAGTGGGAAAAAATGGCGCCGATTTTTCGAAGCTCGTAAGTCCCAATGGGCTTTCTCGACTCAATGTCTTCGAAACGATGTCTCGTAAAAGCTAACGATCCGACGATGCTCGTACTGGTCGATGGATTTTGACGGGCGTAACTACGCCGGCAAGCAATTTCTTTCGAATTCAAGTGCAATTGGGAAACGTCTGGGAATGTCATATCCGATTCGTATCAAAGTAGAAGCAGTGATTGAGAGTATAGTAAAATTGATAAAATGCAAAAACACCTAGATATTTGAGATTGATTATAAAAATTCGGAAAATAAAGTAAACATGAAATATTCGTCTTTTCTATTACGAGGATTATGGAATTCGTTAGAAAAAAAACCAAAGGAACATTATGAATAGAGTGTAAGACGTGAATAAGAATATCAACATAGCAAAGTTTATTTACAGTTTTTTGTAATGCGATTTCTAAGTGACGAATGGGATGTACTCGGTAACCAGAGATTTTAACAAAAATGAATACAGCTTCATTGCTCAAACTGATTGACGAATCATATGCACTAATTACCAACTGTGCACTGTTTGTCTAATGTAAACACACGGGTCCACCCTGTGCCTCGCTCCTGCCTTGCCCCTATAATGCGGATCAGCTTTTATAGCGTATGCTACGTGTATGCGAAGCTTTAGAAAATCGACGCGGAGGCAATATTACAAAACAAACAAAAATGAATGTATGTCACTGGCTGCATAACTATGATGGCTCCCAATCACGTGATGATTATAACCTTCCCTGAAAAAGCAGCTAGAAAAGGGCACTAAAGGCTCCTTTATAAAATCAGCAGTACTGTAGAACAGCAAATATTAGTTAGATAATTTTGTTCTCTTTGGAAAATTTAGTGAAAGAGTCGAGAAAGTATCACGTCCATTATGGTATAGTAAGAGAAAAGGTAACAGGGCGGAAATTTTTTAAAAGCTTAAATCGTCCTGTTCGCTTAGTACTACACTCTGCTCACGAGTAATCCTGATTTCTCTACCACGTCGAGGCAAAGACTCAAGAGCTTTGAAAGCAAAGTCGCGCACGGAGAATAAAAAACATAAAACTTTTTTGTAATTTTATCACTTCTTTTTTAGGTCCTATCCGCTGTGTTCCCTTCTGCTTCCTGTAAAAAAAAAACTAGACATGCACCGAAACACGTCAAAGAAATTTTTTGCGATAGAACTATACAGCAAATACGTATTTCAGTTGGCCAGACTGTCCCAGCAAATTGCTTCTGATACATCAAGCCGCCCATACCGAATAATATATACGTGCCGGTACGACCTAAAAGGCACCCGGACGTATTCAAGAGCTATTTTACAAAGGAAAAATGTCTTTCAAAATGGGTCGTGAATTATTTCGCGTGTCGCACAAAGTGTCGCGTATCAATTCTATACCTTTCGACTGGAACCCGAATAGTCCTCAGGGAATATCCGTCGGGTTTAAAGGGGCCACCCTTTCCTTGTGTCTCGTGGAACCTTTCTTTAGAAGACAAACAGCTCTGAAAAGCCTACACAGTTTTTTTCTCTTATGTATTTTCTTATCCCTTTATCCATTGATATCCTTCTTCGTGACCACGTGGACCCAGCTAAAAGACTCCAATGCCATCTGTATCTCGTGTTTCAGAGTGGTACCACCAATCCTACCGTGAAACTCTACTACGTCGACTTAGAAGAGGTTATTAGAGACAACTTCACACTGGTGGAAATCGAGTATCCCCCTCAACTGTCATCCGTCGAAAGGATCCTGACAGCTGTGGCATTCCCAACTGACAGCATAGTCTCTGCTACCTGGATGAATAGAGTACAAAATCAGGCCTACTTTCATCTGTGCAATGTCTCTAGTTTAAATTGCACCACAGTAAGTAAAAAAAACCAAAAACACATATTTTTGCGTTAAAATTGCTCTTGAGTAGTTCCATATACAGACGTAGGATTAGGTCAAGAGATCAGTTCCATTTTGAGGGGCCATCTTCTTGCAGCGTACAACGTTTGAGAGTCCCCTGATAGTCGAATCAATCATGCAACCTAATATTATACACAATGTGGCGATGTCGAAAGCTAAGAAAATTTGTATATTATTATTTTCCTCTACTTTTCATTATTTTGCCGAAATATTTGTGCTGCTGCCGCATTTTCCATACAGCACTGTAATAAACTACTTTTAAGTATACCAACGCCCGTACTAATATCTCTCTTATAGCATCTCTTAAGCTAAGGGTGCCGTTAACCAATCAGCAGTCACTATCATACCCTAAATACAGATGCTCATTGGTTAATGATGCCTTCAGCTTAAGAGACGCTATAAGAGAAAGGTATAAGTACGAACGCCAGTATTCTAGATTGAAAAATAGTGAACGAACCTAAATGTATATTTGTTGATTACTTTTGGATGCTCTTTCTTATGTGAAAGCCTTCATGAAGTCCAAATCATATATATATATATATATATATATATATAATCCCTATTTTCCGAGGTCAAATAAAAAATATTGCAAAAATTTTCTTCGTTTCTGACATCCTCACGTTGGAAATAGTATATGTATACAGATATACAGGGCGAGTCTAGAGGGATGTCGCAAAATTCACAGGCGTATTTCATACCTCGAAACTTAGTAAATAGTCCCAATAAACATGGAACCGCAAACCCTCCATTTTTGAGAAACAGCCACTTGAAGTTATAAGATTACATCATAGCAGGTATTTAAGGTGGTCTCCATTGCTAGTCACACAAGGGTCGATATGCCATATGAATGACTGTCTTACGCGTTCGAACACACCCGGTGTATAATTCATGCTACAACTAAAAGTGGCTGTATTTAAAAAACAAAGGGTTTATGCGGTCTCATGTTTATTGGGACTATTTACTAACTTTCGAGGTATGAATTACGCCTGTAAATTTTGCGACACCCTTTGAGACTTATCCTGTAGAATGAATACAGAATATTCTTAAATAAAATTCGTCGTATAGTTTACGATTAAAAGAAGCATTACTGATTATTGTAATTAAAAAATAATCTTTTTTTTCAATATTTTCTAGGCTCTTTCTTACGTAGAATCGGATGGATGGGTAGAACAATTTGATGCGCCACACTTCAGTGCGGATGGTACAGCCTTCTTGCTGATTTTACCCCAAAGTCAGGGGGAAGATGGTGATTGGAGACACCTGGTCCTGGTAACAAACGCCACAAGCGGAAGTCCCAGCACGGTAGCCTTAACGTCCGGTACTTTTGTAGTCACCGAGATAATATCGTGGGATGAAGACAGTAATTACGTGTGAGTAGCAGATAGAATTATCATTTTGACATCATTATTAAATTAATAGATACAAGTAAATTGGTGAGAGCTAAGATATTTAGAAATGGGAAATATAAAACATACACTCATTTCCGGAATTATGGATGGTCCAATTTTTTTTTTTCTCAACTAAATAAAATTAAGCCATTCTCTAATTTAACCAATTCGAGGAAATAAAACATCAAGGTAACTTCCCGTTGATTCTCAAACCCATCGAAACGGAAAGGACCGCAAAAAAAACGTAAAGTAATGCTAATGAAACAGAGAACTCGTTCGAAACAGCAAACCAACCACGGAAACCTTCCTAACCTAATTAGATTGTTGTTTCTGCCTGTTAGCAATTTAACCGCGGATCCTACTGAGTCCTAGTTTCATTGACTTTTTCATTGAAGAGTTCCAGATAATTAGTTAATCAAGTGATATTCTGGGGCAGCACCAGTCCAGTGCTTTCAACCAGAAAAGTAGGAATTGTAATACCCTCGTGATATGCTTGACCCTAATGACTTGAATAATGCTTTAAAAAAAATAAAAAGAAAGAAATGACTCTTAGGGCGTCACATAAAAATTCAATTTACAAAGTTGGTAATCTGGTGAATTCACGGTAAATTGCACTTCGCATTAGGGCAGACCTAACTGCCTCACTCGAGGGATGTTACAAAAGATGTTCGTACTGGTCCCTACATAGCTCGATCGCTCGTCGTGTAGCTCATCAGGGTGCAAGCGAAGGGTGGCCACCTTCTTCCTAGAAGGGTGGCTGCCTTACAGTAAGGGTAGCCGATCTGGATACTACCAGGATAGTACATCCCGCTCCGAGTTCTGGTAGAGAGTAGATGGCCTAGATGACATGGCGCTAGTCGTGAAATTGCTTCTGGGTAAAGTTTCATCGGCTTTCATAAGACACATAACTTAGTCCTGTCTACCTAGTATCCAACTAGCACCCCTTCTGATTCGCCGTCCATATGGAAGGGCCTTGTCGAGCCCTTTTGAAAGTGGCACTTCCCTACTCAGTGAATCCCTGGCTTACCTCAACTCCATATATACGTATAACGCGAGATTCCCCCCAGTATACCTTGGTGCGAAAAGGAAGCGGCTGTAATAACTAACCCTTCTCCGAGGAATGTGCCAAAGTGGAATTCGCGTTGCAAAACGGGTTGGTTGATTAGCGACTTCAGGTTGTTACGCTTCTGAGGTCACGGGATTCGCTTGTGTATCGTTTTGCTTCCTCTCGTAGACGCGAGGAGGGCTCTTAAAAGGGCATAAGTCGACGTCCTGCCAAGTGACAAGATAGATACGACAGGGTAAATTAACAGGATGCTCGAATTAATCCATTCCGAATGGCCCAGGCTTTCTCATCCATCTTGTTGAGTGCGTGGTTTGCTGAAAATCCTCAATATGATTCCCCTTCCATTAGTATTAATAGTATCACTAGCAATAGTAATAGTAAGTATAGTAGAGGTGGTAGTAGTAGTGGTAGCAGCAGTATTAACCATCCACTCAAAGTCATAATGTTCCAGTAGGTCCTAGGTTCAAAGACTGTCAGTTTGAGTTCATTTCAGGGGATTGTCCCCTTTTGTAAAATCATCTTCACGACTTTAGGTATCCTTCAAGAACTTTTGGGAAACTACAAGAATCTACAGCGTAACCTAGCTCCAGTTACTTTACGTTAAAATCTTCACCTTCGAATTTGCCCAACCACCTTAGGGACTCGGAGCACTCTGTCTAAATATAGCCTAGAAACCCATTATCTCCTAAGATATTGAATTACGCTATACCCAAGCCACCCGCCTTAGCCTATGAAACAATTTCCTACCCTAAGGCCCTTTTCACATTTGCTATATGTGCAGTTATATATCGCTCTAAGTATCATAAGAAATTATTCGAAGGCGTTTCTGAATCCTTCGTTATTTTCATGGGAATGCATTCAAAGACCTGTGTCTTATCTTAAATAGATATATCTTTCTTTTCTTTGCTTTTTCACCTATTTTGCCATTATTTGGACGAACCTGTCTGTACAGATAACATCAATGTTCAAAATATATACATTACGTATTTAGTATATGCGAAAAATATTAGTGTACGCGTAATATGAATATAGGAAATAAATATATTTTCCGACATAGATATGTTATAGGAAACATACAATATATATTCGAAAACAATATGCATCTGTGAAATATTTCATTCTGTGAATCTTATATTTAGAAAGTTTTGACAGTAGCTGTTAAATGGCGAATTTAAGAAACAGCATTAAATAGATTTAAAAATGTAGAGATTTTTAATTCGGCGAATAATTTGCTTTGTACTTTGAGAAACAAAAGTATCCGTGAAGTGATTAGGTATTCTTCTAGGAATGCAATTCTATGCGTCCATGTTAAGATCTTTGGTTCAAAGTACAGAAGGTACTGATCCTAACGCTGCAACGTTATAACCCTTTATACCAGACGTCATACAATATAATTCAGCGAATTTCCAGCTTCAATTTTAAACTTTCCGCGTTAAGAGCACAGGGTAAGATGGCGGACTCAACTTCCTTTTTTTCGAAAATAACGGAAGTTAGTGACACCTTAGTCTTAACTTTCTCTTAGATTCTCCATCATTCGCAAGTCTAGGAAGTGCCAGATAGTATTTTGATATTACATAACTATTCACTTACCTCTAATTGTTATTATTATAAATTCTCTATATTCATTTATATATTAGCTCAACTGAGTAAAATATATAGATAAACATGCTATTTTTCGGAGGGGCCATCTCGGTATGAGTTTCAATGTAAAAGAGTCACCTACATCCCACATTCGATTCCTGAATACACTGTACACCACACATTACAATCTATAGTAAATCTGAACAATCATTGAATACAAAAATATGCGTATCCATACATGAAATTGTATATTAACTTCATAATCATTGAAATCTCAATGAATATTTATAATGTATCAACTATACTTAAAAACTCCAGACAAATTGAACGTGCTATCGATATGTTTTAAATGTACTATGGATATACACATGTTATATCAATTGATATATTCATGGATACGAATATGTTACGTTCATGCGTTCCACATATTTTTGCTTTAAGCGTACTATGCTATTATTACCAGTACCCAGTAAGTACATCCTGGTACATCCTAGTAAGTTCATCTTACGCCTCGTATCTGATTACAGTTCTTACAATGTATCCCAGGTATAAAAGACTGGCAAAACTATTCTATATTGTTGCTGCTATTTTCATGAGGATACCTTAAAGGTTACTTTCTCAATTGCTAAGTCTGCCACTCTCCCTGTACTGTAGGTAGCAGTATCATTGTTAGCCATTCATAGTGATCCGAGTTTCCATCGAGAATAGTTGGGGACTCGGCAGAGAATTCATTGGAAATTTCTGCACATAGTTAAAGTATTATGCAATATTGACAGGAAGCGAAATTGCGAAAAACTCAGGAAGATTATTGGAGGAATGGAAATAAATTTCGAGAGCGGAAAGAAAGTTGCAAAATAATGATGGAGGACGAAAGAGGTGCGATAGGCAATTCTGAGAAATGTTCGAAAACTTTAACAAAAGGAAAAAGCTTTCGTCTCTCAGTGCTTCTTTCTAATCAGGGGTAAATACCCATGAGCTTCACTGTGACATATATGTATAAAGATAAAAGAGATATATTCTGTACTCTGGATTTGACAATTTTACAAACATTCTTTGGAATAGCTGACATGCAATTTCATGAAATTGAAAATTGTTGAAGAATCTCTTAACGTAACAAGAAAAGTTGAACGAATTTCAGAAAGCTATGGAAATAGAGGTTCACGTTTCTATATACATCAGCTCCTAGCACGTATGTGTTTATTTTCAACATTCGCGAGTAGAAACCAGTGCACATAATAGTTCAGAACGATATATATAGTATAAATAATTTCGATGCAATAACTCCTGCAGCTAGCAACCGGTTACAGTCCCTAGAGAATTAATTCAAACAACTCGATGGTATTTTGATTAACCCTCTTTTGTTTCTCACTAGCACGTCAAAATTCCCCCAAAAATATAAAGCCCGAAACGCGATCAGTATTTCATGATTCGAAATCAACAAACTATAAAAATCACAATATCGAAAGCGAACAAAAAAATGAACACCCAGTACCATTTTTAAAAACCGTGCGAACGGTAATATAAATATAAGTTTCTTTTTAACGCGTCACTATCTTGAAATAGATAATAGTGCAGCGCAAAATGGGACATTAGATATCGCCATTGAAAGAGAGACACTTTTATACTAGGTATAACGGAACTTGTGTGGATGAATGTGAATTATAATTTTTTTCATTTATCTTTTTTATCCATTATACGTATCTTTTGTTCGATATCTTTCAACAGCCTGTATCCCTACGTCGGGTGTTTCAGATATTATCTTGCTACCACCAAGGACGATCCAGCCGTGCAACACTTATACAGAGTGTCCACTTTGGACTCTAACTACAAATCGGAATGCCTAAGCTGCAATATTAAGAGCAACACTGACAACACCTACTGCCTGTATAATTCCGCCAGATTCTCTACCGACAATTCCTACTATATTCTGACATGTTCAGGACCTGGAGTACCGGATATATCCATATACAATAGGGTAAGTTTATTTCTTTTAATTACTCAAGACGAACACCAAAAGATGAAATTACTGAAAACTTGGCAGCCATCTTCCACATGGAACAGATAATTACTATGAGAAAGAGATAAAAGACTGATTGAAAATGAAAGCTTAATTAAAAAAAAATCTTTCCGATCAGCAAACCCGCAGGACATTGTCTCCCGACGAGACATGATTGTTCCGAAAGATAAGAATGAAAGAGGAGATGAGAGAAAAGGAGAGGCGATGATAAAGAAGAAAAAGTTTTGAAAGGATCGCCATTGAAAAATGAACGAACGATACTTCCGGAACGATCCTCCTTTCGTCGGCAACTCCTTTGCAGCGACCCAATTCTCCCTTTGAATGGACGAACTTTTCCACCCCTTTTGTACCACCCTCTATTGCTACGCCAGCACCGTCTTTAATTCGCGATTCAAAATTTCCCAATATTTTCACCCTCCACACTTTATCGCTGTAATTACTTCTCGATTAAAAACAGAGGGGGAAAAAAGAATCGTGACGACTCGTTTGTCGCGCATGACGGATTACTTTTGAGAATGCATTTTATCTCAGAAATTTTTTCATCTTTTTTTTTCTACAAAATAATAATGCTCTACGGTAACGCTTCTATGTTTTGATTAATCGCCTTTTTTCAGGCGCCTAACTTGCTTATCGATATTCTTCGTTCTTCATTTCGATATATTCTCGCAGAATTCGCACAAATGCCAGTAGTACGTTTATCGTACAAATGAAATGTCCAGAGATATAAGGAGGATTTTAATTCACGGGGACAGTCGGGATGTTCCCGGAAGCTTTGCAAATGGCACAGTTTCTATGCAGGAAATCCACCCCGGCGATGGCTTCACTTATTGTTTATCGCCTACTTTGGCACAGGTGGTTAGTGCCGGTAATTAGTTCCGGAGGAAACTGGTCTTTCCACGAGTTAGGTTAGGTTTGGTGCTAATGGAAGATTTAGCTATCCTCGAACTCAGACTTTCTTCGCCGAGAAAGACGTCCATTGCCGGAAACCCAGTTGGCAAGAGTTTGAGTACGAACCACGTAATTTTCTTCTAGGATCCAAACTGCGCGACAATGTAAAAAAAATTATTAAATTTCAACGAGAAAGTTTACGGGTAAAAAGTATTCTTTCTATTTCTGCAATATTATTACGACTTTATTGACAGTTCCCTGTTCAATAAATGTGTACCTAAATCATATTCGCACTGTGTTGTATTATAACGTCACTTGATACGGATAATAAGGTTAAATGGATTTATCGGCTAGCGAGAAAATAGGGGTCAGCATGAATTTTGCTGTGTCATAGGAAATCCGATCCGAATTAGCTTTATCATTATTACGCACACTGCTGGTTACTGTGAAGTTCCTGCATTTCTGCTAAGCAAATCCATTCGTGGAAGAGTGAGTGAGCGAATGCGTTACTGAATGAATTATTAAACAAATATTCATATATGATACAAAGGGAAAGAGAGAGAGAGAGAGAGGGAGGAAGGGGGGAGAGCAACAGGGGCGAAAGGGAGAGAGAGATAGGCGTTTGGAAATTTGCTGT
Organism: Pachycephus smyrnensis; assembly: GCA_030142225.1. Classification (NCBI taxonomy): domain Eukaryota; kingdom Metazoa; phylum Arthropoda; class Insecta; order Hymenoptera; family Cephidae; genus Pachycephus; species Pachycephus smyrnensis. Next base: position 51,644 of record JARQST010000449.1, on the reverse strand, counting down.
AGTCAGTCGAAACCCGAGGCGATAGTTTATCGAGGATAATAAATTGATCCTGATTATTAATTACCCACCTGGAAGGACGATCCTGCCGGAATAGCAAGGATAATGCATATACATATGTACAGGTCTATAACCCGTTATACATACCTATGTACAGTATTCCATGTCAAAATGAAATTAGCTAAAATTCATTATTCTGACAATTAACTTTCATTTTGAAAATCTGCCAGAACCTTTCTGCTATACATCCATATACATGTGTGTCTAATTACTCCTGCAGGATATTCCCATATCCTTTGTTCTATCGACGGTAATTTCGCCTTTCTCACATACCAGAACATGAACATTATCATATGATAGTAGTAAGCAGCTTGCAGCTTCATGTAAAGACGAGACGAAGTTAGATCGTTATCGCCAAACAAAGCAGTATAGTCAAAAGCTCCTTCCTGCTTGTTTTCGTTATTCAATTGTACAAGTTAAACGCTGTAATAGTTTACTATACTGTCTCGAATATAGGTATTGCATTTTCTATCACTGATCGACGCAATTCAGTTTGATCGTTATCACATATTTTTTATTTCGAATTTTTTTATTGTAACGAATGAGGATCAATAATTTGAGGGAAATCGCATAAGATCAACCGTTGTCCTGGTTGATTTACACTAGTATAATATATCGCGCTGTGCTATTTATAAACGTACACGTACTATTGTATTTATATATTATACGAGTATATAAATATATCTGAGGGCAGTTTCCAGGACATATATATATATGCAATGGCAGCTTTGAGGACGCTTGGCAGTTTCAAGGACTGACCTGGAAAAATCCTATATCCAAGGACAGTTTCCAGAACCATCAAGCGACGACCACACCGAATTTTCTCAAAATTTTTCAATACTAGGCACCCGGAACTGTGATGGGCTTAGAAATGGCTAGGTTAGGTTAGGTTAGGTTAGAATTCCAATGCTAGATACCCCAAGGTTTAGTTTTTTTTTAAAAGGAACATTTCAGCTTGCCGTTGTGAATGCCCCATAATCGGCGATGTTCTCAAAACTGCCCCTGGACAAGTTTATATATATAGATATACCTAAGGGCTGCTAGTTCTATGGCCATTTAAGACTTCTTTTTTTTACGATCTCCAATTAAGGATCAGCTTTGCTAGGATTTTTTTACTCCCTTTCATTAAACGTGTGTATGAATGTGTATATATGGGCAAAGCCAGAGGTGGATTGGGAAATTAAAATTTGCAAGCCGATTTCTGGCTAAATCCCGGTTACTACCACTGCTGCCCGTGCTGTTTATACATATGGATGTATAGCTAGAAGGTTGGCAATGGCCCGAATGTAACAGGTGTAACACGTGAAAAACGTGTCGCATTAAATTCAGATGTCTGCGCAGATGTTGACCTGTGACCCCAGAATCATTACTGCTATTTGCACACGATATTTTCAGAGTTTCTGGGTGAAAATTTATGACGCGAAAAACAAAACAACAATCATAATATCCCCTTAGAGAAATAACGATATTTCTCCATGTCTAGCCTGATATATGATCAGGTTTATTATATTTCCATTATTTAATTCCATTTGAAATATATATATATATATATTGTAACCTATATCGCCACACGGGATGGTTCTTCAGCTCATGTGTGTTAGGCGGGTTCGAGCCGAAATCGACTGCTAGGAGTTAGGAAAGATAGTAGACGGAGCAAAAGAAATGAAAATGAGATTTTGTTTTACAAATTAAACAAAGAAACGAATATGTTGTCCTTTATTGATATACAGAGATAGTTAGTGAGGCCCAGCCTAAGCAATGCTGGGTGTTAGTGAATGACAAAAGGAAGCGGTAGGCTAAATAAAGTGTACAGAGACCTAGTAGATACTACTAGTTGCGTGAGGAGAGAAGAGTAGATGATTTGTTAAGCAGAAGCCAATTTACCAGAGCGGAAGTTGGATTATGCGAATAGAATTATGTTTAGTCAGCAAAGTTGCGCCAAAGAACAGTATCCGGATTCCAGAATATGGTCCAAGGATTGACTTGCTATAAAGATGCTCTGAATCGTGCCGCTGAACACTTGCTCGACCGTAGACTATGGTCAAGGGGTTGATTCACATTGGTTAAAAGTCGTGCCAATGAACAGTATCTGATAGTGCATAATACGGTCAAAGGGTTGATTTGATGATAAGTGTTATGGTCGCGCCAATGAACAGTATCTAGTAGTATAGAATATGGTATGGGTTGACGGGATGAGAGAAATGAGTTGAAGTAAGAAATTAAAGAATGGGCATGAATTGATAGAAGTGGCACAAGCGACGATAGAGCGACACTGTGACGTTCCAGTCTAGATGCACAGATAAAAGGTTGAAAAGGGGTCGGTTTGCCACCTTGCTCCACGCGGTTTGCGTGTTTTAACGAAAAGTAGTATCTTTACAGTGTAATAGCTAAGGGGTCGGTTTGCCTCCTTGCCCGAGACGGTTTGCTCGTTTATACGTGCTATTAAGCTAGCTAGTCGCTAATGGCAGAATGCCCCGAATCTAAAATCGGTGCCGTTTATATACCCTCAAGATGTGGGCTAGGTGGCTTGCGGAGTGCGGAAATGGAACGCGTCGCGATGCCTACCTGCTGTTATTATTTGTACTGAGAAGATTATTTAGATAAGCAAAGTTACATTTAGGCGATATAAATTGATAACGATGTATACGTTACAATATATATTAGAGACCTAAATCGGTGTTATCAATCAAATCCTATTATTGCTTGATATTATTAATATAATTAAACTGAGATATATTTCCTATGCTATTTTGTTATGAAATATACTCTGGACGAAATGGCTCCGGATAATCCTAGGAAACTTTCGAGAATCCAATGAACGTCCAGGTTATTCCGTGAGTGAGCTCCTTTATCCGCGGAAACTTTACGATCTCATTGATTTCACACTAAAACCGTACTGCTTTCTAAAGTGACGAAGGATAAAAAAAGAGGATCAAGAATAAAGCCACGTATATAGGCGTTAACCTAGTCTCTCGTTTCGTAGATCAAACCAATAACGGCCTTGGGATCAGTCATGGTCGTCATGATAGCAGAGGCATAAGTTTAATGGATACTAACTTTATGTTCCATTTTGCAGAATTCAACGAAATTGTTCACCTGGGAGAACAATCACGATGTTGCCAGCTTAGTGAGCGAAAAGTCTCTACCGGAAGTCCAGCGATACACGGTTTCCGTCATGGGTGGTTTCGAGGCGCAGGTGCGACTACTGCTGCCACCTAATGCAGATCTGAGTGGCAGTACCAAGTATCCGATGCTGGTATATGTGTAAGTACGCCATTTTACTTTATAACGATCTATTTCAAAAAAAAATTTGACAGTAGTGGGAAACGAGCGTAATTTCTTTTAGCTTTCGTGAAAAATATTGTGGTACACGTATATATAGCAACACTGAATCTTTCGAGTCACATCACAAAATGGTCGTCAAAATCTTGTAAAATACTGTACTGACATTTCGGGGATTGATGGGTTAAACTTTTGATTTGAAACTTACAGTATTACGCATTACATACCACGCCGTTGCCATGACAACAGGGAGCAACATTATATTGAAGATTATTATAGGGTACATTTTTATAATTGATTAAATCAAACTTTCCGTATAAAAGGCTCGTTCCAACACCTACTGACAGTCATACTAATAATAGTTGTCGCTCTCGGTTGGATTTAAGTCACTAGGGGCACGACAATGCTCCCAGTACTGATAGCAAATTTTAGAAGACTCATTAACTCTTTCGGGACGGTGGCTTTCTGTCCGGAATGAAAAGTCAAAAATATGGTTTCTTATTAAGGTTTTCGGGGTCGCTGACCTCAAATCCGGCCTCAGAATTTCAAAATTTTGCAATTCAACATGGCGGATTCAATATGACGGATCGAAATTTTAAAAGTCCTTCGATCTAGGTAAAGCTCAGTTTCATAAAGTTTTTGGAATCACTGAATTCGAATCTAGTCCCAAAATCATAAAATTCAAAATGGCGGATCATATTACAAAAAACAGTATGCTACTAACAAAAATTTACGTAGCACTGACGAGCTTCAACAAAAGGGAAACTGGAAATTCGAAACCAAAATTATATAGTAATTCAATTCAGTGACATCAAAAACTTTATGAAACTGACTTTCACACAAATTGCATCACGATTCGTGATAACAAAACAAATCTAATCCGATTGCATCAATTCCTATTATTTTGATCCGCGATATTGGGTCCGCCATTTTGAATCTCAAAATTCTAAGGTTATATTCGAATTCAGTGATCCTTAAAACCCCAGTATACCAATTTTTATGAAAATTGGATGAATAGTTTCAAAAATAAAAGAAAAAGAAAGTTATGGTTCCTATAATTGCCACCCGTCCCGAAAGGGTTAACGATAAAATATGAGGTTGTGACGTCACGATCGATCACAGAGCGTTTTCGTTTCCACGCTCTTTTGTGGTATTTTTAATATTGATTTTCATGACATAAAAGTAATAAATTGAGATGGAAATCACCTCCCTGTCGTTCTATTCCAATATTCTATGAAATTCTTTTAGAAGGTTTTAAATTCCAGACGCATATACGTTTCCTATTATTTTCAATTCCAAAATTCCAAATTATACAGTAAATTATTCTTGAGAGTATGTCGGATCTTCTGATTTTCTGAAGGATGTTAGATATCAATTTTAGAAATTTATTATCTTGAAAACTTAGAAATTTGGTATCTTGAAGGGTAAAGTAGTGTGTCGTTGCAAATCTCTCTTCCTTATCTTTACCTGGGATTTGATCTCTCTTATAAATTTAAATCCGATCTGTTGGACGTTTTGCCGCAAATTTTGGTTGTATACACAAATTCACTGCCATAAGAACGAAATATAGTATGTGACAATGATCTCTGTATGGTCCCACTCATGTTTCCTCTAGAACGAGTATATTATATGCCTCCATGTATAAGTATATACATCGAGCTCAGGTTTCAATAAAAGCACTTAAAACATGCTCCTTAGAAGTTTCCTCACGGTGCCAAGCACCTTTTTTCTCAGAACGGCCACATTGTTAAAAATATTCCTTGTACGTACTGTGACGCCAACATTTTCTGAATCTATAGCACGGGACGAGAAATCAATCACAAGTGAAATGAACTGCGCAGGAGAGCTAAATCGAAATTGAATGGGCAACCGACACGATTGAGCTGGTCAGAAGTAAATAAGACAGATGTCGATATTCCAAAAAATTAAGTTTTGTTAAAATTCAAGACAGTACCGACTGTTTAGTTTTTCTAGATGATAGAGGCTGGGTTTTTTATACACAGAAAAAAGACAAGCAGGCAAGCATTGTAACAAGTAACAAGCAGTTTATAGTCCTTAGGGAGCAGCCGCAATAGTCGAAAATAAAAATTAAAGAAAAACGAGAAATGGTTCCACATTTTTTCAAGATACAAATGCTTACCGAAAATTAACACACAAAAAACTATAAGCACTGATTATTTAGTTAGTAACGAGACGTATGATGAATTTCGAGAGTGCCCCTATACCGGAAGGGGTAGGGTACGTACCCCCTACCAAAATACAGAGTAGTGCCCTCACAGACTAAACACAACCACGAATTTTTTAATTATATACATAATTTTTTTTCTTTGATTTTTTGGCGTCGACCTTGTCGATCTATTGGCCATATACATAATCTTCTTTCGTACGAAAATACAAAGGTCCTCAGTTTGATTTTAAATCCAAAAATTTACGAAACCAATAACGTAACATAGTTTCAGCCGATTTTTTTTATCCTCATTCCCTACCGAAACGGAAGCGATAAATACAGAAAATCCTCTTACAAGAAATATGACCCTTCATCAAGAAGTTCATTGCGGAAGAAAAAGGTCGCGTTATAACATAATGACACGATATCCTTTTACGCCGCAGTGGAGTGTCTGACCCCCGACAACAAGGTCTGGGCAACAAATCACAACTCGACAGTGTTACGAGAATTCCGTTGACGATAAGAACGCTGACTGTAGTACGTGGATGAGTATGCATAGACAAGAGAACCTGGTTCTAGTCCCTAAGCGACAAAAATAGTGCACGAGAGATAACTTAGTCGCAAAATCTGTCTAGCATACGTTATCAGTAATGAGAGATTGCCTCTGACTCCCAGTCGACGTAAATATACGTTACCAGACTAATTTCTCTGAGGATTCGACCCCTTTTTTTCTGAGTGTCGACAGACGACGTCTGGTTGACGTTATTGTTCATTAACGTCCCTTGCGCGAAAGTTCAGCAAGAACTTTGGTCGTTGGATGTAATGGAGATGCAAATATTTAAAAATATATAAAAAATATCGTTGTAACATTCGGCATGGACCTTTATGTCTATAAAGTGTCGTAGCCTGCGTACGAGATTCATGTGCAATGGTCTTACAAAATGGAGATTAGTTTAGATATGACAAAATGGAGGAGACTGACGGATACGTGATTTTAACTAGAGAATAGTTTCGTGGCGTCATTTGTAACGTCACAGTACAGATACCTACGATTAAACGAGGACGTTTCATTCGCGAAGTGGAATTTCTGCTAATATGATAAAATTAGATATATCTACGTGATAATTTAACGATTTCATTACTAATTGAATGTTAAGAGTAACTATCGTTGTTTAATATTTGTATGATGAACAGTAACATACTGGATACAGCTCTGTGTGATGAAGTTTCCATAATAAAATTCGTACTTTCATAATTAAATATTAAAATTAATTTGAAACTCCATATCCCACTATAGAGATACACTGTACTGTGTATACGTATATATGTATATATCCTCATATATGAATTCCAATATTCTTGCTAAGAGTAGCGATATTTTTTGCCGCTACTGCACAAGGGGATGTAACGATTAATCGGCTACGCTTAAAGTGCTTCCGGGTGGCTTCTCCCCAGTTTCCGATGTGTATCAATAGCGTGGATAGTGGCGCGCAAGGATCTGCTGACTGGCAGCTTAATAGATATTATATAATGGAGGCAAGATGAATTTATTTTAGTGAGAAGAAAAATTTATAAATAATTTTCTTCATCTTTTCGTTCTTTGTGTCATCATTGGGGTGAATATATACATATATTTATGCAGAATAAAGAAAAATATAATATTATCATCTATTAAACATGCAGTCAGTTATGATTATAAGAATATTCTTCGTATTCAGATTTAATGTATTCTTAAATAAAAATTCGTTTAATTGATTCAAAAATAATGGGAATCTTTTATTCTCAAATTACAGAAATGTTCGTTTCATCGTATTTAGCTGGAAATTTAGTAAATATTATTATTTCTTCATATACATATTTTGACAAAATGCAACAAATAAAATTATTTTTCTATAAATCATAGTTTCCTAGTTTTTTTTTTGGTTACTGATAATGAATTTGAGGTAAAAAATCCACCATTTTGAATTTTTGATTTTGGACCTTAGATTCGTAATCGGCGACCCGAAAACCCATAGGCTACATAATTTCATCATTATTGGCATCATTGCATCATTGCATTAGTGCGCACATTTTTGTGTGTCCCAGTGGCAATGATGCCTCTGGAGAGGTTAAACAAGTTATAGGAGCAATAAAATAAATTCTACAGTACGCAATTAAGTTCCATTTTAATGATCCATCTCAGACTCAAAGACAGAAAATAAATTGCATTTCCTATCCCGCTGTCATTCGAGTTAGCTGAACTGTGTAATACGGTTCACTCTCAAGCTTTATTTACACGAGCGATAAAGTTTAGCCTGGTTTACAGTAACTTGAAAAAGAAATACAGAATACAAAAAATGAATTCCATCCGTATATCTTAGGATTACCTGTTTCACTCAGAATATAAAATAAACACACGAATCAATAAACAGATTACATTCGAATTAAATTCTCGGAAATAATCTAAAAAAAGTACATATAAATAAAGTATTGTATATCAATGAAAATATATTGTATTACCGTAAGGATAGAATAAATATATATAAACTTGTCAAGGGGTAGTTATAAGGGCATTGCCGATTATGCGGCGATCACAATGGCAAACTGAAATGTTTTTTTTAACTAAACCTTGGGGCATCTAGCATTGGAATTCTAACCTAACCTAACCTAGTCATTTCTAAGCTTATCACAGTTCCAGGTGTCTAACATTGGAAAAATTTTAGAAAATTTGGTGCAGAGTCGCTTTATGGTCCTTGCAATACACCTTATATATCAAAATCTTGTCAGGACCGTCCTGTCAAACTACAAGTGTCCTCATAACTACCAATATTCATGACAAACAGTCCTAAAAACTACCCTTTGTAAAATTTATATTTATATATAAATATACACTTGGGTTAAGAATCAAAAAACGTGCACTCTTCGATGGAATAAAATAGAGCTATATCTAAATGAGAATGGATGAAAGATGCAGAGACGTCAGAAGAAGTAGTAAAGAAGAAAAAGATTGAACAGTAAAGGAAAGAAGTCTTCGCTATCTTCTTCTAACATTTCTCTCTAATTATAATACGAGGGGTCTTGAAAAAGTTTCCGGAATATCTAAATAAAGAGAAAATATATGGCAGCGTTGACACCTTTCCGTAAACTTTTCGAAGACCCCTCGCGCACCTTACAACTTCATAGACATTTCGTGCCGTAGGCAAACTTGGAAATTAACGAGGAAAAATTGCACGTTACCGCCGGGTAACTTTAACGGAGTCGCGTCGTAAGTTATTATAGATATTATACATGCAGGTATGCATGCATGAAGGATGTCTTTATCGTGCGTATATACGTGGCACCTCCGTGCATTATATATGGGATGTAAGTGCGTTCCATCTTCAATAATAAATGGAGAAATGGACTCTAGCAATATTATTCGGCATCTTCAACCACCTTCTTCTCCATCATCATTTTACTATACTGTTTCACCTTACGATTCTACCCTCATTTCAAGATAACCCGACCTAACCCCTCTGCCTGTCTATATATAGACAGTAGCTATAGCTAACGTCAATAGTAGACCCTTCTTATTCGTCGACTACCTTTTCCATAAGCACCGAGAAACGCCATATAAAACACCATTATATATGCACGGCGAATGCAAGCATGTTTCCCTGTTTTTGGCGTTTCCGGAAATTTACGTCCCACCGACTCTCGACCCCCAGCTAACTTCCGGCGTAAATCGTAATAACGTCCCTAATTTGTAGGCGTCACGTCTGCCCCAACTTTTAAGAGTGTAAAGAGTGCCAGGAGGGATAGAGGGAGAGGGAGAGCGTAACTGTATGAGGGTGTTCACCATAGCATAAGATGAAAGAAACGACAGGAGTGTGTACGAAGGTGTGTTTAACAGCAGGAAATCAGTGGAGAGCGATGATACTGACACGCGGAGGGTCGTGAGACAAAAAATTGTAACACATTACCACCGTGTGAAAAAAATCATGAGAAAATGAATAAGTACGTGTAAAAGACTGTAAAGGGGTTATATAAAGGGATAAACATTGCCGACGTAAGTAACAGCAAAATTTTACGTGAAAAGTATGTTTGTTTTGGAAAGATTTTATAAAGGAACAAAATGTAGAAAAATTTAATGTAGCCAATATAAAAAACGAAGAATTATTTTTAAAGAAGGAATAAAAAGGATATTTTGACTTCATTCAAAAGAGACAGAAACCCGACCTCTATTTCATTTATTAATTTACAAAATGTTTAGATACTCGTTATTGTCTTAGAATTAATTTTTCTTCAATCCATTTCTTTTTATCAGGGCATTATACAGATGATGAATACATTTCTTCGTGTCTTAAAGTGCTAACCCGTTTTGCACGACACGTGAAAATTTTTGCAAATCTGTTCAGAATAATGCAAGCACACTCGGTGAAAATTCGTTTGACACGTATCTGCACTATGAAAGGACAACAATGACGATGTTTCATGATGTTTATATATACGTTGTTTAATGTTTATACCTTGCATAAAGCCTTAGTAACAATAATACATAATTATAGAATTTTGAAATTAAAATATTCAATAACGTCAATGTCTAGTACTATAGTGGGTAATGTGTTTCTTTGACAGTTCGCAAGCAATGCAACCTTTAACAAATCACAAGTGGCTTTCCATAAAAACACGGAAATAAATACTAAAATAGAAAAATAAAATATTTCAATGCAAAATCATGCACATGCATACTTTATAACCAAAATTTTATTCAGAGTCACCTGTGATTTGTTAAAGGTTGGATTATTTACGCTGTCAAAAAAACACATTGAATTCGTAGATAGACTGTACATTTTCCCGAATGTCCTTTACGTAAATACATAACCATTGAAAACTTATTGCTTTATGTAAATGCATAACGATTCCATTTTTTTAAAGCTAATCGTGGATATCAGACATACCCAGTTATTTATAACGTGAAATGTAATTATTCACGAGCAAAAACCCGTACCCGATATTTCTTTTTAATTAAAATATTTGAAAATCAATTTGCCAGTTATTTTCTCATTCTTCACAAAACAACACTACCGTTTTTTCATACTGATTAATAATAACATCGATTTAGTATAGTAAAACACAGGTTACATAGTTTCATTTCAGTTGACGTATAACAACGCATATATTTATCAGTCCGACGTAACACTATATTATTACTACCAACCTTGCTACTTCCAAAACTAGTATTATACACGCCATTACTACTATGCAAGTATTGGTGAATCAGGAGCCCAAAGTAGTCACTGTTGACCTTAGCTAAATGGCTGGCCTATCCAAAGTATCGTTTACTCTATCCCTTTATGCCGTAGGACAACATCCCGTTTCTATGCCGATAAATAATACTAAATTGTGAAACGAAACGTTACCGCGTGATTTAATGCTAACTACTCAAAGATTGTTGGTACATTACATATCCATTTCAAGTATTTGCACTCATACAGGGCAATTTCAAAAATAAACTTAACACTTTGTTTCTTTTTGTACAGATATGGTGGTCCAGACTCGTACCAAGTGACGGAGAAATTCAACATGGATTGGGGTACATACCTGGTGACCAACAAAAGCATTATTTATGCTGCTATCGACGGCCGTGGTTCAGGGTTAAAGGGCAACAGCATGCTCTTCGCGGGATACAGAAATCTCGGAACTGTTGAGATCCTAGATCAGATTAACGTAACCAGGTAAGATAAAAATTAATTTCGTATATTGTTTATTATACATATAGTATCATTATATCGAGTGACTCAACTAAAAGTAGTCACCGTACATAACGCAATTAACTGGTCTAAATACTTCTGTTTGACCGCCCGATATACATTTATACATATCAGGTGTCCTATACTATACATGGTAGATACTTTTAGCTATACATTTGTATATACCGGGTGGCCCAACTGTAAAGATATCGAAAGCAGTCAAGGAAATGAAGTTATTGTAGATACTCTTAGCTGGATCACCTGGTATAAATCGTCAGTAAGTACATCGTTATGTTCCCCGTGATTCGTTGAATATCGAATTCTCTCAGTTTCGCTTCAACTGCGTGAAACACATTTGGGAGTTGAACTTCCGGTAGAAGTTTTCCGTAACGTTGATTACATTCGTTAATTAGTTAACTTCATCAAGCAGGCCGAATGAAAGTCGCCCATGAATACTTTGAAATCATTCTCGGTTAGGGGTTACTACTACATCACGGTTAAAATATTGTTTGAATATCTCTCCGTTTTTTTTAATCACGTAAAATTAAAAAACGAAAATTAAAAGAAAAGCTAAAGTCACGTCTTCAAGATATCATTCTTTAGATTACTGTCAGATATCATTCAGACTGCCCGTTTCCTGTTCCTTTAATTTTTCCTCTATATTAACAATTAAATGTGTCCTCCAGAGTACATTAAGAATTTTCTAAATCACGTCAGGACGGCCCAGACGAAAATATTGTATCAAACGTATTAATAGTTATATACTTTTTAAAGTGTACCCCCCCCCCCCCCCCCGAATTAGGTGAACCGGTAATCCTGTCACGAAGGATCGTTGGGGAGCGAGAGAGTGGGTAGAACACACGGTATATGCGTGGGAGGAGGGGAAGGGAGTAACTAAGTCCTAGCGGCTAATTCCAAGTCCGTATCCGTTAAATTAACTTCTTTCGCCCCAGGCCGGTTTAAGGGAACGTTAACAAGAAGAAAATTGTCCGTTGGCTCGACTTAGAGTCTAATTTATTGCTCCTTTCTCCATTCTCTTCACTTTCTCTCCATCTCCTTCCTGTCCTTTCCCTCCGCCTCGCTTCTCCCTCTCCCTCGATCCTCCTTCATTCCTTTTCATTCGTTCCTCTCAACGCTGTCGCTACTCTTAACCTTTCTTACCTCTTGCAAAATTTATCGACCCTTTCTCTCACTCTGCTCTCTCGCCATCCGTTACGGATCTGTTACTACTCCTCTTTTACTTGTTACAAAATTTATCGTGCTTTACTCTTCTCTTTCTCTTTTCCCTCTGTGCGTCTCCCCCCCCCCCCCCTCCCCCTTCTCAATTGTCCTCTCTCTTTTCTTTCATTCCGTTCGGTTCGTTTCCCGGAACTTTTCCTTTTCTTTTTTGTCTTAGCTCATCTCTCTCCTTCATTTACTCATTTTCCCACTGTCTTTGGCAATTCTTTGTTCAACTCTAATACTGTCGTATCTCTAGATTCTTTTTTTTATTTATTTCTCTCTCTCCCTCTCTCTTCCGTGTTATCCACTTACGCCCTTCGAAGCCGCCCGAGTTTTGCCACCAGTGTGCTTAGGGTAATTTATTTCGGTGGCAAATCGGAAAAGAGAAGTGAGGAAAAAGCACGAGGACAAGAATGAGGAGGGGAAGGGGACAAGGATACCCTAAAGCTCCACTGGCAAAACCCGGCGATTCGATAAGGTCTGATAGGCTTTTGTTTGCTTTGACCAACCAACCGCTCTCAAATGGAGTTCGAGATAAATCTCGCAAGCAATTTCGGCACTGACCTTTCATTTAAAATAAACTTTATTTACCGTACTACCTATACTCCTGCGCGGCAAAAAGGTGTCTCTGAGGCATATCGGATTCGGCTGAAAGAAGTACGTCTTTTTTAACATAGCATTGTTACTATCGAACAAAAAAATGCTACGAAATACTTTTAACATTGTATTCAATGCTTTGTAAGGATTCTCGATAAATCATTTAAGAATCGTTTGGAATGAACTTTATTATATCGTAAGCAGTTTTGGAGAATTTTAAAATACAATAATGAAAATTCAGGTTTTACATTTGTGAACATGAAGCGTGTCTACACTGATATACGCCATGATTAAAATATTTGGCTTTTATAAAAGCCCTACATATATATAATATAATATAATAATCAGAAGTCTTGAATTAAAGTGATTGCCGAGAAACAAAGTTGAGAACGAAGTTCGGAATGCATGAAATATTCATAAGAAGGTAGAAGAATAGTCAGGAGCTCCGGATTAATCTGCTGATATGGTACAATGCTTATAGAATCTCCCAAAGTACAGCGCATCATGAAAATATTCTACACCATAGAAAACTCCGAAATTCCTTATTCCATTCCCAAGGGAATGTCAGCCAATAAAAATATTAATAACATTTCTTAATAAATACAAGTTTCTCAACAAGAAGAATTGAATGCCTAAAAAAACTTTGTGAAGCTTCGCCAACCTTTGAGGGTCTTTGAGAACTTCTTTTTCTTGTTAGCTGTAGCAATTATTTAAATACTGCTCACCTGTAGTCAAGGTTGATTCAATTACTGCCATACGTTACATCGCTGTCTAGATAGGGCCGGTTTCAATGAATTCGAAGTTAAGAGTAGCAAAAGCTGAGCCGTCTAGTTGGGTAAGCCGAAGGCTAACTTTCACCCAGCAACCCACCCCTATCCATTGCATCCAGTTGCCTCCACAGCTACCATCTCTTCCTTTTCATCCCATCCCTTCTCTCGTCTCGTACATTTTCCACGCCAACCAGGACTCCTGCTTCATCCTGTATGCATTTGGTTACAGCCAAGTGCTTGCGGGCAAGCCGCTAACTTGTTTGCATTTCTACGGTTTGAGTTTATACGGGACAGCTGTTCTACGAGACCAGCTGGCTGACTACAGTGCGACTACTACTATCGTTTCCAGCGAAATGTTAGTACCGTTGCTATTGGATAGAACTGCATTCCTTGCATAGATAGAGCACGGTACATAATATCTTACTACTGGGAATCGCTGTCTGATGATGCGTATTTTTCAAAATGAAAAAGTCGACTACGAAATTCACAGAGAACAACGAGTCCTCGATACAGATTTTCGAAAAGGCTTTACGAGTACTGCCTCGAGGAAGATTCACCCTGTGAAAGGGAAACGGGGTTCTCCTTTTACTACAAGGGTTTTGTACCCTCCGGCTAAATTTTAGGATTGCTTAATTGAGCATGTATGCATATAGCCTTTTTACATTGATCCTACCAAATCCTACCAAAGAAGAGATGTGTTTTGAAAATTATGTCTAACAGGCTTTCCAAATAGTTATCGTCATCAGTGCGGATTGAATATTCATTTCAGAATGAAAAAGACAATAAAAAGAAAAATTCATACTTCTTTACTTCTACTACTTTGTTATCGGCTCATTGACCTAGTATATCAGCGAGCAAGCTGTAATCTCAAACCAATCAATGTCAGAGGATAAAAGACGGAATAATGTCTGATACGAATCGAAAAGAATGAAGTTATAATAATGGAAATTCTAAAAAAAAAGAAGAAAATTGTACGAATTCAAATATATCATAGCTGTATATACGAAGATTAATTATAATTTCAAGTTAATCTTTCAAGTTCTTCTAGTAGACTCTGAAGATAATCAAAAACATAGTATTTCTTCCATTAAGTCTTTTCATGTAATTAAACTTGTTTCCTGGAATTTAAAAACTAACGAAACATTCGAATCCAATAATAATTTTATGATGAATCGTCAAACGGTATAGTTAAAAATAAAAAATGACGTGCCAACGTTGAGCTGAGCTTCTATAACAGTTTCATGGGTGAACGACTTAAAAACCCTCCTGTTTGAAAAACTAATAGACTCTTGATACTTTTGCATTTACATCTTTCACTTAGTTTCTTCCGAGAAACGCTGTACAGTTGGGTGAAAAAAAAGGTTTATGCTTTTTCAACTTCAATGACTGAGATCGATTTAGAACTCTTGTCGATTGTATTTCAGTTGACTGTGAACTTTCCGGCGATACGAATGAATAATTCAATTGAAATAAAATTATCCATACCATTCATTACAAAGTTATGTAATAGCACGTCTATCTAAATGATTTAGTTGGCATCAAAAATTTTGTATATTAATTTCATAGTCATTTCTAATCGAGGGAGCGAGCTTTGAAGAAAATTAGCCATTCTGAGGCAGATGTCTTTGATATACTTTATGAAAGTTTCCAATTGTTTTTAATGCCTTAAAGGGAACTGTAGAGAGACGCTACACCTTGCTCATGAATAACTATGGGAGCTGAAAACATGAAACATGTTAGTAAGCGAAATTAGCAGCAATCCCTTGAAACCTGGACTGGTAGGATTGCCTAAGTAAATATAATATAACTGCTGATAATGTGCAATTTGTGATTGATAAATGTTCATTACGAGAGCCAAGCAGTAAATTTCTGAAACTCGTTATAATCTTATTCACTCCTCACGCTTATGCACAAAATTCAATTTCATTATCAGTGAGTATTACAGTAAAATCCCCTTATTCGCGGCTTCGTTATTCGTGAACTTCACGTATTCGCGATATGACATATTGTCCAGATTCCTTAAATCATTTTTCAGAGCCAAAAAAGTATAATAAAAATTCTGTAAATGTTTCGTTAAAATACAATAAATGCGTAATACCTTACGTTTTAATAAAAAAAAAATTAAAACTAGCAATATCAATGTTAGTTAATAGTTAATTATTAATAAAGAAACCGTAAGAAAATTCCATTAGATTCAAAATGGAATCGGTAGATCAATCAAGCTGGTTCTGTTAAGTTTCCCATGAATCGTGGAAATTCTAATTGTAAGAGGTCACGTAGAAGACCCTCCAGAATCTCGAAAGTCGCAAAAAACGTGAAAGGACAATGGGCAATTGTCGAAATCTCGTCCAAGCCAGGGTCGATGAGCGATTCGATGAACGAAGTATAAAAAAAAAAAGAAAGGAAAGTCACCACGTCACTGTCGGTAAAGTGGAAAAGATATTCACTTTGGCAAAGAGGAATAAGACGAAAAACATGAAAGAGCCAATTGTGTAGGTGTAAAAGAAAGGGCTGCTGAGTCCAGCATTAAAGGGTGGTTGGTGGCTGGCTGGCTGACTGACTAAAAAGGGGTAGTAACCCTCTATACGCGCACACATACGTAGAGGTAATTCCACGCCGAATCGATCAATGTTGGCAGCATGGTTGCGGATATTTACGAATGGCTGGTAGCATGTGGAATGATGGTCCAGAAAAAATTCTTTTTGTAAAAAAGGAGTTTTGAAAAACTTGAGAATTGGAATAATTATGAATTTTTTCATAGAGATTGCTATTGGGATACTCGGGCGAGCTTTAATAGGGCTTTTTTAAAAGTGTTGTTCCATTTGAAAAAATGCAAATTTTATTGCGAAAATATACCTAATGCATTTAAACAAAATTTTTTGTAATATTTTATGTTAATTTAATTTTCAATCATTTTTTATTTATAGCATTTTATTTTGCGATATCATTTTCTACACACTTTACGTCTCTTATTGACCATGTATAAATAAAGGAATGGGAATGATAAGACATTTCTTATTGGAACTAGCTTGATGGAAAAGAAAGGTCGCAATGAATTTTTTATTTCATTTCTTTTCCAAGTATTATTGCAGCCATATGCATTGCAGCGCACATATGCATGTTAAATCGAATCAATACTTCACGCCATTTTCAACGCACGATAAAGAAGCTGTGTAACATTTTTTTTTTTTACCAATCATGAAACAAGTGTGAACAAGGTGCTATATCAAATTGATAATATATTTGTATATTGCAATATATAATAATGTAAAAAAAGGGTAAGAGCGCGTCCCTCATTTTGCAAGGAGTCGGTTTTATTTCTATCTCCGCCAAAAAAATAAAAATCTTTTGGTACTCTTTTAAAAATACATTTTTCAACTCACATTTTTTGCTTAGAAGTCGTTATAACTTTTTTCTTTGAAAAAGTGTGATAGGATGAACAAAAAATAATTAACCCTCTGCTGGTCATAAGTCTCCAAGGGTATCGATGTGAGTCGCATGGCGTTGCAGCCAATCATAGCGCGCTCTGTGACAGTACTTGTGGCTCTTCATAGCGTAGTGCATCCGTGAGTCCTCCACTCTGTTGGAATTAACTTCCAACAGCAACAGTAGTGGACGCACAACTTTCCCGGCAGAACACTATACCCGAATCCTGTTAGCTGAACAGATCCCTGATTATACTCCCCTTTGACCAGTGTTACTTTCTCCTCTCTTCCCTTCAATCCACGTCGGTGTCCCTTAAACCAAAGGCGGGGAAATACTTATAACTAGCAAAAGGTTAAAAAAAAGTTAACCAAGGCTGCCAAATTTGACTGATTTACAGCGAAATAACCCCTCCGCACAGTACCTGCGCAGAATATATACACACGCAGATATAAGTATGGATATATATATAGATATATATTATTAAGAGTTAAAGGTGAAACAGAGTCCCTGGAAATTCCGCAATCGCTTGGCCAGCTTCCAATTTCACGACTGACTTTTTACACGGGCGAATGCGACGCGCCAGCAAAATACAACCCCAAAAGCTTGTGGAGCCGTTCTCTTACTCTCGTGAGGAATCCTGCCGCTGCTGATGCCAGTGCTCCAGAGGGTGGTGAAATATCCCATTCTAACCCAACTTAATCTAACCTATGGACTCGCCGGACAGTCTAGCTTAGTTGGGACTGCGGAGACCGTTAGGGATCGCAAGTCGGCGACTTGTCGATTTCTCATCGAAATAAATTAGGCCGGAACTTCATCGTCGATGGGATTGCGTACAAATACGCCCAGAAAGCTGGGGGGGGGGGGGGGGGTTGCTATCGCCACCTCTTAATAGAGAAGCACTGGACTATCCTGATCTTTTCTGATTCTGATGTTGGGGAGACAATAGGGGATGACGGAAATCCCTCATTTCTTTCACCCCTAAGCGAATTTCAATCAGTCCTATCTTTCCTGTGTTTCTTTTTCTTTCATTCTTCTCTCGCAAATCTGTCGCAAATACTTGTCGTGTAATGTGTCAACATAGCCTAGCATATTTTCATCCTCGCAAAAACAAAAGTCTCTCTACTCGACTCCATCGATGTTTTCAACTTTTATGTTATTTTTTTCTTTGTTGCAAATATTGGGAGATTTCTTTACATTACCTCAGATGCCTATTTTTTAAGGGAACTTTTGTTTACGTTAAACTAATTTGTAAATCATTGATTTCAGACATTTACAGGAGAATTTCCCATACATAGACAGTACCAGGACTGCTATTTGGGGTTGGAGCTATGGTGGTTATGCGGCCGGGATGACCTTGGCCATGGATTATAATGGTGTCTTCAAGTGCGGTATGTCCGTAGCACCTGTTACAGACTGGGCGTTATACGGTAAGTTGAAAGTGGAAAAATAATTTGAATAAAAAAACATTCCTGTCAGTCATAAATTCAACTAAAATACATTAAAAGGTTTTGTACGTAAGTACAAGTCAGGCCTTCGTCACTGTTCACTTCTGTTTCTTTTCCCATTGTTTTTAATTTCAAACCTAGACTCATTAACCCATGTTCTGACACGAATCTCCAACCTCGTAGGCAACTTAATTAATGACTTCTGTTAATTACAGACTCAATTTACACGGAACGGTTCATGGGACTCCCTACCGTCGATGACAACCTCGGTGGTTACGAACAGGGTCAACTCCTGAACAAGGTCGACAACATAAAAACTAAAAGTTATTATCTTATCCACGGTACTCTCGATGACAACGTCCACTACCAGCAATCTCTAATGCTCGCCAAAGTTCTCGAACAGAAAGACATCCTCTTCAGACAACAGGTACTCTCAAAATTAATGTGCAATATATCTGTAGCCTACACAAATTTTTCACAAATCCAACCATTGTTTACATTGCAGTTTTTTAAGGAATAATCCATTCCGTAAGTCTTGCAGCAAAACAGGTGATGCTGAGTCGATAACGAAACGGATGGCTCTTTTAACTTTTCATTGTTCCTTATAATAAAACTGCAGTGCAAAGAAATGTTAGATTTGTGAAAGATTACGCATGATGCGTTTGATCAAATTCATCTGAAACTTGAATAAATAACGATTTTGACGATACATGACTCTAGTCGCGTGACAGGTCGCTTAATTTTCTGGTTGCCTTACAAGTTAATTCTCGTGTTCTTAATTAATTTCAAGAAATTCAACAGCTTATACAATTTTAATAGAATTTTTTGTATAAATATGATTCAGCTGTAACATATATTTAGCATTGGCAGCTATAAAAATTTTAATCACATAATGTATAATTAATGCACTTGTTTACGTCAATTTGGATATTTTTTTATAATTAATATTCGTTTATGATTAATAGAACAATCTTATTTGTGGGTAACTCTTAACGTGATATTCTTTCTGTTTTAGACATACACAGATGAAGATCACGGCATCGCTCAGTCCAGGGCGCACTTGTATCATTCTCTAGAAAATTTCTTGGACGAATGTTTCGAGACGCCTTCATGATCTAGGCACAGACACTAAAGAGACAATCTACTTTTAGAGATAGAGGAAAGATACCGAAATACCCAACTCTGTAAATAACCTAACACTTGTACATAGTTTTATGTACGATATGTAACATATATATTAAGTGTTCGTGTAAATAATAGTCCAAATACTTGACCGTTTTACATATTACGGATACGAACAATTGAAAATTGCGATTACAATGCGACCATTATAAGATGAAGGTCTTTGATAAAAATCATTTTTTAAACAATTTTAGAATAAATATGCCGGATACTTCCAAATCGATTTCATCAACAAAGAATTCCTAATCGATATATCACACATTTGTATGCTACGCTACGTTTCTTATTTCGGTGTTTGACTCTATTATGTTGACAAGACGTACAGCAGCCAACTTGATTCCTATTTTCCATTCCTTTTTGAAATGCATCACAAATTTTTCCTTGTTTTGTAGAGATAATACAGTATCGAAAAATATAACTGTCAAAACAATAGTTGCTTAGTTTAATTGATGATGATAATGTATATTAATAACGTAGTTTTACAGTTAATTGGTCTATTGAATTCATATGCATCTTTGTCCTAGTTCTTTCTCTTTTAATCCGATATCCCTTATGGACAGCATATCTCCAATGTTCACCATTGTTATTATAGATGTAGTAGTATTTTGTAAAGCAGAATAACAATGTCAAAGTGCACAGTAGTGCAAATAACAGACTGTCATAGCCATCAACTATTGCAGTCTTTTGTAATCCAAGGACCACTGCGCAGTTCTCAATGGGTGGATTAACATGAATTTACTAAGATAATTGTTACCTTTTAACCTTGACCTCTTGTACATACAAGATTACTTAATTAAAGTACGATTGAACTAGCTAAGTATTGTTAAAATGAGAACCGTAACAACCACCCATATAGTATTACGAAGTGCTTGTATACCCAACTATCCATTATTTGTTGAATGTAATATAAATAAAGTTCTATGTTTTATTAATACTCTCTTAGTTATTTATTCATCATCATGGTTCTGTATAACTTCGGTATATCGCTTACCATCAAGTAGTTACACCATTAAGTAAAAATGTTGCTTTATATATCAAATAGAAGTAGAACCTTATAAAATATTTATGAGTTTTCAGTTTCCTTGAACCTATAAAGAACAGAACAATATTTTTATGACTGGACCCCTTCGAACCAAAATACATAAAGGTAAAATTACTTACTTGCACTTTGTACATGTGTAAAAAACTGTCTGCCCTTCATCGGCTGATCGTAATTGAAGAGTTGCATAAGACATCTTGTCATTTTGACATTGTGGACATCGTCTGTCCACCACAGGTCCATCTGCCTCCTCATCTTCGTCATCCTTTTGCATGGATGTAGCATATGCATTGAGATCATTAAAATGAATATTGTAAGAGATAGCCATCTCTCCAAAGACTGAAAAGGGAAAACATTGCAATAAATCACTAGGATCCATTACTCTCTGTAATACTAGGAACCATTATTAAACGAGAAATAAAATCATGCTGAAATATAATACAAATAACTCCTAGTTCAATCAATCATCATCCTCATTAATCATCCCGAGGTAAAAGCCGGTTAAATTTCTATGAAAATTCAAATTTGATTCTCGAGTTAAGTTAGGTTAGGTTAGGTTAGATTATATTGCACAGGCGCAGTTCATACCCTCGGGACCCCAAGCTCTTCGACAAGAATAACAAGTGACTCCTCCTTGGTCTCCTAATAACGGAAGAATTGATCCACAATCTGGGCAGAAACCTGGCGCGGTGGTAAACGAAACTATATTATGCGAAACACTCATTTTGTCACTTGTAAAATCAGATACTTTCACGGACAACTTTTACGTTTTTTAACTCAGCACATGATCAATCAAAACACGTGTAGGCCACAGTCGCTATATAATCTTCACTGGAGTAGACTGCGCATACGACTTGCGCAAGCGCCATTGATGTTTGATTTGAATATGCTTACTTGCTAAAAAATTAGTCATATTCGATACGATCGAGTCTATAATTAACAATAATTACTTTAATCAAATCTTTAAGTTTCGAATCAACATTATATATTCCAAATGACTTCTTTACCAAGACAAGTACTTACATAAATGCTTTCAGAATTGTCAGCATTACGAAGAAGCTCCTGCCCATCAAGAAACTAGTAGCACCTCACGTTTATGCAACGGCGGACGATTACACAAAACGCATATAATCACGGAAGGAGGACAGCTCATTGTTTACTGCATTATAACCCAGTAAGCATTATTTGCATCAATAGCATAGTACAGTTACGTAAAGTTTATCTAACATAAAACCAATTAAATTATTGGTATATACGCGTAAGTGTGTATGTTATACGCCATGCATGTAACCATCACATATATCGAAAACTTATTGCGACGAATATTTCTTGAGTTATACTCTGATCTATCCGACATTCCGATTTCATTCAAAGCTTAAAGGAGACGTAATATAACCTAATATTTTATTGCATATTTTGTTTTATAGATAGAAATGTCATCCGGGAGTTTCTTAATGAAGTTCATGAGCTTCGTCATAAGCATCATTCTATTATCAGAGGCTACTAACGGGTAAGGATATCCAAAATGTTTTGTTATCGATTCTTTCAATAATGAATGTTCTTTGGGAGCCTTCTCGGCTCAGTCGTACGATTCGTACGACTAAAATATCAGAATCCTCATTATCCAAATTCTTAACGAGGAACAATTTTGACCAATGAAGAGTCTGATTTTACGAGTAGTTAGCCTAGTACGTCTTGTCTGACTGCCCTGAGAAGGCATCTTTTACCCTTTGTCTTGAGCTCAATAATCGCAAAGTTCTGTATTAGAAACCGTGCTATATTCCTATTGGCGACAGTTAATGCGGTTGCTTGAAGACTCGTACAACTTCTCCAATCCAAGTGTAATTTAAATTTTATATTAAAAAAATGCTATAGCATGGAGCTTTAATTGGACAGAGTGGGCTTTATAAACAATATCTTATCTCTTAACTGTTTTACATATATTTTCGGTGCTCCTTTAAATTTGTTTATAAACATTACAGTTCAGCAGTGACTCCGCAAACCTTCGTAATGACAAATCTCAACGTCAAAAATATCCTGCGAGAATTTATCTATCACACAAATACCACGGAGCAGGAACGAGCTAATTACTTGCAGTAATGAATGATTTTAGTCGCTAGATTTCACTATTACATTTAAATGCACTTTATTCACATGCATGAAGCATCCATGCACGCAACGTAAATACAGTAACGATCCTAAAAAGCGATGCAATTATTATGACATAGGGTAGAAGCACCGGTTTTGGCTATCGACAATACTTTTCAGCGTTTTTGTGGCTACACTATCCCTGTGACTAAATTCAATTGTGATCTTCCAAACTTAGTATATTTTGGGAAAATTTACGGGTGTTTCGACATCGGTTCATCTATATTTGGAAAAGTGACATACGAAGTCCAGAGTTTGGTGTTATGGCTGTCGATTCTTCACTTCTTCGTATATCACTTTTCCAAATAGAGATGGACCGATGTCGAAACACCCGTAAATTTTCAAAAAATATACTAAGTTTGGAAGATCACAATTGAAATTAGTCACAGGGATACTGTAGCCACGAATAACGCTCAAAAGTATTGTCGATGGCCAAAACCGGTACTTCTACCCTACTGAACTTTTGATTTCGAGGATCGCTCCTGGTTTTTCTTGGATAAACGTCAACTTCACTGACATAAGATAACCTTGCAATCGCATATGTGTAGATGCACTTATGCTCAGTTAATATATAGGTGACTGTGTTGAGTAGAGTCTCGTATTGACGGAGGTACTGCGCCATAAAATTCCAACAGACACATAACTTGGTCAACATAGAGCTTCACAAACTCACTACACCTATCAGTGGATCAGTAATGGCTAAGAACTGGTCTGTGCGTATGCGTTTGCTCGAATTTTGATCTGTACTGAAGCACTAAATACTTTTAAATGCTATTAATGTTTGCCAAGTTTAAAACAACAGTGGCTTTTACTAGAATAATTAATACCAAGAAAATGCTCCTTTTCAGAAACAATATTACTCTCTTCGACTTCACCACTATAACCAATCTGGACGATTGGAGTGAACTATCAGACACTGTAAGAACTGTGGGGAAATCGAAGGCGACCTTGGTTTTGCAAACAACGCAAGTCTTTCAGCGAGCAATTTTTTTCACATTACTAAATCCGCAATCAAATGGTGCTGGCTTTGCTGGGGTTAGAACGCCAGTAAATCTCGATCTGTCAGCGTACAAAAATATCACGATAACATGTAGAGCTCAGGGAAGTAATAACAATTATAAGGTTGTGCTGAGGCACAAGAATCTAACTTCCAATGAAGATCCGACCTACGAAAAATTCTTTACAGTAAGTCACTTTTATTAATAGTGTTATTCGCGTCGTATTTTTTATCTTATTTCTGATTATCTCTCTCTTACAGGTTCCCATATCTAACGAGGAATTCTACACTATCGATATACCCTTAGCGGACTTCAAAGCATATTATCGTGGTCAGGAATTACCCGATGCTGGGCCATTGGATACCACAAATATAACGATGTTTGGCTTGCAAATGTATGGCGGAGTTTATCTACCCATCAAGCAAAGCGGCGTCTCGTCCTTGGAGATAGATACTATTGTTGCTACCTCGTAGATAGAAGCCCATATTCGTGCTTCGCTCATAAAATCTCTTTCAGCTAACGGATATTACAATTCATGCTCACGACGAAATTCATTCTATCATAGTTTAACGATGAAGCGTTAAAGCTGCTGTTAACTTGACCGACTATGTAAGGGGGGATAGAACCATTGTTGGTGTTTCAACTCGAACATTCTGAACAAATTACATGGGATCATCAAATCTATTTATTAAAATACATAGAATTTCATCCTTGCATGGGTAGCGTATAGTTCTGGGTAAAGAACGCTCTATCAATATTTTACGACCATACAATTCGGAACTAATTCATGTACATAATAGGAACGAAACTTCATAGAACCACGTAACAATGAAATAATAGTTGATCCTGTGAAAGTTTATAATCCTGATCGAATTAGCCAATCAGAATCCGTGGTTGACAATTGAGGATGTTTTTAATTTTGATTACGATTCACGAACGTATCTCTGATTTTGTACAAAATGCATTGTCTATCTATTCTTAGTGCTAAGTAAAGCGACCCTCGTTGTTTGGCTATGTGCCGTCACGAAAGTTGCTGCTGAACAAAAATATAAAGTCGTTCAATAAATGCCGCGTCATAACCGGATCCGCTCAGTTTCTATATATAACCATTTCCTGCCATTTGCTAATATTCGTATATATAGTTCCAGGTACATAATACGTATTCCCTTAGGAAATTGATCAAACATTTCTGAACCCCGATCAGTTTTAGTATTGATGCTGATAATATTGTATACACATAAAGACACGCGCTTCGTACATTCCAACTGGTTTATGTAACAGATTCAAGCGTAAGAAGTTATTTTTTTTATTCAAAAATAAGCAAAGTAAAAAAAGAGTGCAAAGTAGCCGTACTCGTTTAAAATGGCTGACCTATCATTAATATTGTGGTGTTAGTAATAAAAAGAAAACGGAAAGGTAAAGTTTTGTTGGTAATCCTGTTTTTAAGCACCGTGAAAAAGAACCTAAACGAGCACGGGACACGCAAGAAGTTTGATTCCTGGTTAGGACTGGCGACATCACTGAATCGCAGATTGTGTAGGTATAGCCGCGATGAGAGTATAGCGTAGTCATCGATTTCAAGATGTCACAAGTCGGATGAGCTCAGTTTAACTGTAACTTTCTTAGGGAAGAGGAGGATGACATGGTGGCCACTGCCTCGGGGTAAATTGAACAAATATTATTTTTAAAAAACTTATATTTCATGTTTAACATTTTTTTTGCAATTTTTACCATTATTTTCATACTCGTG
Organism: Pachycephus smyrnensis; assembly: GCA_030142225.1. NCBI lineage: Eukaryota > Metazoa > Arthropoda > Insecta > Hymenoptera > Cephidae > Pachycephus > Pachycephus smyrnensis. Next base: position 25,851 of record JARQST010000449.1, on the reverse strand, counting down.
AGTATGCATACCTTTCTTTTCTTGATAATTTATCTTAAGATTGACAATATTTATTTTTATAATAGTAGTTCTTTTCAATAACTTCTTCTAATATAGTCATTCAACCAAAGAGTCAAGCATACCGAACTTTGAAAAATAATGAAAATATCTAAAATATTAATAGTCGTAGTATCAAAAAAAGGATATATATTCTTCTATAGCTAATAAAATTATTATATTCTGCGTTTTTAAATTCTTTAGCTAACCATCTGGTTCCTATTTGCAAATCTGTACTACGTCAGACTTAAAGTAGCTTAATGAGTAAACAACAAATATGAAATACTACTGCTATCTTTTTTACCTTTTCTTAAGAACCGTGCAAACGCTCTTCGACTTCACACGTTCGGATCAGCTCACAAATTGGACAGAAAATTCTGACACAGTCAAAAGTGCGGGCATGTCGAAGGCCATCCTCGTCCTGCAGAAGACTCAAGTTTTCCAACGGGCGATACTGTTTACTCTGTTCAATCCGCAACCGAATGGCTCAGGATTTGCTGCAGTACGTTGTGAGACGAATTTTGACCTCAGTGAATACAACAACATAGTACTGAAATGTCGTGGACAAGGGATGAATATTAAATACAAGATGCTATTAAGACACAAGGGTCTGGGAAAGGATTCAGCAATCTACGGACAAATTTTCACGGTAATTTTTGTATCTCTCTCTTTATCTTGAAATCAAACGCAGAGAGTTGTCTCTCTTATGAGAAACCAATTTAAAACTGCATACGCATCCGGTCCGGATGATCTCTATTGCTTCAAGGCGCCAGAGGGTGAACTCGCACCTGTGAAACTACCACTGGCCGAATTCAAACCTTATCACAGAGGTCAAGAGCTGTCCCTTCAATCTCATCCCTTAGAAACATCAGCCATTACTAACATCGGCATCAAGATCGACAACGGACCTTATCTCCCAGAAAATCAACCGGGAGTGGCAGCACTGGAAATTGACTGGATCAAAGCTACCAAGTGATCTAGAGTAATGTATATCGCCATTATCTAATGATCTAGACCGTCATCATAAAAGAAGGAACTGTTGAAAATCTGCTTGAGAGGATCTTATGAATCTTGGGATTATTATTGTTATTGTTATTGTTATCGTATGTAGACGACATCTTGATTGTACAAACATTAATAAAATCAAAATTAGATCTATCTTATCCCCTGTACGCCTCGTATAACGTAGGCCGTCCGATCGATTAATAATTATTTTCAACGATAATGCGATTATTTAATCACTAATAGTCAAAATACCTTGACTGCGTAATTAAGAAATTATTCTGTTAGGCGATTCATTTTTTTTCGCAGTATGGTAACCGTGAAAATAGTAGGTATGTCAATTAGATTCGCGCACGGCATTCTAGTTCTGAAGTTATTCTTCCTTGTGAAACGGCCTCTGACAATGATATATTATACATCGGTTACGTTGCTTCCAACTCTTACGTAAAAGTACTATTAGATACGTGAAATGACTTCTGAAACTGTTAAAAACTTTTCGAAAAATTATTCCTTTCCAAAGGATTTTTAATAATTTCATATTTATATAGTAACTTCACATTTCTAGTCTGGGAAAGAAAACAGATTTACAAACAATCTTTTAATAATCCAATAGAATTTTTCCGTACTCTGGTAATTTTCATTGAGTTTGAGCGAGTGTGAACTTATAACTTCGAAATGAAAATCTTAAAAATATTGATCTTAAAAAGATCAAGAGACTCGGTAGAGTCTCGCGCCAATAGAACATAAATAAATCATAGATCTTCGTTTCGTATTAAACCATTATAAACCTCCCTTGTAATATTGACAAAGTAAGGTCAACTGTCCTAATTTCGAATAGGATCTAGATCGAACATTTCCTGATTCTGAAGAAATTATTTCTCAATAAGATCGCGAAAATATTTAAGATATGTATTAAGATACTGAATGATTTGATGAATTAATGTATATATATATATATATTGGTACAAGAAACAAACTTATTGATTTTATTTTAAATACACTCTTTTTACTTAATTGATTAATTTTATTATTTTTGCCTCTTCAACACGCACACATATTAGTTTACAAAAATTCGTTTGTGTTACGAGTAAGAAAATTATAATAATACCTAAAATGAATTTTAGTGTTCTATTCTTATCAATAATTTAATAGAATTTCCCTAAATCTTCAATGCATAAATGCCATGATATCACCTAAATCACTATTTATCCTTTGTTAAGCAAAGTTTAATTGTTATAAACTTTTCGAGGATGAATGATAATTGGAATAGCGTTATGGCCTTCTGCTAATAATTTCCGGTCACTAATCATGTAGAAATCTGCAATACCGATAGGACTGGCGAGATCTTCTTATGATGCGTGCCAAGAATTATTGCAGATGATAAATTTTAAGGAGCCCGGTATCGTATTTTTAAAACTCGAATTTGACATCTGAAATTGCGTATTTATAGATTTTATTTATATATAGCTTAAAGATCCCATTAGCAAAATTTACAATTAACAATGTGATTTTATTAAACGTAAATGATGATAATCATTCACACTTAGAACTTTTTGCATCTGTCATTGGTAACTTTTTGTCAAAACGCCGTAACGCCAATGATGCATTTTTCTAAGAACCATAAAGATCTACTAACTAATCTCCAAAAACTTAATTTAGGATTCTGTAATCTGGAACAGCATAAAATTTATTGCAATGTCCACTCAGTAGTATTTTTGGCGGATGTGGATATGGCTATTTTTCGTCACGATAAACGTAGTTCCGTTAGAGGATAAAACTCACAGAATAATTTAGTGTTTTGTTATGTTGATTTCTAATAGTTCATGGGACAAACACTCATTTATTAACAATTTTTAATTCTCCTGTTTCCCTTTCTGTTTTCTGTTTGTTTCATGACAATGCTTGATTGTACCAATCGAGTTGGGTGTTAGAGAGGGTTACTAAGAATTAACGCACCAACTGAAATTAGAATGGGTTACTGCAATTTTCCCAAATCATCATATATCCTAAAGCCCATTTTACACGGGCCAAGATTGCAACCAATATCGTCCCGATTTCGGTTCGATATTGGACAGAGATTGTTTCCCTGTTTTATACGGTCCAAGTGATCTTGTTATCGACAGCGTACAATCTTTTCTACTGTTTTATCATACGATAGGAAATATGTATACTGTTCTAGCACGTTGGCCGAAAGGAAGGGAGACTGATAAAAGAGAAACTGTTATTTTAACAGTAATACTATAAAAGCAGTGGTATCTGTTTCGTTACTGTCAAAAAAGATACCCTGATCCCACCAGTGTTACTCCCTCTCAGTATAACCGAGAACTTTCGATAACACGAACAAATACTCTAAACGCCAAAGCGGAACAAGACGCAACTACGTGAACAGTTTAGAGCAACAATTTCGGTACTGACAATCTCGGGCCAATATTGGCTCTAGCTTGGCCCGTGTAAAATGAGCTTAAGTATATCATGAAGACGGTGTTGGTAATTGTTACCTACTGAAGATAAACCCGAATTTTGGAAAGAAGGAAGAATCCTAAGTATCATTTGTCCGAACCGCCGAATACACGAACCAGCATTTGAAGTGGAAAATGGTTTTTGACCATCTTTCGAAATGAGAAATGACAGTGATAAATAATTCACCTTATATCAAAAAGCGCTCAATGATTGAGTGAAAGGAAAGGCAATTTCGGATTCAGTATCAGTTGGATATCGATGAAGCGTCATCGACTCTCAAAGATACAGATTTAATCAATAGATCACGAAATGCCTGCGAGGAAGATTTAATATGATTTAGATGGCAGAAATGCGATCCCCAAGAATGGGATAGATTCGACAATGTCGAGAAACCGAGGAAGTGACTAGAAAAATAGTTACAAGTATACTACTGGATGGCCAAGTGGATTAAAACACTCAGAATGGAGTATGATTCAACATAAAGTGTCTGGGAATTGATTTTGAGACTAACTGAGCCTAAAATTGAAATAAATATTTTCACCTGAATTTCAATACAGGTTTGAATCCTATCTTTAGTTCTATTCGTGATTTCTGCTATTTCATATACCACAGTTTGAAGATCTCCTAGAAACCCTGCTCTGTTTGTATACACGACCACTTTAATATGACCCAATAAAATAAAATCTAGACATATCAAATTGCAAGATCTTGATTATCAGGAAAAGAAGATTCTCACGACATATCCATTGTTGTACATATAGTTCTTTAAAGCAGTCCTGCATAGTCCTCGACAAATGCGATATGCACCATCTTGCTGAAGGAAAATCCTGTTACTCAAACGACATAAAACATCTTCAAAAAAGTCTGAGAGCACGAGGTTTGCAAAAATTATTAGTAAACCTTGCCACTGAAGGTGGATGCAAATATATCACAGCTACAGTACTATGTAATTAACTTAGCTTAATTTACAATCATACATACAATCACAGTGATACAAATAAAAATATGAAAATAAAATGATAAATGTGACTGACACAATTAGGAAATGGCAAAGTATAGTAAGGTCACAAATTCAATGTGTTTTATGGGCCAGCTCATTATAAGTTAGAACGAAAGAGTCCATTGTCGACTATACAGGGTTATTCAAGTGGATTGCATCAGTTGAAAGTAGTTCTACCATATAAATCAAAAGGATAGACAAACTTCAATTGATGCAACTCTTAAATAATCTTATATAACATATTCCATACCATGCAACTTTTTAATGTTGATAAGAAAATTTCACTATACCTAATGTTTGTGCTTTATATAAGGAATAGATTCTGTCAGTCTCAAAGTATTATAGTTCGTGTTACACAACATGTAACAACATGATATATTTATGGTAAAAACACCAGTCAAAAATAATAACCAACAGACTGGTATACTTCAACTAACACCTTATCATTGAAATAGAAATGAAACAATAATTTTAGAATTAATAAAAACTGCCCACAAAGTTATAGTCGCAAACAATTTTAGTTGAAAGTATAAAAAATACATGCCTGCTATAATTACTTATTTTTTTGAGTTGCTCATTGATAAAAGGTACCATTCATACCACTTCGGACCCACCTTTTATACCTAAAACATAGCGATGGTTACAAATATTAGACATAACTATCTATGTTCGTAATACGCAATAACTGTTGTCCCAAAATCGGTCTACGAATTAAATTTCGCTGATTATGAGAAAGAAATATTTGTGGGTTCTGAATCTAAGTTACTTCCCATGACTTTAATTCCCAATTGGAGGTGGATTAGACATACAATATGCCCGCCTGATCTTTGAACGAATATGATCCCCCCCCGGAATTCAGGGAACAATTGAAACAGATCTTAGCTAAATTTAACCCGCAATTGTCCTTCGAGATCTTGAACCTGAACTTAAAGAATTACACAGAGTTCCTACATTATGTCAACGAGCGAAGCTATATCTCTCGCTCCAACGACACACGTCAGTCTCGTCAAAGACCCACGAGGTCAGACTTGGCCTGCATCGGTCAAGAATCTAGTTCTCCCAACGAAGACAGTCAGGCAGAAGAAAGCGAAGCGATAGATGCGGATAGTGAATCGGCCGCGAACCTTTTGTCAACACAGTCGAAAACGGAAAGAAGGAACACACAGACGAACTCAAAACCTTTAGTAAGACAATGTCTAGAAAACAATCTCGAACCGTACGATACGACCTCCGATCGAAAACCCCCCGACAGCAAGCACACCTAAGGACCCCGTGAAGTCCAAGCGAGGGAAGCCTGTAGATAAGAATAAATGGATCTGCGATAATTGTGGTCAAACCGGTCATACACCTAGGTTTTGTACTTCAGAGCCGCCGGTAGTGTGCATTCTATGTCGACAAATAGGACATTTTAATAAAGACTGTCCTACCCGTTCGGAAAACGCCAAGGGCCGACAGTAATGACGCCTCTTGTTACTGAATCGAACTGGCCGTTGCAAAAGGCAAAAGTAGATCCAAAAGCAGATCCTAAAGTAGTTTCGATAGATCAGGTGAAGGATCTAGATAAGCCGACCACCAGTCATCAGCTTGAGCTGCAAGTACTGAAGCCGGTAGTAGATCAGGAAGATTTGACAGACAAGGAAGTTCGCGAAAGTTTCCAACACTTTTCCAGTCTCGCCTCTATAGTCAACAGATTAGACAACGTTGACGAAATTGACGAGATCGAAGCCGCCGAACAATCTTTCGCGACGTGGAAACCACCCGAATTACCCTAACGCGTCATCCAGAGATTAGCCAATCGCGGGGTTTACTGGAAAGCTAACGAAGGTAAAGAACCAAGGAGGACCACGAGGATCCCAATAGAGATTGAGGTCTGGAGAAAGGAATTTAGAAAGGAATATTTATGGGTTCTGAATGTAAGTTACTTCCCTTAACCTTAATTCCCAATTAGCGGTGGATTAGCCATACAATATCCTCAAGAGCAATATTCCACACCTGGCGCGGCCTGGGTCAAGGGCTGCCAAATCCTTTAGATCGAGTAATGAGGATCTCTGGAGAGGTTCAGGGTTGACCCAGAAGGAAATTAGTTCAAATAAAGAGCAGCGAATTCCAAGAATAGTTGACAATTTATTGTACTTACAATGAGAGTATTGTTCCTTGCCTTACAATAGAGATCGAGAG
>JARQST010000449.1:1702-19075 GCA_030142225.1 Pachycephus smyrnensis | reverse complement strand
GATTTTCGAAATCGGTCAGAGTTCACCGGAAATACACAAAAATTACCTTGTTCCACTTCAATTGGACGTTACTGTATTTTGGGAATTTTTTTCTCGGGAAATCATTGCTTTATTCAAAAACTTTTTTTCTGTTGAAAAGAGCATGTATTCTAGTCTTCGTGAATTTTTTTATAACAATTTATCAACATCAAATATTGTTTATTGGTGTCAGCGTAAACCCCGTTTTCAGAAACGTCCTTTGCGGTGTCACCATTTTGGGTTGTCATCTGAAACAAAAATAGGCATTGAATTCCTAATAAGTGATATACAAGACAGTTAGCTACGGGTCGAAAAAATTTTTAAAAAATTCGCAAAATGGCGGCTGTCTGAAGTTTGAAGTCGATTTTTGACCTATTTTTTTAAGTTAACAATGTATTTTTTAAACATTTGTAAAAAATTTTTTCGAAAAGTCTGATCCTAGCTAATTAGAAAAAGCATCCAAGAATATGGTGTCCAAATTTGAAAAAGATCTATTGATCCGTTCTCGAGATATCGTGAACACCGTTTTTGAAAACCACGTTTCGAGAAAAACGCGTTTAAAGTTTCGGAAAAGATTTGGAGTATCATTAATTGGTTATAATGCTATAACTCGAAAAAGACTCGTCGTACGAAAAAATTGCAAGAGACAAAAAAGTTTCATCTTGACCCGAAATTATTAATAATGATCAAAAAAATTTTTTTGTTAATTAACAATGAAATTGTTTAAAATTTTTTTTCCCATTTTACCTTTAGTCGGCGATTCCGGGGTCATATGAAAGTCCTGCGATTTTAAGCAGGTTATCATCATCAGCTGCTCGCAATTGTTTATGAAGAATTCTTCCTTCCCCTGTTGCATTGGCGGCTTGCTCATATAGGGTTGCCTGTCATTACAACAGAGCCAACGTTTGACTGATCTATGGTTAATAATGATCAGCCAAGAATTGGTTATTTGTATTGGATTATCTCTGGCATATAATTGGGTGCTTACGGGTCCTTATGATATAAAAGCAGCCAATGATGGGCCATCCTTGAAACAATAATCTTTAGTCAAGCATTATTTAAAATAATATATTTAAGTTGGATTAACGGTTTCCAAGTATGCGCCATTTGTGGGCTATTGTCATTATGCCTGCTCTAAATTAATTTATGGTAGCCATTAATTACCCATTTCCGGACTATTCATTCTATGTTCTGTCATCAAAATCTTCTCTTCTGCTATCCACGTTCGTAGTTTATTTCAACAGACGATTTTTTTTCTTTTTGGATATTTAAAACGCGACTAATTAATGACTGTGATTTTTATTGATTCAAATAATCCGGTATAAATTTTGTCATAATTTTTTTTAACTAAAAATAAAAACTTGAGATAATATGCTTGAATATAATCATTATATCTGATAATTAAAATAAATACAATTTGTAAAAATTTGAATTCTTCTTTTAATTTTTGTGCATTGGTTTGTAAAAACTTGGGCTTTATTATATATTTTTGCATTTTATTTAGGAAAAAATGATAATAGTAATTTTGTGTTTTAATTTTATCCAGTTTATTGCAAAAATTATTTATATTTTTAGCTCCAATTTTTTCCGTGTAGTTGGCCCAGGATCATTTTCCATATATTAAAATATTGACGATTATAACTCTTAATCGAAGTAACATTTACAAATTGTTTTAATTTTATCTAGTTTATTACAAGCAACCCAATGATCGCAGGTTCGACTCCCACTCACGGCGGCACAAATAAATGTTTGTACCAATCGCGAGTTAACACAAATCTATTTTAAAAGAAGAAATTTTTTATGTATGTTATCCATATAATTGCCGGTAAAAACTACATAAACCACTCATATTGCTGTAATGTTTACAGAACTTTTCTTTCCGTGTATTGGGTAACCATCGACTGCTGTTGCTAGGCCAGTATCATTTGCCATGTCTGGTCGATCATCGGTCATCATTGTTGGGCCGGTCTTATCATCCGGCATATTTCCATTGCTGGACCAGTAATGGTTGTCATTATTGTGCCATTAACAAACTACTGGCAACAAATAATAGTCTAGTGCTGGACCGATTATAAAATCCCATATGGGTGGATCTCGGCCTGATGAAGACTATCTTCGTCCGCCTCCTCACAGTAAAATTGTTGGCATTTGGTCCAACTTTAATGCTCAAGTATTCTATGACTTGTGGGTATGATTTGCTTTCTGCATTGATGAATGTACAGGCTCCTATGTAAGAAGCAATTCTCATAATATAGCAGGCGCTGTGGGTGACTCTGGGTGCTATGCGCCAAAGGACGTTATTGTAGTTCTCGTTATTGTTCTGTGTAAAACCTCCCACGCATTTTTCTAGAAGTTCGTCTGAAGATAAATTCTCATATATTGGCTCGACAGCTTTTACATCTGAATGAAGCGCGGGTGCATGGTAAAAGCTGTCGAGTTTATTCAAAGCCTTTGCTTTTTGCCATTTACACCAAGAATTTTTTCCTGTTGGACACCAGTCATGTTGCGGCTTCTGGTCAGTTGATTGTAAATGATCAAAAGTATCCATAACAGCATTTTTCATTGCTTTAAATGAATGGCAATTACGTCGCATTGCAAAGCCATAATAACGAGTAAGTTCATCAATTAATTTCCCTGTCAATTTGCCCCTTCCACCAAGTCCTGTGGTTTTTTCTTCAAATTTCGAAGTTTCGTACCCATTCGTTTCTGTATGTACATGTCCAATACATTCTTTTTTTGTTATTGTTATGCCAGGATAAGGATTGCTATCAACTATTGCTGAAAAAGTCTTGGAGTCTTCATCGCCTATATAATTGACGTATTTGACACCGTATTTTTCTTCTGATTGTTGAAACATGTGACACATTCCTTCTACCTCCATCTTTCCAGAGGACCCTGTGTGATTGATCTGGCAATTGGGTGCATGCTGCTCCCGAAACTTTTCATAATCTCCTGTTCCCTCCAGTCCAGTCCATTGTTCACATGCCTTGCAAATTTTGGAACTTACAAACAAATCAAGAACCTTGCCAGTATAATGTCCAATGATTGTTGTAACCCCGTACAAAGAATTGAATCCTCGTTTACGCCACGAACCATCCCCGGACACGGTCAATCCCGCATTTTTCTGATTTTCTTTTGCTTCTGTGATTTCTTTTTCTTTCTGTACACTTTGTTTTCGAATCGAATACAGCCTCTGATGCAGTTAAAATATGATTTATAACCGCGTAGTAAGAGGACTGAGCTATGGGCTTTGCAACGTCCATGAGTCCACACAATTTTTTGCTCCAATCAATCCAATACCTATCATCCGCATTGCGAAGATAAATCTCGTATTTATTTCGTAGACATTTGATATATACGGGCACGAAGGTACGCTTTGAGTCACACAGGAAGGACACAAAATTTGCACCTTGAAACCGAAACTACCTGTAGATGTTTTGGCAAAACTAATATCATTCCCACATGTTTTGCACTTCACGTGTTCGCTAATAAACGAAAAAACTATTAAAAATTTTAAATTACGTAACCTATGTTATCGTTTATACTGGGCTCTAGCACATGACTGCTCGCAATTTCTTCGCTGATGTACTTAACTCATTATTTTCTGCTTTAATTTCATATTGATTTTCGAGAGGTTTTCTTTTCTTCGATCGAAATTTATATGCTCCTGTTGACTTTCTCCTTTCCCTTGAAACCTTCGAGTGAAGGGTAATTTGTTTATCTTTTTCTTCCATGTTTCACAACGCCAAAATTTCACTACGAAATAACGCAACGATGTTCACTACTGCAAAGCTAAGGAATAACTCGCTAAAACTAGCTGAAACTATCTGATGCAAGGTCTTCGAGGAATCGTCATGCTAAAATCAGTTTTTCTCTCTTTTGTTAAAAATGTATTATATACGTCGTAGTGGAAGTATTTAGGGTCCCCAGAATTTTCAATGCCTCGGCGCGCTACAATGGTCGGGCGCCCAACTGCGCTCCAACTCGGACTGCCCCGCCTCGCTTCAATAAAACCTCCGCAACTTCTACAACTCTTCGAATTTCTTTAATATTTTAATATTCCAATATTTTTGAAACTATATACTTCTAATAAATGCAAAAAAATCAATTTTTTCAAAATTCTACTCAGGTGTAAGCCCTTAATACTTTACCCTGTCTTACAGGCTAACACGACGCTCGGACTACCGGCGCGTGACTAAGCTCGCGCAAAATTTCGGCTCCCATATATAGGCACAGCTGACTGCTTGTCGCAGCCAATCAGCTTGCTGAACTTTCTCCCACCAATAGCGAATAATCAACCCTTGTTACTCGCTTTACAATAATTTTACATAATAGGATTGATTACTAATTACACAGTGGATTGGCCATATTAATCGCCTTTATAAAAATTTAAACAATGCACGACATATTGAAGATATATTAGTTTCGAAAACGCTGATTGGTCCTTACCAATTACAGACGAATTACCAATCGTACGACTAATAAAGTAATTGTTACGTAATACTATCACTATGGCGATTAACACCGTTAATTGTTAGGCGAATGTTAACATTCCACACTATATCCCACACACAACAAATTTGTTATCTATGCGATATCCTCTCTTTGATAATGCCGGGCTCTGATTAGCCGTAATCAATCGTTTTGTAAATCGGATTTTTAATTTTATTAGCGTTATCTCCTGATCGTTAGTTATTCTAAGCGACATAAGCTGTACCTACTTTCGGTGTTCTATTTCTATTGCTTATCAAGGTATGCTAGATGACTCTCTAGGTCCTGTGTATTGATACGGTCATCGCCAATCATCTGTAGGATTATCGTGTTTTCTCGTGGTAAGCTTCAACCTGGTCTACTCGCATGCTTTGTCACTGTGCCCGCAAATATGTAGGTATCACAAATTCTAAGACTAAGTTCTAGGTATTTAATAACACATCGGCCATACTATGTAATTATTGAAACAACAAAAAATTTATTTGTTAAGTCAGATGAATGTGTATTAACGAACAATCGTTCCAATGTAGCTTTATAGATGTTATATAGTTTAGTTTTTAGTCAAACTATGAGTAACGTGAAACCCAAGCTCGGGATTCGAGTTTCGAATAATATTCGAAATGGAAATCTTCCTCAGAAGAAATAAGCACGAACAGTTGGAAGGTTCATTTTGAGGGGTTTATTTTGAAGAGTATGATCGTTCAGCAGGATTCTTGAGTGTGACAACTATTATGCGAGTAACGTTGAGTTTTAGAGTAAGACTGAGCATTCTGAGCGTTCTGATGTGAGATATATATATAGTGGAAATCCGCAGGCTAGAGGGGTAAGGAATTATCTGTTTGGGGTAGATGTGTCAAAGGTTGTGAATATGCACTTTGGCATGGATTAGGATAAGGATGCGTAATGTGGTCTAGGATAGGTTGAGAAATCGTAAGGAAGGAATCGTTGTACTTTGCTATTTAGTAGGGCAATGAGGTATAGGGTGAGTCAAAGTATGTTGGGAGATAGGATGTTGTCTTTAACCTGGGTATGAGTAATACTTGCGAAATACTTGCTGAGTGATTGGGGAGATGCGTTGTACAATGTGGCGTATGCCATAACACGCCCCCCCTTAATGAAAAACGCACTCTTACAAAAATGGAGTGTGTTTTTCGCGCTGATATCGTAATATGCTTTCTTATAATGTGTTAGTATAATAATGCTTTATGTAATAATGTGATGGTATAATGGTGTTCACGCCGCCCTATGCTAATATTCTGTATATCGCGTCGGACGATGAGTGAACTCCTGACGCTACTAATTAAAGGAGGCAGGTATTTCAATTAGATAAGACTGTTGTAACTTTAACGTAAAACATAAATATATTGAAGATTGATACAATGTAATGAGAGGAGCGTGGACGTGTTACTTGTTGGAATGTTATGAGACGACTGAAGCTTCGGTTCTGGAAAAACCGGGAAGAGAGTCTGGATATGGAATTGGAAAACAAAGTCAAGGACTGAGGATAGGGACACATAAATTAGTGCGTGCGGGTTGTGGAATGCGGGAAAGTGGATATTGTGCACATGGGAAAGGTCTTGCGAAGGGAATATCTGGAGATCGTCGATATGTTGAGTTCCCAGACTGGACTCTCCAAGTACTTCAAAGATGACAGGACCCTGGGAACAAGGAAGAGTGAAGAGAAAGGATGGTCGCAGGAGACCTGCGACGTAACAAATGGTGTAGAGCATAATGTGAGTAATGTAGTATATAATGTCGTAGTATATAAATATAGAATATAATGTGATAGTATAAGAATGTAGCAGAGGAACAGTGATGTGTTGTTAATCTTAAATGTGTAGGATTTTGTCGTGTATTAAGTCATCCTTATGTTCAACGTATCCTCTGATACAATCAATGCAGTTGCTGGCATTGTGTAGCTGTATGGCGCGTTTTTCACATGTAGTGCATATGGCAAAACCTGGGGCATGGTTTACGCTCAATATATGTAGGTGGTGTTGAGTGAATTCCTGTCATTGTGGTGACTGGCGCCAGCAATCTTGACATAGTTCCTGGTTGCCAAGTGCGTAAAGGAATCCCTTGTTACACCAAGAGTTATGCAATAATCTGTAATATTCATTATCTGGGGGTACAATGCCTCCTGGTTGGTTTGTTGTTTCGTCGTCTTCAATGTCCCATGGCAATTGGACGAAGATCCTGCAGTTGTAGCAAAGATAGATATGTTATGTAAAGATTTGAAATGTGGATAAAATATGCTTGTTGTGTTCGTTGATCGAGGTTGACTTGGTTCTCGTTAGTATGTTCCGGGGTGTTAATATTGTCCAGGGTGTTAGTAGTTGTCTGGTGTGGTAATGATATGATGTTGTCCATGTTGAAAATCTTCATAGTTGTCCTTGTGGTCTTCCTACGTTGTTCGTTGCTAGTACCGCTGCCACCAGTGTTATAGTTTGGTTTTTAGTCAAACTATGAGTAACGTGAAACCCAGGCTCGGGATTCGAGTTTCGAATAATATTCGAAATGAAAATCTTCCTCAGAAGAAATAAGCACGAACAGTTGGAAGGTTCACTTTGAGGGGTTTATTTTGAAGAGTATGATCGTTCAGCAGGATTCTTGAGTGTGACAACTATTCCCACATAGCACAAAACATCCGTCGGATGAACATAGAACGTCTATACGTCCATAGGACGTCCGAGAGACATCCTTAGGATGCTTTGTGCTATGTGGTATTGCGAGTAACGTTGAGTTTTAGAGTAAGACTGAGCATTCTGAGCGTTCTGATGTGAGATATATATAGTGTAAATCCGCAGGCTAGAGGGGTAAGGAATTGTCTGTTTGGGGTAGATGTGTCAAAGGTTGTAAATATGCAGTTTGGCATGGATTAGGATAGGCATGCGTAATGAGGTCTAGGATAGGTTGAGAAATCGTAAGGAAGGAATCGTTGTACTTTGCTATTTAGTAGGGCAACGAGGTATAGGGTGAGTCAAAGTATGTTGGGAGATAGGATGTTGTCTTTAGCCTGGGTATGAGTAATACTTGCGAAATACTTGCTGAGTGATTGGGGAGATGCGTTGTACAATGTGGCGTATGCCATAACATAGATTATGATCATAGCTCGTTTCTTATACATTAATTAAAAATATTAAAACAGTAAAAACACAATAGATATTCTGGTATAGGCTACTCTAAATTATCCACAACTGCTAATATTTATCATGATTTTCATCGTTTAAGTAAACGCTGCAGGTCTGGCTTACTAGTCATTAGGCTCTTTCGCCCCTTATCCTTTTGTCAAACTAAACCTTTGTCAAAATCGTATTTATTCCGTTTCTTCGTTCCTCTCTTTCGCATGGTTTCCCAAGTTGTGAAATTCATGAAAAAGTAATAAAGCAGCAGGAGAAAGTCAATTATTAAACAGTACCTATTGTTAAATTATACGGAAACTTATTTTCATACTTGTTGATCCACTCGGGCCACTATTAACCCCGCCCTTAATAAAATCCCGTTAATATTGCGACCAAGCAATATCACAGAATAGCGAAATAATGTAAACGTGCAGTTTACTGCGTTCTTTTCAAAAGCAGTAAGTTCATCTTATAATTATACTAAATATTATCGCACAGAAACTGAATGATTTCGGAACTTGCCGAATAGTTCCGATATTTTCTGAGTGGAAATTCCAAATTTTTTGTTTATCAATGATACGTCAGACGCCTGTTTAATGTTTCTTTTGTCACATGTATTTTAGAAGCTATGATGCAGAAAATGGATTGCACCAAGATAAAATACAAAAAATCTATGCATGTCAATCTGCAGATACTTTTAATATTAGAAGTAAAAAATGTCAAACATGGCGCTTGACATATCGTTGGTAAAAAAAATTTTTAATCTTCGCTCGGAAATTATCGGAACTATTCGGCTGCTATGCGAGCTCGCACATCTAAGCCGAAAATGCTAACTATAAACTAACCTCAATTTTCGACCAATCAGAATGTAAACAGTTGCGCGTGAATGTTTTCGTGTTTCAAATGTTCGTCATACTTCCTGTCAACATGTCGTATCAAGTAGACGAAGTAATCATACAAATTGTCGGAGAAACCCAATTTCTCTATTATAGGGGCGATCCGGACTTTGAAAATGTGGCAATGAAGCAGAAAAAATGGCAAGAGATTTCTTCCGAAATCTCAAAAATATGCAATATTCAGATGTCAGGTAGATAATCATATTTCAGTATAAATATTAGACTTTTAGGTGTACATATATATTTTAATGTTAATGTAAATATTATATGTTACAGCTTTAGATGTGGAGAAAAGGTGGGCCACATTACGGGACATGTCTGGCTGGGAATATGACAGATGCGCTAAACGCAGGAGAATAGAACAAAACGAACTTATTGAAAAGGAATTAGTAGTGGCGAGTTCTGTAATGGCAAAAGCTGCGTCTTCCATTTTAGAATTGATTAAGAAAAATGCAGAAGCACCACGAGCGATAGAAAAACCAGCGGATGAATTTGGAGGTTTCGTCCTAGGCCTGCAAGCTAGTTTGAAGTTGGTAGATGATGAAGACAAATTAGATTGCGTTATCGAAATGCTGCAAGTGGCACAAAGGTACCAGAGACGACCTTTTTCTCGTCGAAATGGGACAGAATAATTGTCGAAATTATAATACTTGTCGAAACAGACAAATAGCTACGTTCCAAAGTTATGTATTTATTGCAGTTGACACATAGACATGTACTATAATGTTTTTGTCGAAATAGACACACGGATTCATGCCACCATGTCGATTTTTACTAAAAATAAAAACAATTTGTATATTCTCGTAATCTTAAAAAATAATTATTAAATAATACAAATAATCATTTAATATGAATAATTAAAAAGGTAAGATGTATTCTCTAAATAAGTTGTAGCAGTGTGGGCTTAATCGTAGAATAAATTTTACCCAACCTTAGTGGAGGTAAGTGTTGGAATATTTAAAGATCCAATGCAACAATTTTGTGCATCCAGGCGTGCAAACGCATTTCTCCCTTGTTTTTTCTTCTCAATATGTGTGTTGCTATATTCTCTCTGTGTATTATTCTCTCAACGAAAAAAGGATCTCTGTACAATTTCAAATTCTTAATAAAGCCAATAGTAAAGTTATTTATTAATATTTTGTCAAATAGCCGATACCATGCAGTGTATGATAATTTGACACTACGTATATTGATTCTCTCCGTTCTGGCTTGCATACAAATTTTTAATGCAAGAAGTGCAGTTACAGTGATAACTTTCTGAAATAATCCTCAGCTCAATAAAATAGCAATATTATTTTATTATTACTAAAGCTCACATTTGCAAGTCCTAATCACAAGGGTGTACTTAACGGCAAAACTAATTATGACTATACAACCATAATAAGTTTCAATATAATAAACCATACAACCGCTACCGCTTACATGGGTTACGGCGCATCCTTACCTTGTACCGTTACACATTCGGTAGAAATGAATATACCTGTATTCATCTAAGAGTATCCAAAAGGATTAGTAATTCGAATTATATTTCCTATCGGTAAAGATTCTAGTAAACTATAAACAACATATTCTTCATGAAAACAAATTTGCAGATGTAATGAAAAAAATTAACTGAAACTGTTATTTGTCGCATATAGTTGAACTTAAGTTTTTGTCATCGCGCATGGACTTGGAAGTTTTCCATGTCAAATTCAGTTATATTTATACCTGCAACTAATATTTGGGGCTGTAAAATCACCTAAGTATTAAACCAAATGCGACTAGGCACTGGAATGAAACCCACCCTAAAGACTAACGGGTTGTATACGTTATGGCGCATCCCAAACTTAAACAAACCAGTATATATTTAAGGTAGTCGATTATTGAGAACAGCACATTACAATCAACGTATTAGAAGCAGCAGTATCAAAGACGACATCTAACGATTACGACCACGCGATTTAAGAAGCATTTTATGGAATCGCGACATATCATCAGACAAGCAGAATCACATGGGCCAATTCAGCTTTACGAAAAGTCCGTAAATACTATTTTTTAATCCATAAGGAATATTTTTAGAAAGAGAAATTATTCCTATCACGAAACTGATTTCATCGTTGAAAATCAGTTACTTGAATTGATAATGATTTTCCATATTGCTCAACATTATCGTTCAATATACTACAACAAAAATTCCCTTGTCATCATAGATTAATACGACTATAAGAACAAAGTAATAAAGATGCCTGAGACGACAAATGGAGAATTGGGAAGACCAACAGAGGACCAGGAGATGATCCGAAATCCAGTGTCGAATCAACCACAAGTCCTGCAGGCGCTGTGCATATGCGGACGACCACGGGACTACGAGGCACTAATCGACAATCAGTTCTACTGCCCACATGACAGCCTCGCCCGCTGGAGGATCTTACCACCGGGACTGGTGGAAGCTGAATTGTTTCCACTTATCGTACCGAATCCTCTGCAGCTGCAATATCCTATATTCCCAGAAGAATCGCTGGAAGAGCTGGAACCTTTGATAGAGGATAATTTAGAGAGTACCGACGATGAATCGACGTTATCGGTTGAGACACTGGAAGAATCGATTGAAGAATTGGAGGAGGAAATTGACCGATAGTTTCAAGTGATGATGCATATAGTTAATTGTAAATACGTTATTTTACTTTGATTTTCTTAATAAACCATATTTTGTTAAATATGCCTTTATCATTGCTATGTGTCTATCACAAAAAATTTTGAATTCAGCATTTGTGCCAAGTGTGATTCCACGAAGGAGGTTTCTAGGTTTTCTCAATATAGATATAGATGATTTATTCAAAAGTTTCTAGATTTACAAATTCGTCCTCCTCCTTCACCGCAAAGAGTCTCCCATAAAACAATTCTAAAGAAGCGCTCACGCGCATTTAATTTTTAAATAAGATATCGTTCAAAGTCTAACCATCGTCAAAGAGAGACTGATCCGTGAGAGTTGTCTGCCTACTCAATTTATATATCAACATATGTTCTATCTCTTACATGTCACAAAGGTGTATTTAATTCGTCAAAGACTTCGGCTTTATAATATATTATTATTATATGCGTTAATCATTCAAATAATTCAAAGTGATGAAAGAAACAGTAAAAACGAAAGAAGAGAAACGAAGATATAGTTAAAATATACGTTATTCCTCCTAAACTGCATAATATACATGCAATGTTCCAGAAAACACAATAGTACGTATAACAAGCATGTTAGTTGTAATTTCCTGTTACATCGAAGTCATGTATATGAATATGGGAAAATACGACTAACATACACGTTACATATAACATTGTGCTTGCTGGGTTACGTTATATCATGCACACACATGTACACTTCTAAGAAAATATACTCGTGATTTCTTAATAAGAGTTATATGTAATTATAAGGCTTATTGATGACGGCAACACCTGCACAATCCCGCCCGATGGTCATGGAACTTGGTAGAACTTCCCAGGTATCGTTTTCAGGAGAGTACACATTAACGGATGCCAAACATTTTTCACCATCGTAACCGCCAACCACGTACAGGTGCTTGCCTGATCCTACCACAGCTACAAATAAATGAAAAAATAAAAAATACATTTGTATGAATTCATGAACATAACAAAAATATATTGCGTTACCCACCGACACGTTCACGAGCCTCAGGCATATCCTTAACTTTTTTCCACTTATTAATTTTCGGGTCAAAGGACTCAACGCTTTTCATGATTTCATAATTTCTCCCTCCGACGACATACAAAATTCCATTCAAAACACCTGCACCAGCGTTTATCCTACGAGTTGCCAAATTACCAATGTCTTTCCACTCTAGTATTTGCGGGTCGTAACACAATGTATTGGAAGTACAACCTCCAATCTATATAAAACAATCCCGTATAATCTCTTGTAAGATTTATATTTCGCAATTTATATAATTGTTATGTGATATACTCACGACATACAATCGGCCATTCACTACGCCCACTGCAGAGCTGTAACGAATTGTGGGCATTGGTGTTATAGTGGTCCAACTTTGCGTTGTTGGGTCATAGGCTTCAACAGTGCTATGTTTTATAATTTCTCCGCTCCAGCCACCGATCTACAGAATGTTTTAAAGTGTAATATATACTTTGTCAAATTTAGATGTACTTTAGGTATAGACAGAGTTTAATAACGGAATATGATACCATACAGCGTAAATGCAATTGTCGAGTGTTGCGACGTTCAGACTTCTACGCGTGACCTTCATCTCTGGACAAGCTGACCATTGGTCGGTAGATGGGTCGTAAACATTCATATTTTTTAACGGTGTTCCAGATGAACTACAACCTCCCACTGCATATATGTTTCCTTCGTGAACGGCTACGCCTGCAAATACCAAATATGCGATAGACAACAATTATAAGCAAATAGAAAAATGCTTTGTTTCTAATTGTACGTTGCATCGATGAACTAACAGATTCGTAATTTCTTAGCCACGTGAGCCAATTGAATTTTCGGCTTTTAACTGTCGAGATATCGTAACGGTTTAAAATCTAAGGTAAAAGTACGAATAGCCGAGGGCATGTCCCTGTTTCCGGGCAATAAGACAAATTATAGTTAATATTAATTAATTGTAGTTAATAGTAATAAGCTTACGTTTATTTTTTTCATTTTTATCAGAAAATCTTATTACTTGTTGACTTCGTAAACATTCAAGACATAAAGTGGAAAAGAATCTTAATTAATATGAAATTTGTATTAGGAAAGAAAAATAATTTCGTAGTATGAGCCAGATTCAAGATGAATTTGAACGTATTCCTCACGGTTTTACTAAGTGAACATTGCTTATTTCTTAACAGAATATTTATTAAATTTGTGGCCTTCCCACATAATTTATCGACGATTACAATGATAAATAAATTTAGAACCATTGCAAAATACTTAAAACGTTACGAAAATTTGTTTCGTATGATAAATATATGTATTTCATGACAAATTCCAAAATGAATATCGAATCAAATTTCAAGAGATTCAGTATATTGTTTTCAAATATAAAGTATCTTTGTTCTATGTCGGCATCAAGATAATAGGAGAATGAGGATATGTACCACCATCGCTGAATTCTGTTGGCAAATCCGACAATGGGTACCATGTTTCTCTCTGGAAATCAAAACACTCCACGCTTTTAGCAGCTTTTGGTGGGCTACCGCCTATTATTATTAACAACTTCGGTAATTCACGAGGTTCTCTAGGTTTTGTCCTTGGAGTCTCAAACAGAGAATTTCGTGCTCCTTTGAGTAAGTGATATTTCAGAGCTTCTATTAAGTAGTCTTTACCTGCAAAATAACATATTTTATCTTATAAAACTCTGATTTTCAAAAATGGCTAGATTTAGTAATTATTTCTCGCGAATTCACTCACACTTTGAACTCGCTTCGATCAGCTTCTCTTTCCAGACTCTTTCCAACAGATATTTTTGGTTTATCAGCGGTAGGCGTACATGTTCGATTAATTTTTCGAAATATTCCTCTCTCTTCTCTCGATTATAATTAATCCAAGATATCACGCATTCGAATACGATTTCTTCAGAAGGCACTGCCAGGCAGTCGTTAGAAATAAGGTTCACTAATTGTTGTACAGACAACGCAAGAAACTCTTCACATTTTATGATTTCCCTGCAAGAATTATCATTTTGAGGCACTTATAGATCGATTTATATGCCGATTTCATAATCTCTTAATAGGTCCATTTCTTACGGCAAGCAATGCTCTATGTAACCATCTGTTTGAGCCAAAAGTTCAAGACAGTCATATTGATTAGCAAATGCTCGAATTCCAAGACAGTTGGAAGGATGCAGTTGTCTTATGAGAAAGTCACCACAAGCATTGACGACAACCGTTAATTGTAAGAGATTCGCAGCTGCTAATAAAGACTGTACGTTGCATTCGGTTATGTGAATTTCAGTGGAGTACATAAAATTAACCAGAAGCTTCAAAATAGCGTGATCGATGCCATTAATCAGGACACGGTTCCTTTCACGTTCATCAAAGTTTCCAAACATTGCGTAAAAATAAGGGCTGCATGCGCTTAAGATCATTTTATGAGCCGATACTTTCAAACCATCATCGGTCACCAGGGTTACGTCAGTCAGCATATTTATCCTGTAAAATTAGTTATTCTCTCGCACCTGTATTATTTGAAATGTGAGAGCTTTGGATGAATCAAAGGTTCCATCCATATATATAGTCAGTCCATGAGTGAAATTCATTTTTTTTAAAGATCGATAACAATAAAATCTCTAGCAAACCATGCGTGGCTTTCTCTCAAATTCACCAAAAAGATACATTTTACTCGTGGACGGATTGTAAAGTACTCTGTAAACTTGTTCGTTTCTTTTGTTGTCAGATACCGTATGAATACGTTTTAAATGGTTTGAATGTAGTATAATTATTCTACATGCATCGTATGTGGAATCTTAAGACAATTCTTGATTGATCATAAAATTGAATTAAAGCATTAATTTAACTATATGTAATCGTCAATAAAGAACTGATTCACTAATAAAATGTGATGACATCGAAAGTCAATAACAATGGTGACTTCGATACATGATCGACGTCTTCGCGATAACGTAATTTGTTAAAATAGATAAATATTTTTCAATCATCAAATTTATATGAGAACGATGCAATGAAAATGATAATTGCTTAGAAATGGCATTACATTTGCATTTTATGTATGATATCAAATGCCCTGTTAGCATGATGATTACTCCTGTATAGTGGTATTTCCTTCCCCCTCTTCCTAATTACATGTCTGTGAAAGCTTTGGTTGAAATCATGTTTGACGAGTGAGTGCAAATGCGGCCAACTGTAAAATCAAAACCATCATACCTGATGTACTCTATAGAAACCAGCATTTTATCTCATCATTTATTTTTGATAATTTCGAATATTCTTATTGAATTTTATGATGTTTTAATAGTATCAATAATTTTTTTCTAAGAAAACTTCATCTCTCGAAGTTCTAATTCTGTTGCTTGATCATATCATTTGTCGTATAGATTCTTTAAAGCTACAGTTATACATCACATGTTATACGTTATACGTTAGAATACTAACATTTTTTTGTCGTTCTTATCATCACCTTCGTTGTTCGTATTTTGATTTTCATCCTGACTTGCTTGGTCCATTTTTGTATCCTGCTCTTACACAGTGTTGTCTTCCGAATGGTAGTGTTGTTAATCGGACAACCAATCAGATCTTTGACTTCGATGTAAATTATCTTCGTTTACTAGTAGCAGCTGTACTGTACAACGATTGAATTATGAACATGAAAAGCAAGATAAGCATGGTTTACAGTGTGTTTTTCAAAAACTAATTCTTTGAAAGAAATTCTTCGAAAGTCAGTTCTTCGAAAACGTAAATTTTTCAGTTCAGACAGTTACATAACACGTTTTTGCCCATGCTAAACATTTCTAATGATCTTCGCTGGAGTCAATTATAATTATAAGACTGTAGTATATATAACATCTGAGAATGTGAGGGGCAGAGTGAGTATGACGAACTAATAAGATAAAGCGTGAGTGACGTAACGCCGACGTCGAGACAAAGTATGTGTTCGAGAGTCGGAAATGCGAGATGAAAGAACAAAGGGAGAAGACAAAGAGAGCAGTGAAGGAGCGGCGTGATTTGCCAGGGTTAGAATAGAAACATATAACCATTGTTCTTAGTACACGAAATAATTAAACTTATCAACCACAATTCGCAGTGAAATAATTTTAACACCATCCCTTTCCCGAATTGAGAAATCCTTATAAGGGCTTACCAAAATCAAAAATAAAATCCGCGTGAACGGTACTACGGGCCTCTAAGGTTCGTTTCCGGGCTCTACCATTTTCTTCCTTCCTTTCTTCCTTCTTTAGCTCTATAGCTCTCTGTCTCTCTTGTTTTCGAGATCTTTTCGGTTATCTATCTCTTTCACTATCGACTCTCTTAATCACACAGCTACTTTGGCTACGCACAAGCGATACGACGCTCCATACAATAATGAAGATATCTCCGCGCTAATTTCTTAGGGAGCTCCGGGCATCCCCCTTCCAAGCTAGTTAAATTTCTTAGAATACCCTGGCAGGGGATCGTGATCGGAACGAGTTCGTACGTCAGCGAAACAAGGGGAGACGCATAGATTCGACGGTGATCGACGATCCTTGACGATGCTTGACGGAATTAGTCGACGGTCGCCGAGGTGGTCTTCGTGCTGCGGTCCTTCCGATGATGGATGGCTTCCTACTACGTTCCCCGATGGGCAAGTGGCAGCGGCTCGCCTAGAAAGGCGCTCTTCCTGGTGGTGTGACGAGAAGAAGTATCCACGACTTCCGGCCGACGACAAGGGGGCGCGGATCCTAGGGGGCGGCACCCATTTTGCGCCCAACAGAGGAGCAGAGGAAGTCCCATATCGGGTACTCCTGGTGTTGCCGTTTTCCCAGGTTCAGGCGCCTCGGCACAGCTTCCTGACAGCGACGTCTGCGTGCTCACTCGATGCTCCAAATTTCCAAAAATTCCATAGTATTATAAATGCTATAAGGGAAAACGCTAAAAAAGGAATAATCCAAGTCCGCTGCTACTTCCTAGTTACGTCTCCACGTCTTTATTACTTACTGCCCCGAACGCGCAGCAGTCCCCGCTTCTGGTGGCATGATCCCTCTCCCCTCCCCAGTTCTGGGCCCCTTTCAGCACCCTCCCTGGAAAAGGGATGAAGCCACGAGGAGCCAGAACAATGGGTGTGCCTCACCACTGAACCACAGGGTTACAGGATTTTAATCCCCCCGCTGTGGCACGGCACGACGATCACCCCTTAT
>JARQST010000448.1:0-28890 GCA_030142225.1 Pachycephus smyrnensis | reverse complement strand
TATGTTTCCACCGTGCAGGGTTGAAATAGAGTTAACCAATCAAAAACGAGATTTCAGCGGAATAAACTAACTTGATTAGTTAACTCTATTTCAACTCTGCACGGTGGAAACATGCATTGTGTCCCTGTTTACTCACATGCAATAGAATGAGACATGACCATTCCCGCAGCGCTTTAAGCGAATATCGGAACGCACCTACTGTTGTTCCAATTACGACACGAGTCGACAAACGCGTACACAGCATGGGCCCGATCACACTCGTCACGCGCGTTCGAACGCATCTTTCGACCAATAATACAACGTGAATTCCTGTGGATGCGGTGTACCATTGGTCGGCAGTCGCGTTCGAACATGCGTTTGACGGAGTGTGACCAGGCCCTTACCCTGACTTTCTGGCAACACTGCCATGCCATCAGCCACCATTTTGTGGGAAGTTATGATAGATGCGAGTGGATACGAGGGGATTAATTTCAACTAATTTCTACTTCTGTCTTCATAAATCATAATTTATAATTTATAGTATGTAAGCGGTGAGTTTGTAATTATGGAATTTACGAATTTAATATCTTCCGGAGTGTAACTTTTCGCAAGTACAAAGATACTTTTGTTCTAAAACAATTGCGCAATGTATTTTTAAAAAGATCAGATGTACTTATGCATTCAGTAACCACGTTGCAGGATTAAACTGAAACTAGCGAGTTGTGTTTGTTTATTAGTATTCTAGCTTTGTATTTTTAAAAAGATCAGATGTACTTGTCCTTTCAATAACCATGTTGCAGTATTAAACTGGAATTAGCGAGTCTTATTTATTAATATTTTAGCTTTATAAATAAATGGTTATCCTTGATAAAACTCTATACATTGAAAATTAGAGTTGTTTCCAATTACCCATTTGAAAATATTTTTTTAGGATGTTTTGGAAAGATGGTGCGTCATAATAATCAACTTCCTGACAATCTGCCTCAACTACAGAATTTAATCAAGCGGGATCCTGAATTATATAAAGAAGAAG
The DNA here is from genome assembly GCA_030142225.1 of Pachycephus smyrnensis. Taxonomy (NCBI): domain Eukaryota; kingdom Metazoa; phylum Arthropoda; class Insecta; order Hymenoptera; family Cephidae; genus Pachycephus; species Pachycephus smyrnensis. The sequence goes on along the minus strand of JARQST010000448.1, from coordinate 27,878 downwards.
TAGGTGTTTTATTTGGTAATAAGTCTTTTAATCTTAGGTGGTCCACATAGGGTATTAAAACTCAGTGAATTTTGAAAAGAATGAAATTGACCATATGCCATGTATCATATAGTTGTTTGTACAATGTACTGCTTAGAAATGACAAATTTCAAATTACTTTCATGATAAACATCTTCCTCAGACTTTGGTGTTTAGATTTATATATTAACTAATTAAAAACAAGTGATTAAAAGCAGAGTGGAAGCCAGAAGTAACATAGGGTTTTTGAGTACTCCATATGGACATTTGTAAAACACTCAGACAAGTGGACTGGATAAGCTTAATAGACTTTAATCGACATTAATGTAGCTTTCTTCTGCTTTTTAGTTTCTGCAACAATACCATCATTATGAATCTACAATCGAAGTCTTCCGTTTGACACCAGATAAATATAACAAGAGCCTGGATGAATTATCTATGTTTCTAGCCCAAGTAAGTATTGTACTGATAATATGTAATTCTTTCCCTATGATCATCTTGACAAAAATACCTTTTATACTTGAAAGAAAACTCCTTTAGGCTTTATGGCTACCTTCAGTTGTTCTAATAGTTCAGAAAAAGCTTGTAGAAGGAAGTGTATTGCCAATACAAGCACAATTATACATTAGTGATTGTCATTTTTCTTTCAGGTGTAAAAGCAGCATTTTGACAAGTTGGAAGTTCGTGGATGCATATTTCAACCAATATCTAAAATACTTATTATAATCATAATGAATAGGCACTTGCAAGATAATTTAAAACACAAAATAATCTGCAGAGATGCTCTTGTAAATCACATATATTCCATAATTGGTATTCACAATGAAACAGTGCCTGAAAGTATCTTTGTTTATGGACATATTGCAACGGGAAAATCCTTAATTATTGAATCGTTGTTGTCTTGTTTGCAATATAGCTTTTCCATTATTGATTGCGTTGAATGTCTTAGTTGTCGTCATATCTTTGAGTATATTCTAACTGATATTTCATCACAACTATCTATCACAACAGATGTGTATACAACACAAAAGTGTGATAATTTGGTGGATTTTATTTCGCAATTTAAAGTCATATTAAACTATAATGAACGACCGACTTTTTTAGTGTTTGATAGATGTGATCGTTTGCGCGATATAGACATGAATTTGTTGCCAGCATTTGTAAGGTTAAAAGAGTTGCTGGGTATGAATGTTTGTACAATTTTTATAAGTGACATAGTCTGGGAGAAGAACAATGTCAAAATTGGTATGCGTGAACCAATTAAACTGCACTTTCCACAATACACTCGTGAAGAGATTGCACAAATCCTTTTTTTGTCAAAACCAAAATCGTATGATGATGGATTCTACAAGAATTACATAAATCTCTTTCTCTCTGTATTCTTCAGATTTTGTAGGGATCTAAACGAGCTTCGTTACATGGCGAAAGTAAACTTCCTTAAATATGTAGAACCAATAGAGACAGGTCAATGTAATATGAATGATATTACTGCCTTGTGGCGTAACATATCCAGTGTTTTGAAGACAAACCTTGAAGTGATTTATCTTAGAGTCGCTTCGAAAGATTTTGATCAACGCGCTGAACTGTCGCAAGAAATTGAATCAACAACTAAATTAGCTCTGAGTTTTGAATTGCCATTCTATGCCAAGTATTTATTAATAGCTGGATACTTAGCTTCGTATAATCCCTCAAAGGAAGATAAACGACTTTTCTTAAAGCAAAGTGCAAAAACAAAGAAAAAAGCTGTAGTTAGTAAGAAAACGGCAAAACTGAAAACGCATACGGGACCGCGTAATTTTTCTCTGGATAGAATGCTCGCGATATTCTGTGCTATTCTTGATGACAAAGTTGATCTTAATGCGAATTTACTTGCACAGATACCTACAATGTGTCAATTAGGATTATTAACTATCTCAAGCGACAGTACCTTGGACGAGACAAAGTTCAAATGTTGTGTCAGTTACGACTTTATAGTAATTATTTCAAAGACTGTTGCGTTTAACATAAAGAATTATTTATATGATTTTTTAAAGTAGGAAAATCGTACGTGGACTCATTGATTCATACTGTACAGTGTTACGTATAATTTTTGCTCATTATTAATTATACTATTTTGCTATTTTACAACTATTGCTATCATAATTATAACATCGTTATGGTAATGGACTCATTTTGCGTATATCAATATGAAAAATGCGTGTATTATGTGGGTAATGCGAGATATCGTATATTTATGTATCATCTTGTGTAATTCGCATCTATTTGCCATTTTATGTGACATCATGATAGTATTTTCTTTATTGCATTTCCACTCTGATATTCTATTTCGGTATGGAATATTTATTTTTGTATTTCTTTATACTTTAGCTGACGCTGATATTATAGTTGTATTGTGATTTCTCAATAAAATAATATTGAATAATATTCTACTTTATACTTTACTTATATTGTATATAAGCATATGTAATCATTGAATTAATATATATTTGTTATGCAGGTGGCTCATTGTTACTCGGACATACTGAAGATGTATCCTCAGAAGTTAATTGATATTCTTGAAACCCATAATACGATTCTGGACAGTGAAATGCGAATGGTACGTATTTAATATTTGCTATGATATACATACATACACCATATACTTTTTTCGATATAATGAAGAGATTCTGCTTGCATTAAACATAGTGAAATGTCTAAAATATCTTCACTTCTTGTTTCAACTTGTTAAATGTGTGCGTATTCAGACGATGCTTCAGTGAGATAACTATACAGTTTTAAACATCATCTTATCAACAATTCGATCAAATAACCTATTAAGTGACGTGCAAAGAACTCTTGATTAAAACGCGTCTATATTAAGGAGATTTACTTCAAAATTGATTTACTGGAGAATCTTTTTAATTTTTGCTAAATTATTGAAGAGCAATCAAGCTTTCATATTCCAAAAAAATATAGATGTCACCAAACTTTTAAAAAAGAAATTTGATTTTGAAGATTGAGGTTTTGAAAGCTATTACTAACAAATGTATAGCTGGAACGTATTTCAAGGAATAATTCACATCCAAAAACGCTAAAAATCTTTACTATTAATATATCAAGAATTCAGAAAATATTCCTTTTTCGTTTAATACAATAAAAATGTAGGGGTACCGGAAGTAAGATTAAAGGGTAAAATTAAACTTTAATTATGATCCGATTTAGAGGTTTACGTGAACTGATTTCAAACTTCCTGTTGTAAACATCAAACTGGCAACGTAGCAGTGGAACATCTGTTTGCGATTTGACATCAGTTAAGGTTAATTATCAATAATAAATGAATAATTTTTTATCATTATAAATCTGAAGATATGTTCAACTGCGATGTAGTAAATATCTAAACATGTCACGCGTGTAATCAGCTAACTGTTCATGCTATTTTGCCAAACGTATATGAATCAGAAGTACAACGGATTCAAATTATAATTTATTAAAACTTTCAAAAATACAAATATTTGAAATATAATTCTTTTTTTTTTGTGAAAATATCTGCAATATTAAGGGAATTATTACTGTGATAATATTACAGTGTTTTGGAACACGAACAATTTGGTATTTTTTATTACTAACGTGGTACTAGGATCTCCTTAAATGGTTGAATGCGGGTTTTCGGAAAGCTCAGAGTGCGTTCTAGATTTCACTACCGTTATTGTAAGCATGGTCGTGTTGATTTTTCATTTAAGCGAGATCAGTTAAGGCTGCTGTTCAGCTATTCTGTGTGTGCACACGTACATGGAATGATGTCAGAAGCGAGGAAAACTAAAACCATTTTTCTTCTTCATTTTTCATTAATTTGTTAAAATATCAGGCCACCGTCCTTTGTGTTAGGGAATTCGGTTCCTCTTTGTTTAAGTGCCTCGAACCTCCTAACGCAGAAAAGAAAATGTCCTAAATAATAAAGAAAAATGTTCGAAAATGAAGCGGGGATAATGGAGGCCCCCATGGCGATTTCATATCATATTAGGGAGATGGTTGAACCAATAGTTTGATGATTAAATGAGAAATGAAGGAGCAAAATGGTTGTAAAGCTTTCTTTGCTTTTGATGTCATCACTCCATGTACGTGTGCGCACATAGAACATTGTATTGTATATTTATTGCTTTCAATGAGTACAAAATAGGGTAGGGTAGGGTCTTATAACAAGGGGGTTACGGTTGAGCGAGGTCGTGAATTTGAGCCTACTTACGGTGAGAATGCTCTTAACATAATACAATGTCCAGCAAATTTATATAGTGTTTTGATCTTTACGGTATCGGTCGTCGCTAGTAGTGATTCGGCCTCTGTCTGGTTTGCGTCGCCTGTTTCGGAAAGTTTTAGGTAGTGCAATCTGTACGGCTGATATAAGAGGCACTCGGTCAGAAAGTGAGTCACCGTTTCACTGTCGCCCATATAACAGTATAGGCATGTTTGTTACGGGTCTAAATTTCCGAGATCTAGGAAAATATGGGCGTGGAAAAAAAGGCCGCGGGAAAGAAAGATCGGGGGAAAAGAGGCCGATAGAAAAAAAGGCTGATAGAAAAAATTCGACTGGAAAAACCGAAACAAACCAATATAAAAATGTTTTAAACAGGAACTATATTTGTATCACAGAATCGCGCCTTATGAACTATTTACAACAAAACAAAACAAAACAAATTTACAAAAATCAGAGAACTTCATTTCTTCATCTTCTTTATTACATACTTCACTTCATCTTCTTTATTTTACGATTAATAATAATTAATCGTAAAATAAATATTATATTTTGCTGTACCCCTACATGTGTATTGGCAATATAATACACTGCACCGACGTGGCCCATCACATCATTATACAATTTTTCTGTCGGACTTGCTCGCCGAAGATTTTTTTTTAGCTAAAACACTATTATGATCATTAATAATAAAGACACTGGTTTGAATTTAATTACAATTGTGAAAGTCTCAAAAAGCATCCAATTTTGCAAAATAACATGTAAATTAATATCGAACGTTGGCCAAGCGGTCAACGCTCATTTCCATCGGCCTTTTTTCCGCGGCCTTTTTTTCCCCTCTGCTTTTTTTCCCCACCGCCCTTTTTCCCATGGCTATTTTTTCCTGATAGCAATTTCCCGATGACCTTATAGGTGATTCTACAATGAAATTGTTCAGCAAGTCTCACAAGGAGACCATCAGACCTGTTAAAAACGAATTTTGATAGTTCTTACCTATGTTGTACAGTGGTCTGCCCTATGTGCGGGGGTAACCGGATTTTATGCGACGGTCTCTATGTTCTGAGGAAATTGAGTTTAAAGTTCTACGTGTATGTTATATATCTGAAACGTTCACTCCAATTTCGAGCCACAAAGCGTGGCGCAGTGCTAAGGTTGGCGGTTCATACGCTGTTGGTCTGGGGTTCGAGGTCTCGTACATAAGGTTTTTTTTAATCTTACAAAATATTAATAAATATAATATAATCGATTATGCAAAATTAGGCAAAATCAAATCTTTTTCAAATCAAAAAATTTGATTTTTCCTAGAATAAAAAATACGTTTTCTTTTATTTTACTGTGCTTTTTATTTAATTTACTTCAATGACTACACTTATTCTGGATATGCGTGAAAATAAGTATTATTTATTTTGCATAAGCCATCATATTTCTTAATATTTTGTAAGAATAAAAACGGCATCCTGTACGGAATTCGAACCCTATACCAGCAGCGTTTCGGCTATATAAAGTACACATAAGAACTTTAAACTCGATTTTCTCAGAAACTAGAGCTCGTAGCATAAAATCCGGTTACCCTCGCACACAGGGCAGGTCACTCTACAATACAGGTAAGAACTATCAAATTTCGTTTTTAACAGGTCTGATGGTCTGCTTGTCAGCTGTGCCACGATATGCTTCATTAGGAGTGCTAGTCTGAGTGTTAAATATCTTGCCGGGCCGGGTCTTCGATCGGTCTCATAAATCTGAGTTGGCATGAGTCGGACTCACGCGAATGTGTAAGATCTCGCGTCTTCAGGAGTATTTCGTACTCGCGGAATACCCCATCCAATCTGTCTACTCATACCATCGCAACCCAACAGCCTCACAGATCTGAAGTGCTTGTTTCGCTCAAGAATTCTCTAAATTGCCTGGCCCAGTTATACTTGTCTACCCCTTTCAGGTTATTAACTAAGTTGAAAAGTCTTTTAACACATAGTTTCGGAAGACTGAAATGGGGCATTCGAAGGATTTTAACGAACCAATTCCACATCAGTCGCAAATCTCCATGGGCTGTTTTACAATTTCTAGCTTTAGTCTTAACATTCAGTTTGGGGCATTTTTTGACAGGTACATTAGTTGTTTGAAGTAATCCTTTTGCGCTTTTTCAATCTCTTCTATATATTTCAAACCCCAGGTCGGGAACGCATAGAATAAGGTGGAAGCGACCATATTGTCTTAGAGTCGCACGTAGGCTCCCCATGCGTCGTATTTTGTTTTAGTTAAAATTAAGAGTGCTGCACCTGAAGCTATTTTGGCTTTTTTTATTGCATTAGTCGCTGTGATTATCCCCAAAGAAGAGCATAATACTGAGATCCCCAGTATACAGAATACATTGCTCTCATTAATGGTAAGGTCATTTTCGTCGCAGTTGCCTTCGAGTGCTATCAGTTTTCTTGTCAGGTCCATGTGTGAGTGGGCTAGGTTAACTGTATCATCCGCATACAAAAGCATTAAGAGATCATTTAAACTATCAATATTGATGCCTTCGAGGCCTTTTGCTCTGAAGTAATTCTGCGAAATCCGCGATGTACAGTAGGAATGGAATAGGGCTGTTGGTCTCGTCCTGCAGGACCCCCTCAATAATGTGCAATTCGTTGGAGAGGGCATTATTAGTCTTAACGTGCATCGCTGCCCGGTCGTATAGACTTGATTGTTTTTATCAATTTAGGATTTAGGCCGAGCCTTGACAGTTTTGTCTAAAGAATCGTGTGTGCGGTATCGTGTCGAAAACGCACTTGAAGTCAACAAATATAGCATAACTTTACCGCTTTTCAAGCCTGCGTTGCAGCTGTATAGTCGAGGTTAAGGTGAAAATACACTCTGTACATTCCTTGCCCTTTCTAATACCTAATTGAGATTCGAAGAGCAAGCCTCTCTCCTCTACAAATTTTTTAATTCTCTCTTTTACTAACATTGTGAAGATTTTAGTTATACATTTAACAAGGACTATACCTCGATAGTTCAAAGGATCTTTGTTGTCCCTATTTTTTTAAATCATCGTGGGAGTTGCCTTACCTCATGCACCGGGAACCTTTTCCTCTTTAAGAATGAAGTTATAAATTCTTAACCCATTTGCATCACACGGAAAAGTGGAAAATTCGTTCTTATCACCAAATTTTTTTGATTGTATTTAGTGCCTAAGTGAAATGCGCTCACATATGCGCTCTGGTGATAGTTGCCAGGCAAAATGCGCACATATATGCGCTTATGATGCAAATGGGTTAAAAGGTGTCGAGGTAATTTGGAGGCAAAAATTTTTTAAATTCATTCGATATTTGGTCTGGGCCGGGAGCTTAGCCGTTCTTGCATTTACATAAAGTTTTGGTCTGTTCTTTAAGGGTAAATTCTGAATCTAGCATTGAATTCCCGACTCCGAGGAACGTGATGCTGCAAGGGACCCTTTGCAGATAAAAATGTTGGTAAAATTCATTCCACGTCTCGATAGATAGGCTTGCGCTTCTGCCGTAGGTGATTCTGAATTTTTTTACCGCCTTCCAGAAATCCGCAGGACGGTCGAAATTGGCGAAGCTATCCGTAATCCTTTTTGCGTACTCCTTTAATTTTGCTGCGATGGTAGCCCTGTAGTTTTTTCTCGCATGTACAAAGAAACATCGTACGTTGGACCTCCGTTCAGCCAGCTCTCCCTCCCACTTGTCAAAAAATTAATTAAAAAATTATAGAATTATGCGTTATTTACGCATTGCATATGGTTGTATCAAAAAATTTTGACTAATGCCAATGAGAAATGTCGGCTGTTTCTTCTAGTTAAATTATTGTAAAGATGTTGACCAAATGCAGCCCAAAGAGTGAAACTAGTTCACTGTTAAATCCCTTTTTGAGGATATATGACTAATCAATCCCTTGGTTTGGTGATTTGATTAATCGAAATTAATAGTTATGAGGCTGTCTGGCGTAGCTCAGTGGTCAGAGCAGTCGACCGGCAATCGAAAGGTCCCGGGTTCGAATTCCGGCCCAGAACGCCCCGCATTTTTTTCGGAGAGTTCCTCATGACTATTAATTTCGATTAATCAAAACACCAAACCAAGGGATTGATTAGTCAAATATCCCGAAAAATGGATTTAACAGTGAACTAGTTTCACTCTTTCGGCTACCTTTGGTCAACATCTTTACAATAATTTAACTAAAAAAAATTTTGTTCTTCACCCGTTTAGTAGAAAAAAATTAATTTGTATGGGAAGGAGCTTACTGCGCAGTTAAACTAGGCCCCCACACATTAATCATAGCATAAAATAAAATTGAAATATGTAGGAATTACGCACTATTATGCCCCTGTAGTCTCGATTTTTGCAACTCTATTGCTAACCGACTTCTGACTCTTGAGGTGGAAAACCCTTTTTTTCGATTTGCAGCACAAGGTTAATAAAATCAGTAGGCGAGCTATGCACGATTAATTTACATATGCATATTTTGTAAATTAATCTTGCATAGCTCGCCTACTGATTTTATTACCCTTATGCTGCAGAACGAAAAGAAAGGTTTTCCATCTCAAAAATCAGAAGTCGGTTAAGGAAAGGGGTGTAAAAATCGAGACTACAGGGGCTGAACAGTGCATAAATAGGGCATAATTCCTATATGTTTCAATTTTAATTAATTTTTTTTCTGCTAAACTGATGGAGTGCAAATTTTGTTTGATAGGACCATAAGCAGTGCATAAATAGCGCATAATTCTATAATTTTTAAATTAATTATTTGACAAGTGTTGGGGGGGGGGAGGGGGGGGCTAACAGAACGGCGGTGACTTTGGATTGAGCGGAATTTTTATATTATTAAACAGAATAAAATCGCTCCAAGTATCAATATCTAAATCATAGAATGTGGTCAGAGGGTTTACTTAATAATAATTTATAGACAGAAAATGAAGTGACAATAACAATAATTAACAAAAAAAAATAAAAGATTACTGAAGAATAAATGAAGGCGAAAGAAGTACAAGTGGCGATAATGCTATGCTTTGACATTCAAGTCTGAATGCATACAAAGTGTTTTAACACTACATTTACGGGACCCGTCAAGTTGACGGCTATCCGCAAAATAGGTATACGACATACAACGACATACAGAATTTCAAAATTAGAAGCCCGAGGAGGAAATAAAATTGGACCTATATTCGTATCATTCCATTAATAAAGGTCAGCAAAAATTGCTAGAAAGTAATAATAATAGTTTCTGTAATTTTGCTCGTGAAATCCGAAACTCGTCAAATTGACCGGGCCCGTAAATCTAGTGTTAAGGGGACCATCAACCCAAATAGCTAAAATCCGTGTTTATCAATTCAAATTTTGTGTGTGTATATTCGTTACCTAGGCAGCTTTTAAAAGATATTTCGGGGTGTTTTAACAATTTCTTAAAAAGATTTTTTATCGCAAAAAAACAGTTGCGATGTTACGTCCTATGCGTGCACGACCGGATGCAGGAGCATTAGGGAGTGAGCATAAGGATTCGATCAGAGAGATCACGTAAAAGGTATTGGGTTCTTACCGGTTTAAGGTGCTAAAGCACGCATACTTACGTCTATGTTCCTTGGTCGATGAATAAGATGAGGATCACAACTGACGAGTGGAGATACTTGAACGAGTAGATTCCCTTAATTACATGAATGACGGATAATAGGTTTTAAATAAGGTGGAGATAACTTAGGGTTTGAAATTATAAGAGAAATATATGGTTTGACTTACTATAATGAAAATTATCAAATTTAGATACAATGAAAATGATACAACCCAAGATACAAAATACTGAAGTAATTCCACAAAGATCAGTCAATACATTTGGAGGTTAGATAGTGTGATCGTCAACTTATGTGAGTTGGTTTACAATAGTCTGAGTATAGATAGTGAATTTAAAGATGAGTTACTTACAAACGGATGATCGGGAGAAGAGAGAGAGATGATGTGACACTCTGGTCCGCAATCAAGTAGTTAAATTTGAGATGCTGGTTTGAATGAAGGAATTTTCTTGTTCTGGCCCTAGGGTGGACACCTGCGCTAGACGGGTGGTTTCGATGAAACACCAAGAAATGAGTTCTTTTCGCGTGGACGTATTGGCACTGAAGTGAAGCACTTTTCGCTCGGCGCTAGAGTAAGCTAGGTCAAAACGGCCCTAGAGTATTTTGATCGGTACGACACTTTACTGGCACTTTACAATCGGCTCAACACTCTGTAGGGATAACTGTTCCGGAAGAGGGTTGATCAGTAACTTCTGTGCAGGAAGGTTGGTCTGTAACTGCCTGATCGATAGCTAATTCATCGATGGGTTCCGTTTTAGGAGGGGATATTGCAAAGCTAAGCGTTCATACTATTGGACTTCGTATCCTGCTGGAATTTTGGGTGCATCGCGACAATGGCGTGATCGGGGCCCTGAACTGCTTAGTTAGCGGACTTGCGTTGTAGCTTGACGGTGAGGTTAGTTGAGGAGACAGGGGAAGGAACCTGGAGTCGCGTGGTTCTGAAGTGCAGCGGGTGCGATGCCTTGGTTCAAACTCATTTCTAGGTGTCTCATTCAGCACTATAGTCCACGCTATATTTACTCGCATGTTCCTTGATCTCTCTCTCTCTCTCTCTCTCTCTCTCTCTCATCCCGCTCATCCACTGGAGGGTGTTATTGTGTGGGTGTGTTTCTGTGAAATGTGAGCACTATAGTCCACGCTATATTTACTCGCATGTTCCATGATCTCTCTCTCTGTCATCCCGCTCATCCACTGGAGGGTGTTATTGTGTGGGTGTGTTTCTTTGAAATGTGAGAGAGTACGGAATACAGTGTATGATCCTATGATACTCATTAATTAATACGTAACTAATTATATATGACTTATCCTAGGTAACGCATGTTGTCTAGGATCGGTTAAATCTTGGGGGCCCTTGGACTTTCTCTAGTTGGGGCACGGCAGGGTGTTGGTGGGCAAGAAGAGGCTGGGGGGGGGGTGGCGTTGCGTCGGACGTAACAAAAGATTGTGCTAACAGCAAGCTCGCCATATATAGCGTTGAAATTGCTATTTTCAATTACTTTTAGCAATAAATAATCAAATTTCTTATGTCAAAAGTATCCCTGAAGCATAGTATATCGCTTTTTCTTATATTAATTATGTTTAAATATAAAAATTTTAATGTCCAATACTGGGACAAACAAAACAGTGTTGTTTGTCCCAGTGACCATCTACGCCATCACTCATTCGGTTAGGTGTGAACACACGCTTAGGATTAGACGTTAGAGGACGCAATTTTTAGGGAAAAAAATATAATTATGTTATTATGCTGCCCACAACACAAACCGCTCCTGAAACTTGAAATCCAAGCTCAGTTTGGCCTCAAAATTAATTACGTAAATGGGCTTCGTTCTACTCGGTAGAGGTCTTTCGGAATTATATCCATTTGTATTGAAATATGTGATTACGTGTTAAAAAATCTGTTTCCCTATATCTCGAAGTACGATGCGATTTTACTTGACCAATTTTACCTTCCGTAGTAGAATTCTTCTTCCCAATAGAAGAATTATCTATAATATCATCTAACTTATCATTTCTCAAAGATAACAAAGGACTATAATATGCTGTATATTAATGTTAATAAAGGTGGATATGTGATTATTACAAATTTTATACGAAAGTTTCCTAAAAATTGTAAACTACTGGGCAAAAATATCTCCGATGTAAAAAGAGGGCGCCAAGTGCATATCCGCTATAACGAACCATTTGATGATCTTTATCTTATCTTATTTAGCTGTGTTCACCATTTGAAATGATATGGCTGGGTGGCATTTTGAAGTGCAATTTTACATGCATTTATTATTATATTGCGTACGTAAATTTCTTTATATTGCTTAATTGTCTCTTCACTTTATGTAATTATGGATTGATTAGATAGTCCTTTCAAATGAGTTGCACTTTGCATTGAAGACTACACTTCCGTTTCAAATTCGGATATATCTTTATGCACTTCTAAGGAAAATGGGCTTATCTATTAAATTTAAATACTTTTCATCACTTCTGGCAACGCAATATATTTTTCTGATGACTGATGTCACAATGTATTTACACTCAATATGTGTAACGATATATATTTGCATTGTAACGAAGACACATTCATTTCGTATCAGATTTCGTGTGTTTAGAATTTCTTTAACATAACCTGTTGAAGGACAAAAACTTGCGATATCTCCCAAAAACACTCGTGTAAAAAAGTACGCCAAGTACAGGATTCCTGTGAATTTCCTCCCTTAAAAAAAGAACACATATTTATACCTTACATTATTGTTCAGCATACAAAAAGTATTGAAATCATATTATAGTGCCAAGTACATAATTCAGTACGTATCTGCTTATTATATGATTTTGCACTAGCACATCATTTTAATTGTATTTGCAAAATTTCCTATAACGTCTTCACTACTCATGTGTGTGTTATTACTGCTGCTTATATTTGATTATAATTTAATTGTTATTTAATAATTTGTAAAACGTTAAGTGATTCTTTATCGAGTACTACTTGGTAGGTTCTCAGTCCTTTTCTTTTTTAAGGGAGGAAATTCAGAGTAATCCTGTAGTTGGCGTACTCTATTACACGATTGACTTTACTAACTGAAAGGGTATGGGTTGAGGTTAAAAAAAAAAACAAAATAAAAAAATCTTTTTTCACAAAATTTTGTCGTTTTTGGGTTGACGGTCCCCTTAAAAAGGGGTCGAATTGCCACCCTACCAGTGTTGAGAATCGTAGAATAATTATCGTGTACATACCCTAATTTTGGATCTATGTACGATATACGATAGTGCTTCAATATCGTACATAAATATATACATAACATATGATTATACATAAATATATGATTATTTTTAAAGAATTTGGTTCACAAGCAATTTTTGCTTTGAGCACTCTTGATGGTGCATTATGCGTCAGAGGCAGAAGCGACATAGCTTTCAAAAATATTCAGTAGATGTTGTATCCAGACTCTTCGTCGAAAATTTTTTTTCACTGGAATTTGTGAAGAACCAAAAGGGAGAGAATCTTTTATTGTATGAGGAGTGTACATTCAATGGGCATAGTGAAAGTGGTACTGAAGTGATTTGACGATGAAGTTACTATTTCTCCATGGGTCCTATGATGGACCACTGTGTTATATTATCACTGATCATGACGGTGTTTTAGACAAAAAGAATCGTTGGCGAGCGAGCGAAGTGAGCGAGTTCGACCTAAAAGTGTTTTAATTCTGTGATGGCTTGGTCAGATTAAGTTAGGTTAGGTTAAGTTAGCTCTGAATTCTAATGCTGTGTTGGGTTGGGATAGCTCAGAACTCCAATACAGAATACACTGCAATTTTTAATATAAAACTATGATTATTTCAGTACTGACTAATTTTTTTCTATATTTTTTCACCATTTGCTTGAAAACCCAAAAAGAAAAAAAATTCTTTTTCAGAATGTTTAAGGTGACTGTGTTCCCTTAATAAATTGTTTCTCGGCGGAAATGCTTTAAAACTACTAGACCACAAGTCAAGGACTTTTAAGTCCGATATATTGGCATCTTAACGCTATGTACAGATTTACGTGATTTTACTAAAATTTTACTTTCAGTTTTAGTAGTTGTGCAAAGTAAAACAGACGGCGAAAACAAAGATAAGAATATTTTAACTCCATGTGAGAATCGAGCAAAATTTCTTTTTGAGCGTATTAAAGCTTTCGAATTAAAGCAGTAACTAAAAGTAATGATAAAATTATAGAGCAAACTACTGAAGTTATTGACATTGATGCAGACAATACGGTGCAAAAGCTGATACATAGCGTACAGGAAAAAGCAGCTACTGAGTGTCGTGTGAATGGAAGACGTTTAAATCCTTACTAAAGTGGAACCTCTCATTTTTTAACTAGTCGGGACTGTGCTAACTCAAATTTTAAGTTGGTCTTGAGTCCCCACTCTCGATTTCCCTACCTCTAAGCTCCGCCCATTTTGTATCTGCGCATGCGTCTTTCATTGCGCACAGGTAGGCGTGTATGGATAAAGAAAGAAGACAGGCTTCGCGAAGCTTTTACGAAATTCGAAAGTATTCTAATGTAAGAATTTTGTTTGTTTATGCAGAACAATATTTGCAATTAATAATGAGAAATCAGTCAGCAAGTAATACAATTGTTTTTGAGTAAATATGCAAAGTTTTTTGGTTTGAATTTTCTGGACTTTTATTTTTTCTAGATTTGTATGGCACGAATTTCGCGAAATTTTGCAGCCTTTTGTGCTCGAAAATCGATTAAAATTGTAAAAACTCAATGCTTTTTCGTGATTTTTTGTTATCAACTCATCGATTAATGTCGAAATTATTCCCATTTATTGTCCAGATTACGCAGAAATATTCATATATTTTACCACTATTGGACTTCCATTATTTTTCGCAATTTTGTATGGAAAATTTCATAAAAAATATTATTTGTAAACACAATCAGTATGAAAAATGCCAGGCGCGTAAATATTTTATTATGTTGAATTCAATAATTTAGTGTTTTATGGTTCTCCGCGTTTCGAAAATTCGGACAATCGAGAAAAATCGGAAATCGAAAAGTCCAGGGCGCCTTCGTGAGTATAAAAGCACGTCGAGCGAGCTTCGGAACAAATCAATCTCCGATCAAACTTCAGCGAGAGCAGAAGAAGACAAGAAAAAAATAAAGAGTCGCGGTTATTAAATAATAAACTAGTTTATTTAGTAATAAACACAATTGGAGCCTATCACAGTTACAATAGCAACGGAAAAGGTATGTATAAAATATTTTTGTATGTAAAATTGTATTAAACTTTTGTGATTATTTACAAAACAATTTATTATAATAAAATAGCTTTCTTGTTACAGATAGCAACAAAACAAAGAAGGTTCAGTTTGGAGGAACGTGTAAAGATCCTGGATCGACTTCAATTTGGAGATAAGCCAATTGATCTCGCCAATGAGTTTAACGTATTTCTTCCTACCATCATGTATGTCAAGAGGAACAAGGAGAACATCCTGGAACAGAAAAAAATCCTTGATCAGTGCCAAGGGAAGCCATCGAAAAAAAAGAAATGCACAGGAGTGGAGAACAGTCGTCTGGAGCAATCTCTCTACAAGCAGTCTCTACAAAAGAGGAGCATCGGAGACCCAGTAAGTGGGCCAATGCTACAAGAGAAGGCTCTACAATATAACGAGATGCTGGATGGTCTAAAATATTTTAAGCCCAGCAACGGATGGCTGCAAAAATTCAAGGACAGGCACAAGATACACTCACTTTCAATTCAGGGAGAGAAGATGTCGGCTGATCACCAGGCAAGCGATGAGTTCAGCCAGTTTCTTTCACAGTATTTGGAAGAACACAACATCATTCTCGACCGAGTCTATAACGCTGACGAAACGGGACTTTTGTGGAAGATGCTGCCAAAGAAGACCTAAGTAACTGGCAGCGAGAAGCAAGCGCCTGGAAGAAAATCAGGGAACGAAAGAGTGACGGTGATGGTGTGTGCCAATGCCACGGGTACTCACAAAATTCCTCTAATGGTGGTAGGAAAATCAAAGCATCCAAGGTGTTTTAAAACAACTAAAAACTTACCCATGAAATACAGAGCAGAGACTTCTTCAGAAACTACAAAAGTATTTTGTTGATGAAGTCCTGTATGAGAAGCATTATAAGTAAAATTTACACAATATCCATTTCGATGATGTTAAATCAATAAAAAAAAATTTTCTTTTTTATTAAAATAAATTCGATTTTCGTTTTATTTACACAGTATTCATGATTATAGTAATCCTTAGCATTTTTCTTCTTTCACATTATTCACTTCAAATAAAAACGTTTTAATTTCACTTGAGATAGTTTGACAAATGAGTTTAAGGGCACTCACTGTACTATCCGTCTCGTACCAACTCTACTGTGCTTAAGTCTGCGCACTGCGGCCCTGATTGGTGGAAATCGCATAGTGGGAGAGCTCAGCTTGAGAGAAAGTTAAAAATTAAGAGGTTTTCCGGTTAAGAAATGAGAGGTACTTAAAATTTGAGAAGTTCCACTGTACTTAAAAGTTCTTATTCCAGATTTATGAGAATAAGTAGGTACTTCCTCATGTAGACAAACGTTATGTCTCCATTTTACCGATCGAAATTGACAGCTACATCTGCATACGTTGAAAACTATTTCAATGAATTAAAGCATTCTCTTCTTCAAAACGAATATTTTACTTACCAATGCGCATCGATAAATTCTTTGTGAAACATGTACGTTCCATTGAGGGTACGGCAAAACTGACTCGAGCGATAAGTTTACGACAATGCCAGGACAAAGATTTTAAGGTGACAACAAAACAAGAGTTTGTAGAACCAAATAACACCGAAAATGTAAAATCTATCGATAATGGATCTATAACAGAAAATTCGCTGGAACTGTCAATCAACGCTAAGATTCCGACGAGTCCGGAAGATTTAACAAATTCATTGACAGAAAGACCGGATGTATCGTTACAGGTACAGACCATTGAAGAAACAACATGCAATGATATAAAAGAATTAACAGATTCTGTCACTATATTTCAACATTTAAATGAAATGGAAAATTGGAGGGGTCATGCTACAAAAGGAAACAAAAAAGGGCGATACCTCAAACCATGTCCAGAAATAGCAAAATCTGAAAAACGTTTGGTGTCCATTAATGCTTCTAAACTACGACTGTTAAGAAATGGAGAATTATAACTGCGTATCAAGATAGATGGATATGAAGGGAAAATACAGTTAGTATACATATTGTGAACGGTTTGTTATGAGTTACGTAAGACGTCTCACATCACAACCGACAGAGTGTAGCAAGGCATCGACGCCGCACATTCCAATCTCAAAAATTATCGAAACAAAGGAGACACAATTGATGAAATATGGATACAAATTTTTAAGCAACACGTGTCTCCAAATTTCACAACATTATTATAAAACGGTTGACGGTCCTTCGATTCGTCAGACGGAGTTGTAGAGAATCGAGTGAAGCATCACTACGGTGATTTAGTCGAAGCACTAATTTCGTCCTCGTACCCTTCGACCTCGGGAAAACCCTTAAATTAAAAACTTTGTAACAGTGTGATTAAAGTTTGTTTTTCTAATAAATTGTCTCATTTTGATACGAGAGTTTAAGTTCTAACTTTTTACTCGACGACGACGAATCCCAAATTATTCGATTCCCAGAATCCCGATTCCGGTAGTCAACTTGTGATTTTAATCCAGAACCACAACATATATATGTCCCTTTGACGTAGTGATTCAGTTTTTAATGATGGTATATCTCGATTTCATAACGTACACTAACTTTGTTGACTCCAGTGATAATCCTGTTCTAATGTTCGTAAAGAGTTTAGTATTACGAGGCGTAAAAGTAGCACTTTACAAAGAAAGGGCTAACATATTGTTGCGATAGCGCAACGAATCTAACAGCAATACATTAGATTGCGCTGGAAACGTAATAGAACCGATTACTTTCTTCATACTGTACCGAGTGTAATGAAAATAATAACCTGCAAAACGTGTGACACCTCATCTATGAAAACTAGTTACACTGTATCTCCGACAGAAAGAATTTTGTAAAGCTGGCTTTCCTGACGTCGAGGCAAATATCGCAGAATCCGTAAATAGAGCAAAACGAAATCTTGCAAATCATGTAATAACTTCACCAGCGTGTCTATTATAACAGAACACCATTTAATCCTCGATATAGAGTTCATTAATTTCCCAAAATACAAAGATTCAAATTGGACGGGTGAAACATACTTCAATTACATACCAAACGTAGTAAATGTACTTGATAATGACTACACACTGTGTGCAGTAATATCATACAGACCGCCAAAGATCGCTGATAGTGTTGGACATTACTTTACATACTACTGTCGATTTTCTGGTAGATGGGAATTACACGATGGATTAAAAGAAAGCATTATTAGTGTCATGGATACAGGCAGAAGGTAACGGCACTTGTGTATATAAAAGCTTAAGGTGGTCGCCTAGCATCGTGATAATATTATTCGTATTTTGGTGAAAACCGTGTTCCTCGTTCATTACAAACATATTTCCTACATGAGGTATTATCTTTGAGACAAGCGAAAGGACAGAGATAAATCATTTTTAAAATTTTCATATTACATATTGTTTAAGTAATGCAGTAAAAAAATGAATAAAAAATTCCAAGACTTCTAATTCAAAAATCATCGTAGTAATGGTCGATGTAAAAGCAGTGTCTCCTACAAATTTCATCCACTTTTACCACCTAGAAGCTGAGATATTTCGACAAAGATATAGCTATTTTAACATGCGAGATATATCTATATAGTGCATTTTTGGCTACTTTTATTCCGTATATCTCACAAACTAGGTAGTAAATAGTTTCGAAACTTCACACATGTATTAAAGGAGCATTGAATAATAAATAGGCAAAGTTTCAATATTTTCCTAAGAAAATCGATACTTCGCGATAACTACCTTAATTCTAATAAGATAAATTATGTGTAACGTCAGAATGACGATTTCGTACTATCGATAAAGTAGGAAATGAGAAACCAATTGAATCTACTCTACCGATTTTTAGTTGGGCTGTTTAGGATCAAACCTTTCGGAAATTTAGCCGGGATCGACCTGTTACTTGGACCAAAGAGCCATGCAACGTTGTAGATAATAGTTGAATGGATCCCCTCGCGGCGCGATTCGCGATTCTAACAGGTCTCGTTGGAAAGGAATCTTCCTCTGAGTGAGTGTGCGCTCTGACTTTGGTAGCCCCTCTAGGCATCTGCGTGTCGGCATTACTCCCATTCGGGTATCTACGCTCGCGAGATTTACTCAAAGTAAGATCATCTGTGCGGTACTTACCGAAAACTCGGCTATCCCATAATCCATTTCAAATTCAAAAGTCCCCTTGTCTCCTCTAACAGTGCCACTTCTTGGCTCCCCAAGAGCATCCACCAAACACATAGTGTTTCACACACTTGACCGCACACCTGCACTGCACTCTTAATTCATAATTTAAGAAGCCGCGGTTCTAAACGACAAATCCCGAAAATCGTGATCCGCGATTTTTTGATAGCTCCGCTATCACCCGAGCCCGAAAAGAGATTAACGGTCGGTAAACCGAATTTTGCCGAAATGATTCCCAACTCCTAGGAACCGCTCCCTACCACTGCCCGTGGTAGGCTTATTCAAAACAATTCTCCCTCCGACGCTCTCCCTGTGGGGACGCAGACCGTGGCAGGTTCAAGTTCCCGAGGTACCGCTAGTGAGTTCCGGCAGTTGGGCACCCCTTCCACGCGGGATCTTATCTCAAAAGGGCCTCGTGCCTCCGTCACCGGTCCACTAATTCCTTCTGTTTCTTTCTCCTGAAACCTGGACCTACGCGCAGCCCTTATAGTCCAGACAAATTAGCATCGAAACCCTATGTTGTGCCTTACGAAATTGTTACCGGTTTTTTGTTTTACCACTTCCGGAATAGGTTAAATAACAAATCCCTGAAGCCCCCCCCCCCGAGGACTGCGGCATCAATTGTTATTAACAAAAACTTTCTATAATAGATTTGGTTTACGAAAGTTTCTGGCCGTAATTCTCGATGCTTAGATGTTCTTATCACAGTTTTCAGTAACTATAGGCATTCCTCGCCATAATTCTTTAGGTCTAGTTATTTCTCGCGCTTGTTCTCATCACATACTTCATATATCTGTAGTCGGTCCACAAGTTCAATTTGTTTTTTTTGACAAAACGAAAACAATGAAGTATCCAACAAGCCACACATGGCTCTACATACAATTTTTGTTACAAAGTATGCATTTGCATGGTTTTGCACTGAAATATATTTTAGTTTTCTATTTCAGCATATATTTTCGTGATTTTATGTAAAGCACTGTTTGCAAATTGTCAAAAAAACACATTGAACTCGTGGACTGACTATACTTTCATATTTGCGTTTGCCTATCTGATCGGCTTTCAGGAGTAACGAACTTGTTGAGAAAATTTATTAGTTTATTTTAATTTATAAACGATTTAGTGAGTTTCTTCATTCCAAATTGGATCAAAACAATATCTGCCTCTTATAATCCCGTTGTTTATTATAATCCATCCCACTAATGTTCGTTACATTTTAATTGAGGGTTAAAATTTTAACTCAACGATTACATTCATAATGACTACTGCAAACATTTCTTACATACATATGTACTGTGACGTTACCTTTTCTAAACGTCCCGTCACAAAGGAAGCCGTCTACTTTTAGGATGGGTCAACGTCCCGGTGTTAGGGCACTCGCACTGACGACTGACACTCCAGGGTCACAAATTAGTTCCTTTTCCTTATTTCTAATTATTTGTTCGTTTTATTCTACTCATGTAAAGATTTACACATGACGCACTACACGATGGACGAGAAATGAATCTTGGACGACGACCGACGAACCCATCAGCCAAGGTCCAGGAGCAGACAGAAACGGAAGTACCAAGGGTGCTGCATGGATAGTAGCTGATGTGGTTGCAAAGAGAAAGAATCGTAGGGACCGACACCATCATCGCTTCAAATACTGCAAGGATTCCCGGTACAAGGACTGTGGACCCGCAGAAACTGCCGGAGACGCTGAAGTATTACCGACGACGGTGATCGGCGGTAATATCGTTAGTACTAGTTACCGACCCTGTGCGTCGCCATGGCGGACTATCTGCTGACGTTACTCTCGCCGGCGACGAGTGGAGCCCAGGGCCGTACCGCACCGCGGAGTGCCCTATGAATGAGTCCCGAACTTCAGAAAGAGGAGAAGCAGCCATCTGCCCGATGTCCCGACCCCTGGAGGACGCTCCGAGGATCTATGGGAACAACCTGAAAGCCAGGACGATACCGGTGTTCGCTACTCAAGAATCTAGAAGGGACTGTCGCCCTGCTAGTGTACCGTAATGGTCGCGGTCCCCGGCGAAGTCCTGTGTCTCCTTGAGGGGCGATTGGCCAGATGGTGCGATCGACCACGAGACGATAGATACAGCAAAGAAGAGTCCCGCGAGCCAACACAACCCTGAATGAGGAAAGGCACCAGTTCGCTCCAGCGAGGAAAGAAAACCGGCGAGAATAAGTCCCGCGATTCGAATTCGGCGCGCCACTATGGGCCTCGAGTCATTGCAGCCACCCTCGACGACACAAATCCTAGCTAATGAACTGCTACGAAGAAGCCTATCCCGACGCCCCCACCACCGAGCGCGAAAGAATAATCGTCATTCGTCTTAGTAACATCGGTGCGAGAGAACCTGAGATTACTAGTAAATTAAAGAGAACATCCCGTCTGTCCGAGGCCTAGGGCTACTCGTTATTTCCGGATAGGTGAGACTTTTCGTATAGTATAACATTGAATTATTTAACGTGCCAGCATAATTGTGTGGCTTCCATAGATGAGTGCACGGGACCAGCCCCGGTCGCGCTTTAAAAACAGTATCTATCCGTCCGGTATTTGTGTGACCATTTGACGAGTATTGTATGTTGGACTGCGTTCCTTGTTTCTTATATATATGATTTGTTATAATATTCTCTGTTGTATATTTGATTCCGTGAGTGCCCTGGAGTGTCCGCTAAGGACGAATTCTTGGCCCTACCGCTTCCCGGTGGGCCTCGTATGACTAGTTGTTCTTTATAAAGCGTTAGGCCTTATTAATTCTTATGTTTAGCTTGTTGCTTCGCAAGTGCCTATTTCTTGTTTTATATTCCGTTTTGAATCGTCCCGAATGTGTGGGTTCGACCAGTAATAGTTGATTTTTGGTTTAAATTATCTTTATCCGTAATAAGCTTCGATTATTGTTATTTCGCGTCCCTGTCAAGGGCCAGTGTAGTATTTTTGTGAAGTTGGGCTTTCGGCCATTCAAGTCCTGAAGGCCGCCTGGTATCATTCGATTATTTTTGTTCTGATTTGTTTGTACTTTTTATACTTCCTTTTTTTCATTGGATCATTATTATCATCCGCGCTTTGTTTGTACTCCTCTCCAGGTTGCCAGGTCGACTGAGATTTCGCAATCGATACCCCGGCACCCTTCAGGTGTCTGGCGCCCAAGCTAACGTCATCATAAAATAGTTCTTTTAGACCCTGCGGATTTCTACTATTGCGAGTATCGATGTTAGCTAATTCTAGAAAAATATAGCGTCGCAGTACATAAACGATAATACAAATCTTTGATCGTATAAAATATACTATGCAGTAGCTATACATCCTACGGGCATAATGCGGATGTCCCACGGGAAAATATGAGGTCATGGATGTTTTGCTGATATATTGGATGTCCACGGAATTTTCTTATATATCCATGACGTCTAAGACAAATAATGGACGAACCGAACAAGTAATGGACGTCTTATACTATGTGGATTGATTCGAATAAAAATTTTTATATGTAGTATAAGAAGGTAAAAAAGGAAAAGGCTCTTCGCATTTACTTGAATTCTTGACTTGAAAAGTGGATAAATTTCTTTTTTGAGGGGACTTATTTACGTTTCGGTTCGTAGGGGATGGCCCCTTAAAGTGGAACTGAGTCGCGGCCCGACTATAGATATCAATATTCATGTTTAGATCATCCATTTTACACTGGATGCGATCAGGGTTGAAAAGCACGAGTAGAAGTGCTGTTATACAAACGCATAACTAGAAGAGTGAGACGTATACGAATAGCAACCGTATAAAGTGAACTAAATTTTTTTTCTATTTCTTATGATGCTTGATTATCTTGATATTTTTGATTGTTTTTGGTTGAATTGATTTTACTACCTAGATAGCAAAATAATATTTTTAGGACGTCCTGAGATTGTCCAAACAGGATATTCGTATATACTGAGCATGTACGAGATATGTTCGAGTATATTTTGGGCATATGCAGAGAATATTCGTATGTCCGCTTCAAATGAGTGCTCAGTATATTCTGAAGATATCCTTTAATAGATCCAGAATGTGTATAGCATGTTCAAAGTATATACTCACAAGGAACATCACTTTGGTGTCCCCCTCCGATCTTGATGAAACTGAACTATGTTGTAAAGCTTAAAATACTAAGAGACACGTATTTTTTTATCTACGGAAAAACGGTTTTAAGGGGGTGACATCACCCTCTGAAGTTGGACATGTCGAAGGGTGATAATGCAGTTTCACCTAGAAGAAGTCGACCGTTTTCAATGAAACAAAAACTAATATATTTCTCACGAGAAGCAATGAAAAGTCCATGTTGAATTAAAAAAGAAGTCTCTCACGGGGATGAATCACTCCTCGATTTTTCTGTTTTTAATCCTATATAAAAAATTCGCCAATCGAGTTAAATGAAACATGTACCATTTAAAAGGAAAAGTAAAATTATAGTTGACATGTTTTTTCATATTTACAGGAAAACGAGTTTAAGGGGGTAAAATACACGCCAATACATTAGTTTTCATATAGAATCTCTTTTCTCGCAATTCAAAGGTTTAATTAATTTAAGATATTCCTGTTAAATGCAAATTCACGATTTGGTACTTAAACCATCTATTATCCTTATTTAAGGATTTAAGGGGGTGAACCACCTGCTCGAGTTGACCTTTCTTTATATGTATTCAAAATTTGAACATGTTTAACTATCTTACATGGATTGTTATTTTACGTATTAAATGTATTTTATTTATAATTAAGAAAATACTTTCTACTTCGTATAGATTAATAATTTACTTTCATGTATTATAAACATTTTTTAGGAAAATCGAGCAGTAAATACGCAATAACCGTTTTTCCGGGACTACACTTTTATCAGTAATGATATTGTCAACAATGACTAATGAAAAGCCGATTGGATTGTAATGATCCAGCGGAGACTGGAGGATTGGTGATGGTCGATGATATGACCGCTGGTCCAAAGATGAGCGATAACCACTACGCTATCGTTACCCATATGTCTTTCTATTATTCGAGTCATCAACTTATATGCAATGCTGGACCGTATCATATACCTATTGAACATAAACACATATTAAGCAATAAAGACGCAATAATGGTGTATTTTACAGCGGTTACAGTTTTATCCGGTGCTGCGTTATTGGCAATGATAAGATAAGTCGATCAGCTATAAAAACCCTAATACAAGTCGCAATTTTCAGCTGCTCGTATAAACGAGGTGCACATTCTGTCGTGCATATTTTCTGGTAAAAAAATATTCATTATGAAAGTGAACACAGTCAACGTTATTGAACTTCTATTGACTGCATTCGAAGCCATGAATATTGCACAAACTCCAATTAACGATGCAGAAATATAATTTAAAGAAATTTTCGAAAAAGTTTTAATTGATCGCATGGAAAATTATAACTGATTGTGAGATGAAATTATGGAGGAAGAAGCACTTGATTTTCAAGAGCCTTTTAAACAGTACGAAGTTAACGTACCAAAACATAAAATAACAATCCATGTAACATGGTTAAGTATGTTCAAATTTTGAATACACATAAAGAAAGGTGAACTCGAGCAGATAGTTCACTCCCTTAAATAGGGGTAATAGATGGTTTAAGTACCTAATCGTGAATTTGCACTTAACAAGAATATCTTAAATTAATTAGACCTTTGAATTGCGAGAAAAGAGATTCTATATGTAAATTAATGTATCGGCGTGTAAGGGGTGCTTTACCCCCTTAAACTCGTTTTCCTGTAAATATGAAAAAACATGTCAACTATAATTTTACTTTTCCTTTTAAATGGTACACGTTTTATTCAATTCGATTGGTAAATTTTTTATGTAGGGTTAAAAACAGAAAAATCGAGGAGTGGTTCACCCCCGCGAGAGACTTCTTTTTTAATCAACATGGACTTTTCATTGCTTCTCGTAAGAAATATTTTAGTTTTTGTTTCATTGAAATCGATCGACTTGTTCTAGGTGAAACTACATTATCAACCTTTGACGTGCCCAACTTCGGAGGGTGATTTCACCCTTTAAAACCGTTTTTCCGCAGATAAAAAAATACGTGTCTCTTAGTTTTTTAAGCTTTACAACATAGTTGAGTTTCATCAAAATCGGAGGGGGACACTAAAGTAATGTTCCTTGTCAATTTCCACCTAACTTATAACAATGTTAAAAATTCTCGGGACGTATGCATTTGCATAAGCTAGCTCTTTGTTTTGCACAATTCTGATAATTAAACATTTAAGACAATATTTGGTCGTACGCTTGTGACATTCGTTTAACATTTATTATAGTTTCAAGTACAGTGGGAAAGGGTATTTATTTGGGTATATGGGCTAGCCTTTACATACATAAAATTCTGGGCACACTATGGGTACTTTCCGAAATTCACTGTCGGTACTGCGAACATGGTTTTCTTTCACTCAATTGCGTGCAGGTAAATAGAGAAACGACGATACTTGTAGTACTGGCAGTGATTTTCGGAACGTACCCAAAGCTGTGAGGGCTCCCTCGTAGGACTGACACTGGATTGGTACTGAGTACTTTAAACATGCTGTCCACATTTTGGATATATCAGAGCATATTCTTAGAATGTACTGAGCATTCATTTTGAAACGGACATACGAATATTCTCTGCATATGCTCAGAATGTACTGAGATCTATTGAGAATATGGAGTACTTATTTCGAATGTTGAGGATGAAATTAGGATATTCTAAGAATATTATATGCTATCTGAGTAGTCTGAACCACTCATCACTGTTCTCCTT
Organism: Pachycephus smyrnensis; assembly: GCA_030142225.1. Taxonomy (NCBI): domain Eukaryota; kingdom Metazoa; phylum Arthropoda; class Insecta; order Hymenoptera; family Cephidae; genus Pachycephus; species Pachycephus smyrnensis. The sequence goes on along the minus strand of JARQST010000448.1, from coordinate 1,921 downwards.
CAGATTTCGAAAAATCACCCCTAGTGCATCGATCAGGCATAGCACAGAGTTGTATTTTTGTATTGTTCAGAGTGATAACAGAGAAGACTGACTCGTATAAATTGGAATAAAATTTTACCCTCGTGAACAACATAAATATGAATTGAAAACAATAATAATCTATGTGGAATTTAGTTCTGCGGCTTGATCCTGATTGAGATAGCGGAAGATATTTCGTATATGTATGTACTCTTATGCCATGAGGATGTTGTAAAATGATCTTCAACACTTTTAATAATGAAAAAAAAGCAAAAACAAAACTTCTTTATTCTATCTCTGTTTCTTTAACAATGGCACAATTTTTATAATTCTGTTTTCTTTTAACGAGCGGACGATGCTCACTCGAAGCCTACAGTTCGACGACTGATTTTATGTCGCGTCTGAATAAAGGAGAAAAGCTCCTACGCCTTAGTACAATTTTGCTGACAAAGGGTTACTTATCGTGTGATACTAAGAATACTAATCTAAGAAAGGAAAAATACAAAGTAAATAACTAAGTAATGCTTGGGGCATAACAGTATATAAAGAACGAGAAGCTAGTCACTTGTTATAATAATTATATTTATTCTTCCAGGAATATACCAAAATATTACTTGTTGTGAATAATTATCATTTATTGTTGCAGACATTCTGTAAAGCGTTGATTTTACTTCGGAGCAAAGGACTTCTGGAACCTACTGCTCTTTTGAGCCTTTTCTTTCAATTGCTTCGCTGTCAAGACAAGGCCTTGCGACAGTTTCTCGAAACCCACATTATTACAGATATAAAAAATATAAATGCGAAACACAAAAATGCTAAAGTAAATACTGCCTTGCAGAACTTTATGTTCACTATGTTAAATGACACGAATGCCAGAGCTGCTAAAATGTCTGTTGACATTATGATAGAACTGTATAATAAGAACGTGTGGAATAATGCCAAAACTGTTAATGTCATCGCTACTGGATGTTTTTCTAAGGTTACCAAGGTTATGGTAGCTAGTCTCAAATTTTTTCTGGGTACCGATCCCGAGGAACAAGACAGTGATAGCGATAGCGACGAAGAACCAAATATTAAGGAAGTAATGATGGCGAATAAAGTTAATAAAAAAACAAAAAAGCGTGAAAAACAGTTGAAGAAAGCAAAGCAGCTATTTATAGTAAGTAGTTTTCTTAGATCATGTGATGATGGGTGATTTTTTGCATTGTGAGTTTGGTTGACTTTTTGCATTTTTAATTTTTGGCTCCTAATACTATTTCAGAAATCAAAGAAAAAGAAATCTAAAGCGCCGAATTATAACTTTTCTGCATTACACCTCATTAATGATCCTCAAGGGTTCGCTGAAAAATTATTCAAGCAAATGGAAAAGAACAACAATAGATTTGAAATTAAATTGATGACACTGGATATTATCTCAAGGCTTATTGGTCTGCATAGTTTATTTCTCTTCAACTTTTATCCATATGTACAACGATTTCTTCAACCACATCAACGAGGTTAGTTTTTTATATTAAAATCAAGGTGCTACGTCAAAGTCGATTTTTCACTAGTGATAATAACGATCATGCAGTTTTACTGTTCTTCCATTAACATTGTTTTACGATCGAACTTCCCGTAGGATATACTTCCAAAAGTTATAACCTCTCATAAGTTACAAATCGACCTACCATAAGTTATTCCCTTCCATTCCGACTTTCCCCCATTGCGCATGCTCACGATTATACGCATGTGCGCACTGACAGCCATACATGCGCAGTCGAAGTAGTGGGGTGAAGAGTGAGCTTGTTACGTAGGCCATAGTGGCTAGCGAGGCCTTTAAATTTGAGAATAGAAATTTAGAAGTAACCAAAAGAAAAGGAACGACCAGGGGTAACGTGAATAAAAATGAGTGAATTCCGAGCGG
>JARQST010000446.1:154860-372980 GCA_030142225.1 Pachycephus smyrnensis | reverse complement strand
CTTTCGTTGCGGTGAATCCTTGACTAGGGGTAGACCTTTCGCGTTTAACTTATCTTTTGCGTCTTTCTTGTCGCTCGACCCAACTTCCTTCCGTTCCTGAAGTTTTTCCCCCGAGTCTTGTGCGCGCACTGCAAATCCAAGTGTGTAGCTTGGATTTGCAGTGCGGCAGTCTCAGGACTCGGGGGTTTTTTCCTCAATCCCCAAAACACGGTCCTCCGTTGGACCTCGGAGGGGTCGTAGCTCCCTTGTGGAGAGGTAGGACCCCACGGAAACGGGCGGGGTGGGGCCCATTTCGCTCCCTTATCCTTCCTAGTTTTCCCAGTGTTCTCTTTTCTTGCTCCTCCAGAAAAATCTGGTCCTCCCGTGTCCGTTTTATGCTTCTCTCCTTCTTCTCTCAGTCATACCATCTCTATCCTTTTCACCCTTTCTCTGTTTGTACTATCTTTTTCTTTCTCCATTCATTTACATCTTCTAAGTCTGCCTCCAACAGTTTCTACCCTATTTTCGATTCTCTTACTCCTTCCTCCGTTTCCCTCAATTTCCTCTCTCCTTTCTCTTGCTCTTCGATTTTTCCTGCTTGCATATATTCCTCCGTTCTTTTTTCCTCTCGCAATCCTGTGACAGCGTTCCTATTTCGAAAATCGAATCAAGATCCAAATCAGTAGCCCAATCGTCTTATGAACTTTCAACGATTTTTTATTGATTCTCTCCATCCACCTACACTTACACTTTCTCTCACACCTTTCTCACTTAATTCTCAAAACCTAGCTCTCTCCGTTTCCTATCGTTCTTCTTTATCCCCTCAACCAATCATTTTGATTCTCCCGTACTCACTCTTATACTATCTCCCTCTCTGTCACTGTCGAACCCCTGAAAAATCGTCGATTCTAATGGTTTTGAAAAGTAGAAGTCGGTGGAGACGCCTAAAAATTATGGGTTTTTTCGAAAGTAGTCCAATCGCCATTTGAACTGTACCAGCATCTTCTATGGACCATTCTAGTTTCTGCAATAAGAGATCTTTGAGAATTTCAAGGAAAAAGCTCTATCTCCAGCCGTTTTCGAGATACAGCCTCCCAAAGGAGCGATTTTGAGCACTTTTCAAAACCACTAAAATCGACCGCTCTGGGGCGAAAATTCCAAAAAATTATGGGTTTTTTCGAAAGTAGTCCAATCGCCATTTGAACTGTACCAGCATCTTCTATGGACCATTCTAGTTTCTGCAATAAGAGATCTTTGAGAATTTCAAGGAAAAAGCTCTATCTCCAGCCGTTTTCGAGATACAGCCTCCCAAAGGAGCGATTTTGAGCACTTTTCAAAACCACTAAAATCGACCGCTCTGGGGCGAAAATTCCAAAAAATTATGGGTTTTTTCGAAAGTAGTCCAATCTGAAAATGAACTGTACCAGCATCTTCTATGGACCATTCTAGTTTCTGCATTAAGAGATCTTTGAGAATTTCAAGGAAAAAGCTCTATCTCCAGCCGTTTTCGAGATACAGCCTCCCAAAGGAGCGATTTTGAGCACTTTTCAAAACCACTAAAATCGACCGCTCTGGGGCGAAAATGCTAAAAATTTATGGATTTTTTCGAAAGTAGTCCGATCGCAATTTAAACTGTACCAGCATCTTCATAATGTTGAGAAAGAGGTGGCAGAGTGACAGAAGAATAAACGCAAATAGAAGAGCAGTAGGAATAAAAAATTAATTGAGAAAAATAAATGGAGGAAGCTAGAATAGAAAGAAACGAAAACCAAATAATATGTAAAGATAGAAAAAAATTAAGGATAAAAATACAGAAAGAAAGATAAAGTAATGAAGGAAATGAGGGAAGAAAAGGTGGAAGAGAAACATAAAGAAATAGGTGTTAAGTAAAGAATTTAAGTAAGAATACAGGGAAAAGAAGAAAGTGTAAATAAAATAAATAAATGACGAATGAAAGAAAGAAAGAAAAAAACGAGAGGAAGAAAGAAAACAACTGGCAGGACGGAGAAATCCAAGAGACCAGTATAGAAGACCGTCTCTTGGAAGAATGAAAGCTTGGAGCCTGTGCGCGCACTTATATAGAGCGCCCACCTTTCGGATATTCCCGGGAAGTGCTGCCCCCCGCACCCGACGACAAATTTTTGAAATTCCAATAGTATCCTAATTTTTCCATTTCTAACACTTCCAAGTGTTCCTTCTGGTAGTTCCTGGTGTCTATGTGTACCTCGCCGTATTTCCTATCGACTGACAGTTGTTTGTCCTATTGGAGAATGCATCCATCGTCATTTGAACGTCTTCCAAACATTGGTTTTCATATCTCGTCGACACACTGAACATTCCCAAAGCTGTAAGTTCGTACCACGATCTACTAAAAGGTCGACCGACCGTGTTAAAAAATTTACCATCATTAACCTCCACCCATGACAAGTTATCAACTGTTTCTCAGTTTAATGGATGTATAAAATCCGTATATTTCTCATGACTTCAATACAAATGCACAGGATAATGTTTCGGTTAATATTACGAAACTGTTAAGAATTCGATACTTTAAAATACTATACGCTTTGTCTCATGTTATTCTTAATCTCTCTGAAGGACCGAAGCTACGCTAACGTCCTGGAAGCCGGTTGGACTTCTTATAAATTAAAGAGTATAAAATATATACCTAGAGGTACATAAAATAGGATGTATATAAATAGCAGTACTCGTAGTACCATCGTTTTGAATGAATAAGAATAGTAAATAGATTTGATATAGATCTGAGTAAGATAAATAATATAATATCTTTGGTAAACCGTTGACGGCAGTGACGGATCTCTACCAGCGAGGTGATGCAGGGGTTGCTGGATGCTGATTGGCCAATGAAGGTCCGCTGTAATAGAAACGTTTCAAACTTTTAATTCTCTACAAACAAAAACACTATAACAAACAGTATCTGAGCTACTTACCTCCAGGCGATCAATGGCGTCAAACGTTCCGTCAATCTTTGGTAGTTACGTTCCAGTTCTTTCTGATAGTCTCGCTGATCTGGTCCAATGAGATTCTTGTTTCTACGTAGAGCATCCAAACATTTTTTTGAAAAATCTTTGAAGCAAAGTCTGAGCTTATGCTGAAGCTTTGAAGGCTCTGCATTTTGTTCACGAAGTCCAGACAGAAAGACTACAGCGACCTCAGCTGGACCTTGGTTGACAGTAGTTCCTATGCATCCTTGCAAGACCATCTGGAGCATCTTCGCATCAGGTGGTTCCTGAGCAGTTGCTGCAGCGACCTGGAGAAGAATAATTTTTCATGATTTTCTAATGACCATTAGAAGTAAACAGAGATTTAAAGTATCTTATATTAATATTTTTATACTTCAGCAGTCTTCTTCTGAATATCCTCAATGGCCACTTCAATGGGACTAAGGACTATCTGCTTCCTGGCTACTACGCGTATCCTGGTTTTTAAGTACGGAAAGTGTGTGGCGACTGTTAAAATAGTTTTGCGTTTGCACTGTTCCCTTAATTCTCCGTGAGCTTTGCCACCAGGAGTGAAAGGAGTTGCGTATACGAAACGTTCTATAGTTAATGAAAAAAAGGAAAACGATTAAGATTGATTAACATCATGTGCACTGGACAGAAGTAAATAGTACTTACTGATATTAAAATTCCTATGGAACACCGTGGGCCTGTGTCTGAGCTCATGCGGTTCAAAATACGGTTCCACGTATGTTATCTGTACGTATGCTTTATCAGGCTCTAATTTGCTGGGATCCACTGGATTGGAATCTTTGATTATGACAATATTCTCAGAACCAAATCGTTCCGCGTAGAAATTCTCCAGCCTCGAGAAAATTTCTGGTAGCTTTGTCAAAGTAGGTTCCTTATATACAAATTCCTCTCCAGCTAAATCGCCAAATCGTACGCCATAAAATCCGACTCTAAAGTAAGTGCCAAAGACTCGTTTGCCAGCAAGCTGCTCGACCCTCGTGTATGCTTCGTGGAGCTTCCTAATACGAATATTCGAATGAAAACAGAAATACAAAACATGAAAGAAAAAATACAAACGGTTTAGTTAAACGTACCCGTGGATATTGGCGAGTTTCTTGTAATCGTGAGCAGCTTCTGCAATTGGCAGCAATACTCTGTACACGTCAGTGATGGCCTCGTACATTCCAGCTGCGTGAAAAGAGCTCGCAGCATGTTCTAGGAGACCAGCCAATCCACTTTCAGAAAAATCGGGACCTAGACAGAGTCCCTCTTCCCGCCTGGCCAGTACGTCATCCCCGACGGCACTTTCCTCTAGAGCGTTTGGTGTTACAGGACTGAGAGCAACAGCTCCTACAGGACGTCCACCACCACCAGGTTCCAGAAGATGTAAATACTCAGCAACGAGAGCAGCACTGTGCACCAGACACATTGCTGCTTCCGTGTGATTCTTCCGTTCCATGTGCTGCTGCGCCATGTTGGCTAACCAGGTTAACCTGAGATCAGGAGAGCCTTGATAACCCTTAGCAATTCTGTACATTAGGTCCAGCAGCATCTCTGGGTCTTCTTGGAACTCTTTCATCTTCACTGTATCAGACAGTATCATGTGCAGATTGAAGAGAAGGTCCTTCACTTGTTCCGGGAAGCTGGTATCCGCAAGCTCGGTATCCCTCTCGGCATAAACCAGAACAGTTTTCAAGGCTCTACGTAGAGCACCTTCGCTGGGAGCTCTTCCTCGGCCGACAAGGGCTGACAAAGAAGTTGTCACTTGCATCTTCACCCTGGCGAAGTTGTTGCCTATCTCAAAGTTTTGCCTCATGAGCAGGTAGAGACTGGCTGCTGCGTGACTTCGCACTGCACTCAGTGGAGAACTGCAGCGGGTAAGTAAGGTCAAGCAGAGGTCTCCGCACCTCTCACTCTCTTCATCAAAAAGGGCGCTGTGATATTTGAAGACCAGAGCTCGTTGAGTGTTAAACATATGCTGAAGTACCGAGGTGCTTTGGTTCCTGGCCAAAGCTCTTAGCAGCACCTTTAATACAGCCCCGACGACAGCACCACCACCTCCGTCGGCTTGAACAACGGACTCCAAAGTATCCAGAACGACGAGGGAGGCCTCTGCCGCCAGAGCACCTTCTATGTGCGCATCTTGTTCCACTGCTCTACCTTCAGGCTGTTCACTTGGTCTGTAAGGCATCTGATCCTTGCGCCATCTTAATTTGTCACCACTGGCTCGTTCCTTCCTACGTAACATCATCTCGCTCCTAGCACTTCCTTGACCCAAGATGACGTCTTCTAATCTGGAACGTATGTCGCTGGTTGCTGCTGCCTGTGGCGGTAGTCTCTTCAACGCTTTCTTTCCCTTGTATTCAAAGGCAGCTGTTGCGATATTCAGGACCTGTAGAAGACTTAACACCCTCCTGGCGCTTAGTTCTGAACACCACTGGGCAAGAGCCGATCGTTCCAGTCCTTTCAGGATCCAAAGTACACACATGAGCAAGTGTCTTGTCGCTTCGGAACTTAGAGACACGCGACACTGTGTTCCTGCTACTTCTGTAGAAGCTCCTCCTGCTATAGCTAGAGCTACGGATTGCGTGATGGATCCTGACTCGTCCAAGTAGACGCTCTTGTCCTTAGAGTCCCAATGATAGAGTTGAGGTAGAGCATCCATCAGGATATTTAGTAGAGGGAGATACAGTGCTGCTACTCTGGCTTTTGCTGATGGATCAGAATATCTTGGATCCACGTCATGTGATCCCATGAGATATCGAATAGTTCCTATGGCTTTGTTCTGAAGCATGGGATTAGGTATTTCCAAGGTATTTGCAAGATCCGAGAGTACCAAACCCACTAGGAAGTGTTGCTGACGGAATTCTTGACTGAGTTCAGAAAATCTTGCTCGCTCACCTGGTACCAGAGTAGAAATAAGACTTCCTGAACTTCCTGTTGAAGGACTAGGCGAGGCTGGAGCAGATCCTGACGTATATCCAGTTCCAAAGGGAAGATTCAGTGCCACGTAATGCTCATGGGAACAGACCGTGCGCACCAGGTCCAGTTTCATGGCGAAGAGAGCTGCAGAATCAGGAACATGCATTGACGCCTCCGACAAGGAACAACAAGTAGCGCGAAGCAAGGATAACACGAATCCTCTATCCATTACTGATAATAAATCTGATAAGAAATTTCCCAGGCTGGATATTAAATTCGATGCCGTTCTGCTGTCTTTGCCACAACGCGCGATAACCTCAGTGGTCAAAGCGGCGACGAGCGTTGCGACGTCGTCCGAGAATTGTGGAGAGAACCTTAACTTCCTGGGAGACTCCAGAGCGCCTAATTCCGACAAGGTAACCACCATGGAGCGAACAATTAATTCTAGGAAGAACCAGGAATGCGTTATAGCCAGCTCCCTAGCCTGTCCCGTAGAGACTACCCAGTGCAGCGCCAATTCCTCGTGGAGAAGTCTTCTGCTCGCCTGACTATTATTAATGGCCGGAGATTCCTGGCGCATCGATGCAGTTCTGTCCAATCCTCTTGAATGCACTTCCATTTCGAGATCTTCGACAGGGAGATCAGGATTACTCTGTGCACGTATCACACCAGGACACGACGATAACGTTGGTAAGGAACATTGATAAGCTGTGTATGTCGCCAGGAGTGCGTGTCTTCCATGAACATCCAATTGACCATCAGGAAGATTCGTCACGTTTCTCACCAGCAATCCTAAAGCCTCAAAAACCGTTGCTGCTATATTCAATGGCTGCGACGGAAGTGTCGGTGGTCGCACCAGCAGAGAAACCAGTTGATCCAGCAACTGTGGCAACGATCTGACTAAAGCTGAATGTGAGGCTCTCGCTAATTCTAAAAGTGCTGATTTCAATTCGGATTCCATCCCTGTTTCTCCAATTCGTGGTGGTACTTGCCCGGTTTCTAAAGAACCGCACAACGAGAGAAATCGATCAATGTACTTATCTTGAGGATGAACACTGGATACTGGTTCCAGGATAAGAGTGAAAACTCCTCGGTGAGCATCCACCCATCTGGTTCCTGGTAGAAGAACATCCGGAGCAATATAAGAGTAATTTGCTGGTGGTGGATCCAGCATTGCTGGTAAACTGTATTCTCCAGATTGAAGATGGCCATCACGCAAAAGCGGAAGCCACGTATAAGCCACAGCAGTTTCTACATTTGGTTGTTCCGCCTTTTTCTGACAGCTGATATGGTAGAAGGTAAAGAGCAAATGATGCTTCGCGCTCAGGTCAGCAGGAAGTCTGATCTTGACTTCGTCGTAGAAGCTGGGATTCTTGTTATGATATGAAACGGACGTGAAGGCTTCGTGCGTCATTTCCGGACAGGAGGATCTTCCAAAAATGGCTGTAAGAGCGTCCGCTTCCTGTTCTCCACCCATCAGTTGAATTCGTACAGCTATATTACGAGCAGAGCCCGTCCTTGAGCTGAAATTGGCTTCCTTTGGATAAATGTATAGCAAATTCCGGTAGGTCAAATCCGGCGAGAGAACTTCACTTGGAAATTCAAGAATTTCTTTTACTGGACGACTTTTCTCATCCGGATATGGCGTCAGTCTTCTCAGATCTGGATCTAGACATCTTGGTAGCTCTTCTGGTCGAGGGCTCAGGTCCAGCTTGAGAATTCCAGGCAGGCACTTTAAACGCTTTAAATTCGAGCCTGGTCTTCTCAACTCCACAAGCAATTTGTAGAGATCTTCGTCGCGAAGACGTTCACTTTCTTGCTTGAAGAAACTGGAAACTGTCAGCGTAATTGGCCGGAAGCTGTCCAGGCAATTGGCAAAATCATCCGGAGACCAACTGCGCCTCTTGTCAGAGCTTCGTCTCTCGAGAGATCCTCTTCTTGTTGGCGGTTCGACTTTCTTGCGCCATTGCTCCAATCCGCCAGACTTCCGATCTAGAGATCCTGCACTGCCGGTACTATCGGTATCACCTCCACCTCCGATGACTCCAGAAAGGTGAATGGCGGTCCAAGCCAGTGGCATTCTGTACCTACCTAAACGTTCGCATGCTGCAGCTGCAGCTGCTCTCACCTTCTCTTTATTCTTATCATCGCGAAGATAAGGTTCTGCACATTCAGAAATATCACCTTGCAAAACTTTTTCGAGTCTGACAACCAAGAAAAGGTCTGGACTGGGTTTGCTGATACTCATTACACAACTTCTTGCTAGGGTACTAGCATCGCTGTAAGCAATATGTCCACCCAGCATCCTCTTTAAACCCTCTGGATTCATGTCTACATAGAAGTTTTCTGAAACCTTTTTTTTTTCTTTAGCATCGTACAAAGCAAAACTGGCAAATATAGGTTCGACTTCTAATTCAAGTTTTAATTGAAGACACTTGACGAGAATTTTATGAGAAAAGGGTTCAGATGGTTCTGGAGCTACGTTGATCTCTTGCCATTCATCATCCGGTGACGTAGGTGGCGCATAGAGGGGAAACAAGGCTTCCTGACGATCTTCCAAACGTTTTTGTTCATTCATCTGATCAATAGTTTCTGGACAAACACGATCCAGTAGCCCAGGAAGCAGTGGATCGTGTTGTGAATGACGAAGATCCAAACTGGCCCAGGAACCTCTGGGTGTATCACCGCAGTTGGATAAATCGTCTTCCTCATTTGGTGAACCAGTACCATTTGTATCTTCTTGGTCTACTTCAAAATCTTGTCGTGGTGTATCTTGCAGTAGTCTATCTCTAGCTATCGGAGAGACCCTTCCCTTAAATTTTCTATATACGATGAGCCAATCTGATGTGAAACTTTCGATGCACCTTCTGACGTACGGTGATACAGTATCCCTGAAAATGATAAACGGATGAATCAATGTTTCTAAATGATTCAGTGGTAGTCAATCAACTTACAATGATTCATATGGTACAATTGGTTCATCAGTACGAATCTTCCTTTTAACAACTCGTAATTCGACATCGCCCAGAGGAAAGTCCAGGATTGGTCTTAGAGGATCACGGTCCAGAACTGTTTGATGTTGTCCCAGGAAATCCTCGTAATCGAGTGGCTCCAATATCTCACAGAGAGACATCTGACAGACAAATAAAACTAAGAATCCTGTTTCTGCCATTGTATTCAAAGGTATTTTATGAATATAATAAAATCCTACAGTGGAGGAAAATCCTGAAATACTGCTACCACTCTTCGACAGATCTCTCGAATAAGATGTTGACGATGCTATTTGTCTTCTCACATCAGCCGCATGCTGTTTGCTCAATTTATGAGCAAATGCACGTTGTACCGAAGACATGCTGACGACTCCAATCCACGTTTTATATACCTAAATCCTACAAACAATAAAAACTTATTTTTAATTAATCAAGCATACATATTCATTAATGGCTAAGAATAACCTGAACAAATAGCAGAGAGTACAAGAAAGAACATAGTTCTCCTACAATGCATACGCAAACACAGATTAGTAACAAATACATAATGCAAAAGTGTTAATACAGTACAACCAATAATATCAAGAATTTTACAAGAATATAAAGTCAACCAAATTTTGACAGACTGGGTGGTAACAACCACAACCGCAAGGGCATAAAACTGTCAAGTAATACGAAAAGAAAAAAGATAGCTAGTACTATAATAAAATAGCTACTTACGTTTCCTCACATTTATACAAGAATTAAACTATTTGCGACTTTGTACAAATACATGAAAAAATACTGTAATGCCAATTACTCTAAACGGCTAGACGCCTCAATGTGAGATGGCGTGTCGTGTACTGTCGTGTATTGTCGGCTGCAGCCGAATGTCTGGCCTGACAGAGGAACGGGCAGTGAATTGAATTCGAATGTTTTTATTTTAAATGCTTCTTTTTTGATTTGCTAATAATCTCCTCCTTTTTCTTATACATCGTAGTGTCATTTTGGAAGCGGTCGCCCAAATACATGTAATAGTATAATAACCAGCAATACGTAACTCCTATCGCACAGTAAATGGAAGTAAACGCTAAGGGTAAGAATGGCAATCTGTTATTAAATATTAACTTATGAAGTACTGATTCATAGAATGTAACAAAAGGAAGTATTCCAATATATAACCATTCGTATTTTTTAAGTAAAGTATCTTGGAACTTATGTGTTAATATTATTGCAACTAAAATCATATAAACTAATGAGAGTAATAATTTCAATGGAGTTAATTCTGTTGGATAAAGTAAAGGCAATAGGCCAGTGTGACCTGCGGAGCTTAAGATTATAAATACTCTTGCGTCTTCTTTATCCACAACTGCTAGGGTACTGAAATCAAATATTTCTGATGTGACATAAATAGTTAAGACATGTAAAACACATTATAATTTAAAATTACCATAAAGGTAGAATCGCAGTAAGGATAGCTTTCTCATGAACGTGCCATCCAAACATAAAGGAACTCAGTCCACACAATATTAGGCATCGTACAAAATGTCTTGGAGTTATTGTAGCTTCTTTCTTAGTGAATAAAGACCATAAGGCTGGCTGAAAATAATTTTAACTATTTGGTATCAAGAAGAAAAATAAATTCCCTATAGTTATAATATTTAGTTCTTACAATCATTGAAACAAATGTTACGATAAATGTAACGATAGGTGTAGGTGTTGGCAAAACAGTAAAGATATCCTCCTGAACTAAACCACCAGTCATCGAAGCTGTTCTGGTCGTTTGTAACCAACCAAGCTGCTTCCAAACTACAGATAAAAATTTATCAGCTCCGGTGTATAATGCCCAGGCATTTGCAGCCCAATAGGCATGAACCAGTCCTCTCTTGAATGGGAATAAACGTGAGAAAACCTAGAATTAAATGTTCATGTAAATGTAGAAGGTTGCAGGACAAGATTTTTAATATTTCACCAATCACCTGTGATAACTGAGAAACAAAAGGTCCAAAGGACAAGATCAGAACAATTAAAACGATGCTTCCTAGCTTCAATATTCTGCTGAAAAATTTTCCACCCTTTATACAATACCATCTGAGTAACCATATGACATAAGCTGGTGCTACATATATATAAATGTGTTTCAAGTTGAGCAAAATTGAAAACCATGCTGCTCCTTGTAAAACAGAACCCTGTAAGAAAATGTCAGTTATTTCTTATTTTAATAATTACATACAATAAATTATTTACCTCCTTGTGTATCTCTGCTACCTTAGCTATGGACAACAATAATATACCTAATAAAAAACCATTATACTGAAAATGTATATGGTCTACTATCAGAAGGCCTACATTAAAGATTGAGAAAAAACATAGAATCAAGTAGCTGCTTCTAGATTTGCAGAAGGTTTGACCTATTCTGAAAAAAAAAGTTTATTAACACAAATTTATTTTTGAGATGATTTTGCCATCGGCATTCACATTGGCTTACTTTGTTACACCATAAAGTAATATTATATCAGCCACCATCACTGTAGCCCTTTGAAATAATTTGGTAGCAGGTGAAGCATAGTTTAAATTATCAATTTTGAGCATCTCTGGATCAAAATACATAGCTATCTGGCTAAGTAAGTATTCGAACCATGCAAAGAAAGGCGGATAATCCAGAGTCCACTGCGATTTGTCCGAAAGATACCATTCTTTAATAGGCAAGCTGAATGTTATAGCAAGCCAGTTACGATGCACCTCAAAATCAGTGGAATGACTGAAAAAAAGTGTAAGACTGTTTCAGAACAATTTCTAGAGTTAAGAAAACAAACTATGTTATCCACGATAAAGTTGACATACTATGTAGGAATAAGAAGCATTTTTAAACACGTAGCAAGAATAAAAGTTCGCAACAACATTGTGTCAAACCATGATTTTCGTATTTCATCCTTACGAAAATTGTCGCTTTTATAATCTTTTGCACTTGCAACTTCCATTTTCATACGTGGCACATACCACTGACGTTTTCAAAACAACACTTTTTTTAAGGTTATACCAAAAAAGCCGGCTGAGATATCAACAAATTAATTCAGGAATTTATCACAGATGGCTTCAACTCACGTTACGTCATCTCTATTCTGCACCCTGTAACAAGATATAATATTACCTATTGAAGGTACAGCAAAATTATGTAGGTTCCCAAAACCACCTGGAGATATGCAACCTGATATATACGATAAGTATACTTTTATGAAATGTTCTACTAACCTTAGCTCTAGTCCTTAAAAGAATCAGAGACTGTATCATTTATGTTTTACAAAATTGCAACATCCGATTACACTTGACTTTATTGACGGTACAGTGGGGTACAAGAAAAATGTATTAGCGTAATGCAGCAGGCGTTAATTCCCCGAAAAAATACATTAGCTGGAGACAAATCGTCTGTGAAAAAATCACATTCAGTTGTATCGACGTAAGGGGCACATGCAATAATTCCATATTGGTGTACACAATACAACGCAAGTAAGGACGGAAAGCCTGCGGTGTAAACGATAAACTATTGAGCCTGAAGAATAAAAGATTTGTGAAAAAAAAGTTTTAAAAAATTCACTCCCTTAATCAGATCCGCGACCAAAATGCGTAGAACGCACGGTCGCTTCGTTCGCACTCGCATTTCTTACTAAGGAAATTCATATAGCGTGTAATAATCTAATCTAAGTGTAGGGTGTAAACTAGATTACGTGAGAGTAGTTATAAATACTAATTTTTATCACATTTCCGTGAAAATAAATTAATATCGCCGTAATGAATAGTCCTAGTGACGCTATGTGATATATCATTTAAAATAAAACTGACGTAACACGAGTCGATCAGTTTTCAGGTCTGGAACTTAGGATCGCGTCCACGGGAGTCTATATAAAGTAGGTATATATTCATATATGTATGTTATGCACGCTACTATGTACGTCAGAAAAATATCTACTTCTTGTAGTAAGTAATTACGTTGTTTAACATGCGCGAAAAACGCGAATGAGCGACGCGTCGAGGTGTCGACGCTCGCAGGAACGCCGAGAGTCTTTAGAGAATTGGACCAAAAGGTTTCATAAAGTTTACCTGAGGGAGAGAAATATCCTCAATGGACACCATTTTGTCAGTCGAGTTTCGAGGACCATGAAAATTTGGCAGTTTTCAATAGAAAATCAGAGTCTTTTGTCTTGGCTTATGACGCAAGTCGTCAGTACGTCGCATCAGTCAATGTGATCCATAATATAGGTCACAGTCATCTAAAATTACCCCTAAATTAAATACAATTAATAAAAAAAAGAACAATATGAGATTAATAAAATTAACAATAAAGCTGGTACAAAATTCTCGTAGAAACGTTACTTTTGAAAATTCGTCCGTTAATACCCGCAGACGCGATCAAATTTCTTTTTCTTTTTTGTTATCAGTAAAATCGCATATAAAAAGGTCACGCGAGTTTAAAAAAGACGTAGCGACGCTTCCACTCGCGAAGAGGAACGCGTCGACGTTTTGTTTTTTCGCCTGTTTACAATAATCTCCAGCAAATTAATCGTCAGGACTTAAGAATATTTTTATTCTAAAGCAGAGAAGTCAAGGATCGAGAAATTTTCGCGAGCCGTGACTTCCCAATGTGCACAGAATGGAAGAGGAATGGGACGACAGACAGACGGCGCCATTGTTTTTTTCTTTCTTGTTTTCATGAATATCGTCAAACTGCCTCAATGCTTCCCCTTCCTTCTCCATTCATACCTTACAAGAATATATATTTATATATATTGATATAATACGCACTGTCGATATTAATTTTCTTCTCTCCTAAGCTACACACTTCCGCTTTTTCAATTTTTTCTTCTTCCCCTCGTAAGCCTTCGCGCATGCGCAGTCTTCTCTGCAGATCCATCATTTCCGTCTCATTATCATTCCCATCTAACTCCACGCAATATATTACAATTTGATTCACATTTATACACATACATATTATCATCTTACTTTGCGGACACACGTACATAATTCTTTCTTTGTTTTTAATCTCTGCTTCACTTTTTAATTTAATATACTTATTATCGTTCTAAGTGTTTTTGTTTTTATGTGTGTCTGTGTGTGTGTCTTCTCTGGAGTATTTAATTAATGAGTATCTCCACAGATTGTGGCTGTGTTGTATGTTCCGCCATGAAGGTAGATTTGCTTATTGTATTCTGTAATATCTCATCAACATTCATATCGAGCTACTTAAGTAGTTTAAGGTATTAAAGGAGACTTTTTGTATTTTTTATGAGCCACGCTTCATCCGTTTGCTAACGAAGAAAGAAGAGCTCAGAGTGAGTCTCATTTAAATGCGATCTTGTAGTGCGATGTAATTTACGCCCGAGGATGATCTACTCGGCCTTGGCGTAAGTGGGTACGATATTCTTTTCAATCCAAAAATCGCAGTTGGGATAATCCGTTTCCGGGAGTATATCTTGATCTACGATAAGAACCCTCTTAGCACCCTTTGGATCCGCTTGAGCAACTTCTCCATGCCAGACGTAGTGATTGAAGAGTTGCTGCATCGCTGACACGTGTCTTTTCTCTTCAGGTGTTCTGGCTGTGTAGGATCCCAGGATGGCGGCGGCGTCGCTGTCAGGATCTGCCAACTCTCCTCTTGGTTGAGTGACCACGTAGAAGGGAATATTTTCTTGCTGTCTAGCCACAGTCAGCAACGGACAGATCACTCTGATGTCGGAGATCAGAGTAAGAAGACCCTTCTTCGTAGCATTGTAACGCCTGTCAACAGAATTATTTGTTGTTGAGGATTTTGTAATGCTTAAGGAAATTTTGAATGGGGTTAGTAGATGAATTTTACCTGAGTGCTTCGTCAGCAAGTCCTATGGTACCCAGGAGCGACTCCCGGATAACTTCTTCGACCTGGTGCTTCTCCAGAGTGATGTTTGGATTCATATACCTCGTAGGTATACCGGACTGAGCTGTGGTTCCAATGACGAGCTTGACAGGGAGTCCATCTCTGGCCCAGATTTGTCCTACATGTTCCTGGAGGATGACGCCGTCGAGGACAATCCATTCGTGAGTCCTGTTTGAGGTGGATTCGCGTGGTTCGGGTAGACCAGGAGTTCCATGATGCCAAGATTCCGGAACAGCATCCATGAGGTCTTCGCTGTTTTGTTTTCTGAGACACGAGGCATCGCTACAGTGTATGGAATTTAGGTAAGCTTTGTTCAGCTCTTCGGATTCCTTGAGAGGTCTTCCTGGGAATATGGCACTGCCACTAGAGACCCATGCCCTGGAGAAGAGTCCTTTAGCTTTCCTGGCACCGACGAGAGTAGTAACGAGAGTACCGCCAGCTCTGTGTCCCCAGAGTGTAACGGACTTCTTGTCGCCACCAAAGTGATCAATATTCAGCTGTACCCATTCGAGTGCCACGATGATATCAGAGAGTCCATAGTTGCCAGACGTAGGAGGATGAGTGGATCTGGAGAGCGGTTCCACGGCCAGGAAGCCGAAGACACCGAGTCTGAAGTTTGGCCTGACAAAAACCATGTCGCGGACTCTGGCGAGCTTCGCAGATGGCTGCATGACTCCGGGCGATGCACCAGTGAGCGTCTCGGCGCCTATCATCACTACTACTGGTAAAGGAGACTCGTATTTCACATGAGGAGTGAAGACGTCGAGGAAGAGACAGTCCTCGACTCCATCAACGCGTCCTGACGCTTCTCGCTGCCAGCACATTTCCGATGAATTGTGAGCCAAGTGAGTTCCTTTCCAGCAGTGCTCGATTCTCCTCAATGGCTGAGCAGGTCGCCAACGTCCATGATTCACCGGTGGCACAGCATAAGGGATACCGCGAAATGCGAATCCGCCATCCTCAAGAACACCCTCAACCGGACCACAGGACGTGATGGTTTCAATGTACTTTCCATCCTTGAGCTGCTGAGAAGCGTTCCTCCTGGGACCAACGCAAGCGACGCAAATGATGATGATCACGGCCAAAAGAATGCAGAGGGTAGCCACTGTAAAGAATCAACGAGACGGAAGAGACATAGAAAAATAAATAACTAGAGAATCCTGTCAAGAGACGTTATACAATCATGAATAATCACTGACCGACGACAAAGAGATTTCTCCTGGCAACTGACAAACAGACAACCAGAGGATGCTGTTTGCTCGGAGCAGCTTCGTCGGTAGCGTCTCCATCAAGCCTTACGGTTTCCATTCCGTCATCAGCGCCAGCTGCGCTCTTCTCAACTCCAGTATCGTCCAGAGTCTCGACGCTGGCTAAACCAACAGCCCCTGTATTACCCAATTCGGCGTCTCCTTCCTGAAATTGAAGAACCCCGCGTTATCTTACTCCCTCAAAGAAACACCCTAGGATCCCCCAGTAATATCGAACCTGAGGAAAGAAACCAGGACCAACAAAACTACTGATATAGATCTTCTTCTTGCCCATCACAACACCAAACTACACATCTCGGTTGTCAGGGAAGTACTGACTCGTTATTAAAAGTGTCTAACAGAAAAATTCTGCCACTTTAGAGATTACATCGTAGGATCGATAGCAGCCGACTGCAGTCGTCATAATCGGAAAACAATGTAACGCGAGGAAGCACTGTGCAGCACGAGCTGCCAACAAGAACTGAAGACAACGGCTGCAGAGTATTTTAGCTATGGCGGAGTCTTCACAGTGCACCTTATACAGACATATAACTAAACTATGTATACATCAACTATGTATATACACTAGTTACTCAAGTCTAAAGATAGTCGCACTATTGTCAAGGTGTAACAAGAATTACCTCCTGGTTAGTGCATTACACCAGGGAAGCCTGCGAATCCGTGCGCTATCTTGACGAGGTAGTACAGGTAGTGCAGGGCGAAAAGGTGCACGGTGTAACGTAAATTGTACAAGGTGTGGACAAGGATGAAAGAAAGAAAGAAGGGATAGAGAGAAGAAGAAAGAAAAAGAGTGAAGCTAAAGGAGAGTAAGAGACCAAGCGGCAGGAACGTGACTGAGGGCCAAAAGAGATTCTCATAAGGCTTCGTAAGGGAAGCTGTGGGTAAAATGAGGGGTGATTCTGCGAAAGCCACAGTGTTCTTGGATTCGGTTTCACTAGCCTCCTCAGGATCGCTCGATGACGTTCAAAGCCGTTCCCTACCTTGTTCTTCTTCCTGGGAAAAACAGAGACCAGAGGAAGCCTGATGGCGTCGAGAATTCCCTTGCGACCCTCCTTTTCCTTATCCTTGGTATCCTTCGAAGGTGTGCTTGGCTTCTCTGTTGCAGGATTCTCGGCGTCCTTGTTCACTGCAGTGGATTCAGCCTCAGCACCTTCTGCGGGCTTAGCCTCGTCATCCTGTCGACAGTACACATTAAAGACTTCAGTCAGTAAAATTCTAGAGAAAGTGAACGTCATTCCTCGTGGAGTCCCAGACGACGATGCCTGAATATACTTCCAAGTGGAACAAAGAGGTATTAAAGAGGTCAAAGTTCGCGCGGATGCATGGCTCGTCTGCAAGCAGTCTGATGATCGTTCCTTTCAAAAGCTACTAACTTGCACTTTATTTTTAGACGAGCGCTGAGCACGAAACCCAGACCTTGGACTTGAAATGCATTCTCAGGCGAATAACAAAGTTTTTACCGGCTATAAAGTCAACACTTTAAACTGGAACTACGTACTCGTTCGAATGATGGACAATATAGGTAACGGTATACCGACAAATTCCCACATCATTTACAGACCATTTGGCTCTGGCATTAATCGAAATATCATAGACCCCTTTTTTTTATAGGGATCCTCGAGACTGTGAGATTCAAGAATTCTCAAGTGCATCCTCCTGGGACTTATCGTCCGACGGGGCCTTTCAGGAGGAAGACATGTGGCTCGCACGCGTGCAGCAATCCAGTCCCGTAAGTACCCAGCAACGGGGCCCCGTAGCAACACATGGCTCGTACGAAGACTTCAACTATATTTAGAGAAGCACGTTTCGAGTAGTGTCGCGTGTCCATTACGCGTGGCTGCGTAAGCAAAGAGGCTGATGTCTATATATCAGCCATAGATATTCGACAAGTAGTCTGATAAGAGGATAGAGGCGTCGTGATGCCAAGCGTCGTTTCAAATTTTCACCGTTATCAATTGGCTATGATTAGAAAAAAAAATACCAAGAGAAAGAACCGTGAAAAACTGACGAGGGTATTCGTTTGTAGGAGCAAGATACGTAGAAAAAAAAAAGAAGCAGAACGTGAAAGGAAAGAGAATACAAAAAATGTCTGCATAGTCAGCAACGCGGCGGAAGAGCCAGCGTAGGAACGAGCGGAAACAAGGGTGGCTACGGAGGAAAAACGCAATTTTCTGCTCTGCCGATTGCGTCGTGTCGTCAGCAACAACGAAGAACCGTTCATCACGGATGAATCTTTTTGAATTCCAAGAATATTTTGAAAACGTTTTTACCACTGGATTAAACAATTTTTACATCGTGTCTCAAGGCGACGCTGGGCACCATGACGAGAACGAGGGACAAGCGGGAACCACAGCGGTACCAGGAAGCAGAAGGACAAACGGAAGGAGCGTTATACTATACTTCCGGTCGTCGAGTAGCGTGCGTAATCCCATTCTACGCGGGTTTGACGTTACGCTTCCTTGCAGATGAATTTACCGATTTCCAGGACGAGGAACAAAACTTCTGAAAATATTACGTGTCAAATAGCGCGTCTCTCGTATCCCTTCGGCCAACTTCCAGGAGGAAATCCAAGAGAATACGTGGGAGTTCTAGATAGGCGTAGCGACGCTACGAAGGAACTGGGGCAATAATGCGAAACATCCTGTAGCGATACAAAAGCGTAAGGACTATTTATATAGATATATATATGTATATACACAGCAGTGTAATCAGATTAGAGTGACTGATATGTTGATCCCGCCATGTTTGAAAGCTACCCATCGTTTCTAATCGCTGGGCAAATATTTTCTCACACTGCTCCCATGGAGTAGCGATCGTTGGGCTCAGGCAAAGGTCGTACCGACAACCCTAGGCAGGGAGTGGTGACCCAGGGTGGTGAAAACGTCAAGAATTAAGTGTGCGTTAATGGAGTGAGAGAGTTCCAGTCCTTTTCCATAAACTCGAGCCGCCTTGTGCTCGAGCGAATGACGCTTTCGAATGGAACCATACAAAAGAGAAGAAGGCTTTAGGGTGCACGATCGGTACTTGCACCCTTTGCTCCTGTCGAATCGTTCCTTTCAGGATGCTTTGACGACGTTCCCTTAAGAATCGAGAAAACGTAGAAAGCCAGCACGGGGTTGTAGGCCGAGTGGCACCGAGTGGTTACAGGGTGACGGAGAGTAAGTGGATTCTGGAACAGTGCTGCCCCTGAGGGGTTAGCGGCCTCTGGAGGAGTTACCCGTAGACCAATCGATATCAGACACAACTTTCATCCCTCACCCCTTACGTGCCACCCTGGCAGCCCTTTCCTCCAACTTTCACACCAGTGTCAGCCGTTTCGTAACAAGCCTAGTCTGGAGTAGCTAACTTGTGTCGTCGTGCCCGAAGCTTTCTTCAAGCTGAAGACTAAACAAGATGGACACCTTGTCTTACAGAGTCTTTACTTCACCAAGAGACTGAGAGCGGTTATCTTTTTCCTTTCAAACCCAAACAACGTGCCACGGCCACCCAACCACCGAATAATGCACGTTACTTTTCAGGTAGAAGTACCCGGGGAGGTTGCTTCGTGGTTTCAATTAACAGAGTCGAGAGGAAGGAAAAAAAAACAGTCGACTTTTTCGTGGTAGGAGGCTTTTTTAAGAAAATGACGAGAGAAAATGAAAAGACCTGAAAAGATAGAAAGGGAACGACCAGTGGAAAATCTGCCGTATCACTGAATAATGCATGGACTCCTGAAAAGGCCGAGATGAAGCTGCTCTCTGGGGAGTCGTTGGCTTGGCAGTGCATAATTAAATCTTCAGGATATTGCACCCGAGAGCGGATGCATTTTATAGATTGCGATTGACGTCCGTCTATTGACCTTGACGAGCTATCTTGTTCACGTACGTAACGAGTGTGTTCAGGATATATACGCGGGTACGTGTATAAACTGATAGGGCGAAGGAGGGGGGGGGGGGGAAGAAGGACGGTAGGTACAAGAGGATAAAATCCTTTGTTCCAACTGTACGCGCCGTATACAGCATAAAGCGTCAATTAATTAAGATTCCCATCTGTCCCTTTGACGTAATCCAGCAATAGACTGTCACAGCCAGTCACTCCACGTGGAACTTTAGAAAATGGCGGTATCTTCCCGAATCCCTGGCTACCCAACACTCGGCCAAGTAGGCAGAGCAAATACTACATCCACCAACGCAATTTCCTCCTTGCGACGGGGATCGAAAACGGTAGTGGGAGGTACGAACAAAGAAAGGGCGTATCCTAGATAGAGAGAGGGGTGAGGGTGTTGTAGGGCAGAAGGTATTACGCAACGCTAAGACCCTTCGAGAGGAGCAAAGATTTATTTTATAAAGCACCGAATGGCTGGAGATACCATTGTGGAGAGTTGGCGAGATTGGATTTAGCCGGTATTAAGGATTATTCTTGGGTTGCAAAGTGTTACCTGCGTCTTTAGACGAGGGGATGCTGTTTCGGATCTAAAAGAAATTCCTTAACGCACTTCGCCAAGTTTAAAGGTGGCAATCAAAATTCCACAGGGATACTCCTCCGTATTTCGTGCAAAATAACTGTTGAATTCGTTGACTTATTCATATTTCGAATTTACTGCTTCGAACTACGTATGAGAAAAGGATATGGTACGTGTGTGTGTAAGTGCGCCCCCATCTCCCCTTCCCGACTACCCGACACGAAGGTTCCAGTTATTCTGGTTCTTGGCTTCGGGTTTGACCCCCCCCCTCCCAAAAAGCAGATCCGCCAAGCAAAAAGGCGAGAGTCTGCGAAGCTACGTAAGAAGAGACTTCTCCAGCATCCAAGAGGCAGCCCCTTCGACTCAGACAATTCCAAAGGCAGATGTTACTGAAAACTTGGACAATCTTGTTAAGAAATTTTTTTTCTTTTTTATATTTTCGCTACTCCCCAAAATACCCAAGAACAGGTAACAAGCTTCGAGAGACACTAAAGGACCTTGCTACTTTGTGTCTACGGAAGAGAGAGGAAGATTATCGCGTTACTGTCTACCTGTTAATTAACAGGCAGATAAGAGACAGGTGATGGTGCATTGAACCCGATATACCTGAGCGAGGATACCCATATCGTTCACGGCGAACCTGATTAAATAGGTCTGGGTCTTCGATTTTAACGGTTTCCTATGCCGATCGTGAGTGCGAGAGAGACAGAACGAATAGCACTTACGTGCATAAGACAGAGAGGAAAATAGCGAAGGAGACAAATTTTCCCATTATATCGTGGATCGAAAACCCTTCAGACTGTACGAAGCGTACCCGGCGTTTTGTCTTGGGTATAGGAAACTACAAGTGGCTTTGTTTTCTCAATGCGAAGGTGCGAAACTACCAAGCAAGGCTTCTTAAACGGGAACGAAGGTATAGAAAAGAACCAAAAGAGGTAATAGGACAAGTGGTTCCTACCTAAGTCTGAACTTAAACGACATTAGGTAACCGTGGGAACGCACCTGGTTTAGGGTACACTGTTCGACAATAATGTCTGCCATAATTGCTCAGACCTTTTTTTTTTGTTGAGCACGCGAGTCCCCCTCCCCTGTAGCTGGTTACCTAGGTACGCAGGGCTAGGGGCGAGTGTACCGGTCCCCGAGTAGTTTTTCCCAGACAATGCAGACTGCTGATAACGGGTGTGCGTATCAAACGGAGCAGAGAAATCGGGTCATTCGTCATCGACAATGGGCAGACTTTTAGAATTCGTAAGAGACGTTTAAACGTCCTTTTTCTTTATTTTTTTCTATTCTTCCTCTTCTTTCTTTCATTCCATTTTTTTTTTCTTTTCTTAAACCGTATCCGCTTCGCTACGTTTACCTTTCCCATTGAGTCATAGCTTTGCGGTCAAAGCCTGAGTCTACAAAATGGCTCCGTGACTCTAGTCCACGCAGCCTGTTTACCGAGACCATACTAGACCGGGTCCAGAGTACACAGCTTCCGTGTACCAAAAATGGAAAATTTACGACCATTTCCGTAAACAGATAACAAAGAAGTACGACCAAAGGGGAAAAAAAGATCCAACCATAAACGCACCAAACGTAAATTACGAGGGGTAATATAAGGGATGAAAAATAAGTTTTTTTTATAGCGAACATGGTAGCCCTAGGTGTCGGCCGTTATGGCTAACCAGCCCTCAATTATTATTCCCCGTCCCTACAATTTCTCTTTCCCTTAATCGTTCTCCTCTGCTTACGTATTTACTCCATGTCTATCTACGCGCAAGGCAACGTATTCGACCAGGAGCAGATGGTTCTCATGGTCGTACCCCTAATGTTTGACTGACACGGCATAGCACGAGGTGTTCACCCGAGCGTGAACATCACACCCAAGCCAACCGAGACAACCCCGCAAAAGGGAAACCGCACTAGCTTCGATCGCGATTACCAAAAATTCTATGAAGGGGGTGGTAGAGGGGGGTTTGGGTCGCATTTCTCATTGTAGGTTTCTATGAAAGTCGATACCACCCCACACCACGCATCGGTGACAACTTCAATGGAGTATTAGTGTAATTGGGGGAGGGGAGAAGATTGGACATTAGATACATCATAGAGACTAGATGGGTATAATGGATAGCAATGACAGGGTGACGCAGCGCTGAATAACTTCAAGGTGGTATTTGCCACCACTTTCTTTCCCCATTAAGCGGGCTAATAAGGCGAATGAAGCCAATTAAAGAAATTAGTCGGGTGCAACGACTCACCGTTCTACGACCGAAGACACTCAGACCGAGATACAACGGCTGGATGACACTTTTCGTACGGCACGACTTCGTGAAGTCGTGAAGTCGTGCGCGAACAATGAAGAGTCGCGTGAAGTGACGCGCAGGAGCACGAACTCTTGTAATTACGCGTTATTGAATTACGAAAGAGACAGGCGACGAAAATTTCAAGCACGTTCACTCGCCGCTTTAACGCGAAGCGACTAAATACTTGTTGTATTATTCATCATATTTTCTACGTATTTCACATACCCGCTTCACTGTTCGTAACGTCTTTCCGTACTGCGGCGCCACTTTCGGTTCGTTCGCTTTGATATTTTTGATATTTAAGAACGACGGTTTCCGCGTGGCTTCTGCAGGAAGCACGTTGCCAGATCAAACAGTCGATCAACGAGATACGACCACTCTGAGATGGACGAAGCGAAACTATGATTAAAAAGACACAAATAGAGCGAAGAGTATAACCCGAGTGCGGTTTCACTATAGCAAATAAATGCCTGGTAAGTGCGTGCCTACGGAAGTGTACAGAACGAGTATAGTAAGTGGCAATAGCGAGTCGTTGTGGCTTCCTTAACAAAAGTCGGTTTGTATGCTAATATCGCTATGACTACGGAAGTCGATGAGCTCGCACGGAACGACGGTCGGTGGTCCGTTTAATTTTCTTGGACAAAACAGAAAATGGAGGTAACGTAAATAACCCCATGAGCAGCCCCTCTAACCCTCTCCACGGTAGATTATCCTATTATTGCGGGAGAGGGGTCCGAGGGTAGTTCCGAACCCTCTAGCCCCCTCGTAACAACGCACGCTAATGACGTCAAGCGAATCGCCAGTGCACCTGCGATCGATGGGGCATTACAAAAAGAAAGAAAGAAAAAAAAGCAGGACTAAGTAAAGTAAAATAAAAATAGCCAGCAAGGAGCGGGCACGAGGATAAACCGATATCCAGTCAGCTTGTGCGCGTCCTTTTATATTTTGCACGTGGTTAGCCGCAGTGAAGTGGATAAAAATTGTATGATCACTGACCTTGCAAGGCTCCTTGCTCTTGGTCCGGCAAAATCCCGGCATCTTTATACCGCCAATGGGAATCTTCTTCTTGGGCTTCTGCTCCTCGGACTCGAGATCGGATGCTGGAGCTGCACCGATGTGTTTCGTGTTCTCCTCGTTCAGCATCTTCTCTCTCTCTTCCTCGGCAATCTCCTTCTTGTCCATACTCTTGTCCTGATCCTGATCCGTCTTGCTCATGGTCCACGCTGCAAACAGAGAGTCAGCATGAAAATAATATATCACACGTGTAGCCGTGATGCATTTATTTTGTTCTCTCTCTCTCTCTCTCTCTCTCTTGAAATTCTTTACACGTTTTTGTCCCCGCCTCCGAATAGCATGGCTAGGCGTAAAAATAACGAGATGAGAATGCAGTCTCTGCCTTAGGGAGTATGACCTTCCAATATGAATGCACGTATATATCTATGCGTACAGCATGGTTGAACTCGTCATGGCGCTAACTTCACGTCCCGATATTTTATTTTCTCTCGTTTGGACCCCGTGGTCGCAGCCACTCCATACCGAATTCCACGACGGATATTCTTGGTGCTCCGGATCTTTATTTTGTCCTTTCATTCCTTTTGTCCTCCTCCGTCCTCGTCTGGGATTCTCTCATTTTCCCTGGGACCAGCTTTTTTTCTTTCCCTGCACGGAACTCCCTGCTATTAAGAACGCTCCGAAGAACATCTCGAGACGAATGAAACTTTTTTTATCGGACCAAACCATCATTCCCGGCCACGTTTCCCGTGAATGCTACAGAAAAGATACAGAGAGAGACAGAGACAGGAAAAAAAGAGGAAATCATTCCAATCCATCGGACTCGCTGCGCACCCGAGAATTTACACGCTCAACGTCTTTCAGGTCGTTCCAAATATCTCTAAAGCTTTCTTCCCATTATTTATATAACCCGGAAAATCTTTTTTTATCAAAAAAATTGATAGCTATCAAACATTTGTTAGGCGTCCGCCAACTTGTCTCTCCCTCTCAGTGGGCCCCTAACCCTTAGTCTGCCTCATCACAGGGATGCATTATTTATCCAAACGGGTGGAGCCCTGATACGCTACGTTATTGATAGAGGGTATTCCCAGCCCTAGGATTGTCTGGTCTTGAGGACGACGTTCCCTCTAGGAAAATACGTGGAACTCTCGGTACCAGAAATAAAATTAATTTGAAGAAGCGCGCGATTAGTAGAAAACGCAATTTCATATTGTGAAATAAGGTTATACGATTCTCGGAGGGACACCCGGTACACAGCAGAGAAACTAGAAACACATACTGGCCACCTTCAGCACCTTATGGCGTTACTAATCTTTTTCTACTCCGTACAGAGGCGTGCCCGTACTATCTCCTGGTGAGATCGTACCACGGCCGAAGAGCATCTGCTACCCCGGTGTCGACTTTTCCCTTCTATCCGGAGCGTCCCGAATACAAGATCCTGCTGACGAGCTGACCGAGAGAATGGTCTCTTTTTATTTTCTCATTTCATCTCCCTCCCTCTTCCTCTTCCCGTTTATCCACCACTGAAAGACGTTATCCTCGCTCCGGAGCTTCGTGTCTTCCTGGAAGGCCCTGTAGCGCCCACCTGGCCTTCGATCAAAGCAGGTTAGCCTCTCTTCTTTTTTTGACTTAGCTACGCGCCGAGGATCTCCTTACTTTCTAATGATACCGAAGGATTCCGCGCAGAGAGCAAATTACACCCTTGGCCATCGCATCTTCAGACAGGAGCAACGGAAAGTCGGGATACAAGAGGGAGCATCATGTCCAGAAGCAACAGGAAGTCACTGCTATCCCTTGAACAAGGGTGGAGGTGTTTCACTAGGAGAAAAGATAAAGCTAATCATTGAGGCGATCAAGGACAAATTCCAGTCAAGCTTCAACGCGTCTGGATGCTGCGAGGGTGTTGGTTAAACGAATCATCTACTTTTCCAGTTAGATTAATTGACATTATCGGAAAGATTTATACGTCCCTCCCCTACGACAAGGGAACCCTACGTTTCCCGAGGATTTCCAAGGGACAGAGACTCCCCAACCCTTATCCGAGTGTCCGATTAGAATAACGAATGAAAAAACTTCATAGCCTTGCTGAAGCGTCGCGACGCGAAAATCCACAAGAGTTTCAGTATACGTAATTCAAAGTGCTTAAATCCTCCGGTATAATTAACGGGCAAGTCACTCGAATCAAAATTCGATAATCTTCCATACGTTTGGTTGTCACGTGCGTGTTCAGGGCCTCCCCGGCAGATGCCCGACACGTGCTCCACGCCTCTAGCATGGGGTGAGCTTACACCCTAGACACCCTTACGTGAATGTGTACATAATGCGATCGTCGAACAATGCATAGCAACTAATGTATACGTAGTTCTGAAGTCCCCGTGTGCATTGGCATTGTCGGCCATTGTTCAATGGCGACTAGATTATGGCCACTTCGCTCCGCCTCAGTGAGAACCGAACGGAACGACCAGTTCCGGATATTCCCTGGAAACGGATGAAAAACCAATCGAGAGAAACCACAGGAACTGGTACATTCAGACACCAAACGACAACAATGATAGCTATCAATCTTTAAATTTTACAGTGAATTTTGAATTGGAAGTTTGTTTTTATTCGTCAGACCGATTCTCAATCATCCCTTATATACAGCCAAGTCCCCTGGAACACCCCTGCTAGACGACTGTTTATTTTTCAAGGCCTAACAAGCAGTTGGGATGTGGTATAGCTTAAAAGTTTAAGGGTTGAACAAGCCGGAAATTGGTAGTTAGTCTGCGCTTCCGACAAAACGTAAGGATAAAGTTTCGAGCAATAAAATCTAGTGGTGTATAGATGGAATATTTACAAGTGCTACCGTAAGCGGACGTATCAAATACGATATATATACAACATAAAAGGAGAATCACAGAAGTCTCGTAGCAGCCGGATACGTAGCACTTCGTTGCTACTGTTTATTTACGGAGAGTATTTGTGAGAGTGGCGGAGCGACACGGCCTCTTCACTGAATGAAGTCTCACTGGGAGCGAAGGAAGGAAAGAGGAACCATACAGAAATAGGTCTATGTGCATCTGTCTCAAAGATGGAGACACTACGAGAGACGCTTGAGAGACTGAGAGTAACGTATAAGAATCGAGAGAGAATTGGAAAAAGAATTTTGGTGAAGTAGAAAATAATAAGAACAAATGGACTAGAAGGAGCGGTGTATATATTTCGATCAAGGTAGATGTAGATATTCCAGGAAATGGGAGACCTTCGTGTTCTCTTTGTTCGGTTTGGCGTGGTTGCTGTCGCTCTCATGAAAGCTATGCGAAAAAAAAACCTCTAAACGGTAGCTGCGTACACGCGATATGCATTGTACGTGTACGCAGTGCCTGCTTGTTCTGTTATACCTATTGAGTTTCCGGTAGAGAGCAGTGAGAGGAAGAGAGAAAGAGAGAGAAGAGCTGGAGGGGTGGACGCGATCGATCCGTTTATGTCTGGGCGTCCCAACGTCGGGCGTCACTTACGAGTCGCGTCGTTTTCGTTCTTCACGTTAGTTTGGTTAATTGGGAGAATTACTCGGCTCGAGCGTCTCTCGTTAGACTGGCAGAAAAGCTAAGCTTTAGGAGGATCGTTGAGAAATAGAAAAAGGAAAAATAAAACGAATAGCTGCGGCCCTTCTATTTTTGTTCAGGGCAGCCACTGCGCGGAGGCCGACCTTCTTCGATCCCAACGTTTCGACCCTCGGCGCAAAACCCCAGGCTAGTAAAATTCCCAAAAGCCCGCTCGAAGAACCGTTAGTCGAAAAAAGGTCAAAAGGTCCCGAGCTGTCACGCAATGCCGTTTGTTCAACGATTTTGATTTGTTCCCGCCTTTCTATCCTGAAAAAGCCAGCCCCTCCCCCCTGCCGTTCTTCATCGCTGTTACACGTACCCTGCTGTAAGGACTTTTACAGCCACCCCTTACGCTGGAATCGCCCGGCTATTCTCAAGGCACGTTTTTATAAAAGAGACTAGGTAAAGCAGACTTCGATTCTCTGTTGAAATAATTGCTCAAGCTTTTTTGTAAACGATCTACACCGAACTCGAGAAGATACTGCGTCATGGGTCCTCGACAGGATCAAGAAAATTCAAATTTGATCACAGTGTATTGGCTCGACAAGATGACGCGCCATTATGAATTTTTAAGTGAAAATATGGTAATGCGTGCTAAGAAAGACGCCGGACACAGACGATAATGTCATTAAGAAAAGTGAATTCATGAAATATGACGCCACGACTGGTTATATCGCTCCAATTAAGATTAGGCTAAAAAAATATGTATTCCACGCTTTATGCCATTCTATTAAAAGTTCAGACACATTTCAATCTCCAAGTGCGTTGCATTTATCGTATTTACGAAGATTCGAAGAAAAGATGCGAATCCGAGCTCAGGGAATATTCGGAATCGCGTTTAAAGTCTCAGCATCCAAACGAGAAAAAGCTTCCACAAGTATTTCTATTACATTTATTCCAAAAACATAGAAAGGAGGTTGACTCAATATCACGAAATATTCGCACGAACGGAAAGCCAAGCCTCTCTCCGCTTTCTGCTCAAATGAGCCGTTTTAATTCGAGCACGTAGCTTTCCTTTAGTTATATACCTGATAATAAAATTGCAGTAGCGTATAATCATCCAATCCTATTTAAAAAAACAAATCAGTCTATAATAATCGCCTCGACGCTCTTTCATAAATGAATCCAGAATCACAAATCTAACACGTGCCCTTCGTGTCTATCAATCACGTAAATAAAATTACGAAAGAAGTACTTACCCCTCCTTTGTAATCACTTCGTAATCAAAATACAATGTCTCAGAATTCCTTCTATTCCAGAGAGTCCACTGAATCCCACGCAGGTAATTACACTACAGTCACAATGCACTGTTCACTTTTCCACTGATTTTACGTTACAGGACGCGTTGCCGCGTTAAAATTCTTTCAAGGGACGCGAACTGCAGCAGAATAAGAATAAACGTAACGCGTTAACCGGCTGCAGTACAACGTTGAAGCGATGCGCGAGAGGTAGAACGCGCGACTGACTGTAGTGCGCTGTAAATCCCTTAACTAGCGTGAGAGCTTGGTACTTGGTAGTAGGGGTGGAGGGGGTTGTTCGAGTTGATAATCTAGTACCATGGTTTGAAACGAAGCAGCAATGGTACAAGAGAAATAATAATGGATAATGTGGTTACTGACTTTCGGTATAGAGAGTTGTCTGGTTATCGATGTTTTCAAGGGATAGAATTGAAAAATCCGTCCAACAGAGTGCAGCACTGTTTGGGTATAGGCGTCTGGATGATCGGATGAACCAGCGCCCATCCCGGAACAGTGACTGTCAACTTGTTCCGTTCTAGAATGCACTGTGCACTGACATGACAACAAGTAATTGTTTTTATTGACAGACTGATAATGTAAGCTAATTGAACGGTGATTATTTTCGAGCGGGTGTGTACTTTCTTGGTAAGTTCGTCAAAATTGAATCCTGATTGAATCCTGTTTGGGGGGAGGAAAGTTTTCAGTCAGTAAAGATCGCATTTTTCCAATCGAACTTTCCCTGGCTGGTGCAGGTTATGTGAGTTCACGGTTCATCCAGGTTCCTGTTAGAAAAGGTGCTTCCCAGGATGGGCCAGGGGACGGAAACTTGCGCCGACCGACCAACCGAAGTCAGCGTCATTAGATTTGTCTCTAGGAATCGAACGATCGAGGAAATTGCTCCGAAAAAGGTACAGCTTATCCTACCATGGTCTGGTTCAATGACCTCTAAGACAAAACAAATCATGTTACACCATTTCCATCTTCAAAGGGGAAGGCTTGATCGTTAATTGTATTTTTAATGCAGTTTAATTAATTTAATTGTACTCCAAAACTTTGATCCTTTTTTTTTAATAGGAAGTCTATACGTGCAAGCAACGCGGTTGTGGTAAAATCTTCACTAATCAGGATGAGTACAAGACTCACGAAGCTTTGGAAGCTTTGAAGATCAGATTTATGTAAGTTCAGTAATTATAATAGAGTTTAGGACTGGGGTTAATGACTAGCTTTTTTTTCTTGTAGATGCCGCGAACCAGGATGCGGTGAGGAATTATCTGATCCTGGAAGTATGTGGCGTCACTATCAGGAATGGCATAATAACGAAACAAACGTATTCTCTTGTCCGTATACAAGCTGCGGATCTGTTCATCCAACTAGCGATAGTCTGGAGGAACATATTGAGACTTGTCACAGACAGCCCCCGACGCTACCTACGGAACCAGAGATCATTTGCTTCGAAGGATCGGAGAGCGTGATCGATGAAGAAACTGGTCAAAATGAAGATGAAAATTATTATGAAGCTGACAGAGATAGCCATAACCGTTCTCATACCGATAATAACACAGGCTCGCAAAAGAATGAATTTCAAGGAAAGAAGGATAATTTCTCAGCAACGTCTGAAGACCATTCCAGCAATATAGCAACGTCCAACAGGACGGCTGGTAAGAGTCATCAAAGCGATGACTTTGTACATGACAGAAAGAAACTCACTGCCAGTCCAAAGAGTGATGATTATGTTAAGAGCACTGACAACAGATCAACTGGAAAATATCGTCAGAGCGATGATCTTCACGTAACTAAAGAGAATTCAGCGATAAAGTACGAAGCACGCTCTTCAAAAAGCAGCAACAGCAATTTGATTCCGCAGACTGAGAATTCTCAGGAGACAAGTAACGTCGTGTTTATAAATGATGACGTGACTATCACGAAAAATCTTAGGAACAATGGCGGAAGTCAAAGTCAACAAGGTCAAGAGCACAGAATAGATCTGGGAAATTTAGAGAGGGTCTTCAGGAGTGGCTTCGAGCGAGACTCACCAAAAATAGAAGATGGCGGCTTGGATACAAACAGCAATTGCTCCGATGACGAGGAATACACGCCGAAGAAACAAAGAATGTCACGTCACAAACAAGAGCCGTATAAGTGCGACGTTAATGGCTGTGGCAAGATGTACAAATACATATCCCATTATCGTCATCATCAAGACAGTCACAAATTAGTGACAACTGCCATAAACTCAAATCCTGCCAAACAGACAAAAGCAAAACAAGTAAAAGCCTCAACTGTCAGCTTCTTCCTGTAAGCAATATTGATAATTAAATGTATCTCAACACTTACGATAATTCAATGACTTTTTCTTAAATGCTAATGACCTGTTATCATCAGATGCAAGATGCCTGGTTGTGGCGCTGAAGTGAATAACGTAACTGGCCTATGGAAGCACTATCAGGACAATCACGCCAATTCGAAACCGCCTCAAGGTCATGCTGCCAAAGGCAGTGAAGTATTTAGGTAAGAATTGAACTCCTCTTTATTATTGCTAAATTATTGTTAACAAATTATTATATATTTTTTAAATGTTCAATCTTACAGATGCAAAGTCCCCGGATGCGATATGGAGTTTGGTACAACACTGATGTTGTACAAACATTTTAACGAAATACACGTGAACGGTTCCACCGGCAATGCAAGCACAAACGCAAAGACTGGTAATGGGAGTAGCTATCACTTTGCTGATCAAATGTTCCAGGATGACGCTACCGCCCAACAAGGAAACTTTAAGACTGACTTCGAAGCCAACAATAAGACTAACGCGAATAATTACGTTGAGAGTGACGACGATGACGCATCTTCATCAAACGTCAAGAAAGAATCTCGAGATTGATTCTTATCCAGTTAGATCAAAATTGCGTCGCTGATAACGAAGCGTCGCGACGTCGACTCAGTGTGTTTAGCAGAGACATTCTGCCCTCCAGTGCTTCTTCCTTTACTTCTATTCACCCTCTATCTATTCTCTTCTAATTTTGATCCTCTGCAAACTTTGTTCAGTCAACTTCGTCTTGGTATCACTTTGTATACTTAAGACTTCCCCCGTGTCACTTTATTTATTCTTTTCTTAATAATTACGATTTAGTTTATTTATTATCATTCGAAATGGTTAGCTACTTGCAATATTTACGTAGAAAAAATTAATTTTTCTTTTTGATACGCCTATATACTTATACTCGCCAGTGATTCGATGCATTGATTCAATGTCTACAGCAGGGTACATTGCGGAATGTGGAATGTTGAATTAATATTTGCAAGTCTATGATAACGAGACGGAAGAAAGGATCAATGAGGAACGAAGCAAACGTCAAATTATCAGAATATTTTTCTCAGGTTGCTAACTCGTCTGATGCGTTTTTAGAAAAATATCTCATGCGCGCAATGCACGTTTTTCGTGACATTTTTTTTTCATGATAAAATACAGAATTCCACGAAAGTGAATTCTTAGTGAATGATCTTTACAGAGACTTCGCGGATGGATCTAGTGTATTGAAAAATCCTCTGCTAAATACTCTGGTTTTAACGCGTAAACATAGTTAATAATTAAGTCAATTTAATTAAACTGCTTAGCAGATAATTCGAGACCTGCGATTGTCTGTAGGATTAACGAACATCCGAATGCAATTAAAAGACTGACATTGAGGTTTCGACAATGTTCGGCTGAGATTCGGTCTTCTTCGGCAGAAAGCGAGTTTCACGGTCTTGTTAAGATCCGAACAAGTCGGCCATAGTCATCCCAACTATAATACAAGACTTCTGACTTTCCGTACTGATTTTTACCGTTTTATATTATTGTATCGTTTTGATGTAACGTGTATTATCTATATTGTCGTAGTGACTTGTAATAATAGGAATTCTCGAACTATGAGTATTGTATAGCATTTTTATTTCTATGACTGTACGTTCGAAAATAAAGGTGCAATAGTAGAAGGAAATTTCTACGACTTTATCCATTACTAAACCATTTATGCTCGCGATTGCACAACTCTGTGCATTAACCGTACGATTAATTTTGACAATTTTAAGCTATGACCTATGACCTCAAATACGGGACTACCTGGGTTATATCGTTGAATGAGGATAAACGGTCTAGGTATCTTACCCTGTTTTGGTATCACGTCAGCCTGGGTGTCGCTAACGTTACATAAAGCACCCAGAGATGGCGCGACAGCAAAATAATAATGCCAAATTACACGCAAACTACAATTACAATTAAAATTGAAAAATTGATTTTCAGAATTTACCACGTGACTGCAAGTACACCTATACGTCTAAATGGAGTACCACAAGTGAACTCGGACAGACGGAACCGGTCCCTTTGAGGGCGCAGTAAGGTATGCCACCACCAACCCAAGACTCCCTACTGCTGGTACTGTCTTTGCGTATTTACTACGAATTGGCAGTGATATTAAAGTGATAGAAAGAGAGAAGTAGAGACAAAAAGAAGTAAATAAACAAGTAAAGAATGAATCTTGCTAGAGAGACGAGAAAAAGCTAAAAAGGTGATCAATGAATAGCAACCCATAGACACTGTGAGAGTAAACAGGAAGGAAGAATGGAAGGATGCGACGTCCAGGATTTCGATATAGGAGATCGGCTCTCGGAAGACTGAAGTCCACGGCGAATCATTCTTCCGCGAATTTTTCGCGTATCAGCCAGTACCCCCTTCCACTCGAGCACTGATCGACAAGCGCTGCCCTCTTGCGACAATTCTCATATTCAAATTGTTACATGCTTTGAATTCATGTGAATTCGGCTACAGTTTTGTAAAATTGACATAACTATTTCTATCGTTGTAACGTTTTGATTGTAATCAGCTGATGCTCAAGCGGTATGTTTGTTAGGAATGCCTAGTCTACTTATCCTCTGTTAATGATGTAACAGTCATCAGATTCGTCGTTACCGACTGCAGCTAATTCTTGCTCATATACTACGAGTTTCCTGTAGTAGGATCATTGACTGAATGAATATAAATAGACTTAGACACACCCGTGTATTCTGTGCCGCGCGATTCTGATATGTAGAATATATATCTATACATAGAATTTCGATGGTAAAGCCCATTTGTATATGTCCGCGACACCCAGGATTGCGTGACACCATATCCCATAAGATGCTGAGTCTATTTACCTCTTCAGTCAACGGTAGTTATCTCCTGGCTGGCTTCTATCATACTCGCACATATAGTATTTCTCTTAGCAGCACCAGGGCCGTAGCTGCTAAACTTTGATCCACGCTTCGGCTTAACGTGATTGCGATACAGGGGCATATTTTCCTTATCATGTTGATTCATTGAATAAGCGTACGTTCTCTCTTATCAGTACGTCATTATCCTCGGTAAAGTCCCACCGCAAGAATCCGATAAATCTGTTCCTGACCTGTCCACGATTCGAATTTATCCTACGAAAATGATTTAATTAAAAAAAAAACGTCATAAACACGATTTACAAATTATTAAACACATTGAATTTAAGTCTTTTGCAATATCTGCTATACCCTGTCCCCTATGTTTTCTGTCAAACCGTAATAGGCGAAAAGTTAGGATTAAAAAAATCACGAAAAATTAAGTAAAAGATTAAAGCTTTAGAAAAATCGAGGCACCCCATCGGCCGAGGTACGAGGCTGTTTCGTAGCGGGCGCATATTCTTGGTGGAAAGGGACCGAAGCTGCGCAGGAATCGGACAGAGAGAGAAGGTAAGAGAGAGCGTGGGTGAGATAGACCGAGAAGGAACGTGAGCCTAGAATGTCGAGCGGGTGAGGAGCGGAGTGGTGGAGAGAAGAGCGGTCGAAGCGGAATGGAATGGAAAGGCAAGGCAGGCAGGCAGGCAGGCAGACAGGCAGGCAAGGCAAAGCGGTTTAGCTGGCCTGGCCGAGCGTGCACGGTGGAGTCAACGAGGACGACGTTGGCACAGAAATCATGAAAGTGCGCCAGTACGCAAAGTGCTTCTTCGAAATGAAAGCGCGCTCTTAATACTAAATCATTTTCGAGCTATTAATTTACAAGACGAAACGTGCCCGCGAATCCTGCCCAGAGTAGAATAAAAATCATCCAGCTCGTCCTGCTGGTCGCGCGCGTCGTCTGCATCCTGCGTCCTGCATCCTCTTCGTCGTGAAGCCCATCCTGAGTGCAATCTGCTTCTTCGCCTCCGTTGCCACTGGATATGGCTGGTGCGCGTCGTCGTCGACATTCGTGTGTACAGGTGTCCAGTAGTGAGACGGATAGAGCCCCAAGGCTCTCGTGATACCAATTTGTGATCTAGTGATCTAGTGGTCTTTAGATCTTGATTAAAAGTGATCTTCACTATCGGTGAGACCGAGTGTCACTATCATCCTCCACTTCTTCCTCGTCTTCCTTTACCTCTTCCATCTCAATCGTCCACCACCTTTGATTATTTTTTTTCTCGTCGTCCCGAAACCGAGGAAAATGTTTCTCTCGAGGAAGTCGAATCGTCCTGAAGCATCAACAAAGATTCTACCTGGATTTTTACTGCTGCTCCTCGTCCAGGTGAGTGGTAACCCTAGAGGAAGACTCCTCGAGGTCGGAATAGATGCAGAGCAGAGAGACGAGAGAAAAGGAACATTTAGAATGCTCGGAGTGGCTCGATTGGTCTGTGTTAGCAGGTGAAATCACGTTTAACTAAATCGAATTCAGGGGGGCGAGGGGTACGGAAACGGTATTCACGCACCTGAATACTCAGAGAAACCCAAACGAACCTAACGGACCTCTAACGTATACTCAGTCCTTTTTGCACGACTAATTCGAACTCTCGTTGCGAAATTATTCGCTTTCCCATATATCCAATTCTCATTTCATATTTATGACCTAAGGAGAAAGAGAGAGTAAGAGGGCAAGAGTGCAGAGGTCACAGTTCTTATACGACCCTCGTATTACATAGTGAATCTATAAATTTTCCCGTCGTTCGCCCCCCTTTCCCCTTCGACCCTACATAGTAATTGCAAGAAATGGAGGCAACAGGCAACGGGCGTCGACCGTGAATTTTTCACATCTGTGACACGAATACCTATTGCGAAACTTTCTAGTTCCCCGAAGAAGAAAGCGCTCACTTGCTTGGTCACTTGAAGCACTACGCTCACTGTACGCTCAACAATTGGCACTAGAGTTTAGCCGTGTATTCCAAGAACGATTAGGTAGGGCCGGCGGTATTGTAAAAGATACGACAAACGAGCGAATACGAATCTCGATGGGAATAGCGATTTTATCAACGGCAGGAAAATAAATCTAGTGGGTCAAGAGGAAGCTAGAAAATTTATATGAGGGATAGTAACGTTCGCTCATATTGGAACAGGGAGCGACACGGTAGCGGCATGGCAAACTATAAATACAGTCCACGTGCCTCTGGCTCGACACGCCGGATCGAATCGAATATGCAACAATGCTATCAGGTGGCTGTAAGCCAAATTTATCCGAATGCGAAACCAGGGTATCGTCCTGGTGAATACTTTGAGAAAGAACGACTCGTGTGAGCGACGCTTCTACGTATTCCACGAGCGTAATCCGCATCGCTCAAGACCAAATCGGTCAGGTCTTGTCCGGATGACTATGCGAAGCCACTGAAAATTCCCAGGGACGACAACACGGCCGTTCGATATACCGGGTGATCTATATCGAAATTCAGTAGCTGCCGCCCGTGGAGACCCAATTCCGAGAACGAATCACAGCCAAGTACACCGGACGCTCATTCGATTTATGGCATCCGTCGTCGTTAGGCTAACGCTCAGCTTTGCGTTTTGCAGCATTTTTCAGCAACGTAAAATCATTTCGATTTCACGCGGAGAAACATGGGGGACGCTTGCATACTGGTAACGTGAATGGGCTTGTAAATAGGAATAGAAAACGTAAGCTGGGCGTCGCGACGCTTTGACCCAGACTGAGAGCGATACTAGAGCGGTATGAGTTGCTTGTTGCTAAAATAAACTTTTTCGTCATTTTACTTAGCTCTGATTCGAAATATTTATTAATGATTCGTAATGGTCATTGATGAATTTGTTGTTTAATGATAGTTACATGATTTCTAATAAGATCACTGACGTACGTCATTAACTTTTAGTGTCTTCAACCTCTCTGACGTTTCTAGCTGTAGCGAACGTCGAGACGCCAGACGCCGGACGCATCTCGTGCCGACTTGACTTGACGTCATTGACTAAAAACAAAAACCAGGCGCCGCACATGCACCAGAAGGATCACATGTGCTAAATATAAGTCACTTGTGTTTTCGAGCCTGTTTCTTTATCTTGATCCTGGGAACTTTTCGCGTCCTCCTTACACATCCGTTATCAGCACATGGTGATCCGTTAACGTTGTTGCTGTAATACGTAAAAATGTCAGCTACCGATAACTGTAGTTCGTTTAACGATAATTCGAATGATCGACCGGCGAGGATTCGAGCTTGGAGAATGAACGAGAAACTAGTAGAAGTACCGTTCACTATGAATCATAGTTATTTGGACAGTCAGCCGGTCAGCGGCTTAGAGAGCCGTCTCTATACTTGCCAACCTAACCTATTCCTCTCGAGCAATTGATCGAAAGCTATTGTATCAACGGCAGTTGGTTATTACCAACTATTGCTATTGCCGAGAATGGAAAGTAGATGCAGAGTATTATTGTACAATGAAATTAATGTATTTACTATTTTTCGTAAAAATCATCCGTAAATCATTGAGCGGTTGGTACGGTTTTTCAACCTTTTGAAAATATTTAAGAAGTCCTTTACGAGTACGTCGTAGCTATTAGTGTATTGCTCTACCTGCTTTTGAACTAGGATTATCTAACTTCTAAACGTTGCATGGTCCGACGCGCTAGTAATGATTTAAGCATTCGAGCGAGAGAAGTTACGCAAAGGAACGAGAGACGCTAATCGGCCGTGAGGATCTTGTGTCTCGTAAACAGGAAATTTACGGGAATGAAATTAAACAGAACTCATTTATTTGAATATTCATTTACCCGTATTTACAGCTGGGAGAGGCCCACGTGTTAGTATTTTCCACTGTTACGAGAGAAGTCACGTGCTTTATTTGCTAATTGCCAATTAATGTCAGAAAAGTAATTACAAACAATATCCCATCCCTGTCTCCCGCTGTTATTTTGGACATAAATTCTAGCTATTTATTTCTATTGAAAATATCCACACGCGTTAATTATCAAGCAATGACCATTATTCTTCTCTTTACTTGATTCAACTACTAACCAGCTGAATATCCAACTGAAGAGATAAGCAATTGTTTAGGAAAAAAAAAAAACGTCGCTTCCTCAGCAACGTTAATCGCTCATCGGGATGACTGGAGGAGAGACAATAGGTAACTCGAGTTCGTTGCGCGAGACAAAAACGTGATAATGATGGGTGGTAAGAGGAGTTGGGGAGGAGTGAAAGAGGGAGGGGCATCGATCGAATTCTTAATTC
The DNA here is from genome assembly GCA_030142225.1 of Pachycephus smyrnensis. Taxonomy (NCBI): domain Eukaryota; kingdom Metazoa; phylum Arthropoda; class Insecta; order Hymenoptera; family Cephidae; genus Pachycephus; species Pachycephus smyrnensis. The sequence goes on along the minus strand of JARQST010000446.1, from coordinate 334,939 downwards.
CAACCTGAAAGCTATAGTAGGAGGTGAATGAGAATGGGACTGAAGTAAAAGTAGAGACGAAGAGAATGAGGCAGGTAGATACCAGTAGATGAGGTACAGAGAGGACCCGGAGGTGTGGCAGGTGTGGGAGGTTGAGGGAGTCTGGTGGAGTGGAGGAGGCGTTGGCGTGCGATTCCTGTGCGCTTGCTCTCCTGTGTTCGTCGCGAATCGATCGGGCGACGCCGTTCGCATTTCTCGATCGACAAACCGCGTGTAAACACTTCTTGAGGTATTGAGAGTTTTCCTTCTTGCGACGCCTCACGTTTTCCTAGGAGTTTCTTAATACAGATTTTTCACAGCTCGGAATTCCTTAACGGATTTAATTAGACTGCGAGACGAATGGGCTGCTTGAGAAAGGAGAGTCGCACTTTCCACGCCACGACGCCATTCGATTATATCCTGTAAGCCAAACAAAGAGATTGGCTGTAACTTAAACTCTCACCTGCAATTGGTACAGAGATGGTTTGCTATAATAACGAATTGTTGAAATCTTACTTCAATTAGGAATGACTGTTCTGACGTAGGATGATGATGATGAAAATGAGAATCGATACTCGAAATTCGTCTGATAGCTAATAAGACTGTTGGATAACTTCAGACTTGTACTGTTGCATAGTTACTGTGTCTTGGTCGGCTGTCGGGCATTGCACGCTGGGTAATCACAGCACGCGAGTGTCTTATCCGTCGAAATTCTTGAGCAGCAAGCAAACAGACTCTCGCGCGCACCACCTACAAAAAGGTATTACATTTCCTTACCAGTTGTACACCGTTGTATAACCATACGCGCGAGTTACGTTGCGCAACAGGTCTCAAGCTAATGTAAGAGACGGAGCATGCGAACTCTTTAGAATTCCACTTCCAATTACCGTTGCGGAACGAAACGAACATGGCGAACAAAGCGATTCGAGCAGCAATTCCCGGTTTCTCCAAGATCTTGATCGTCCTGGAATTCCCTGGAGTATTGGCGGAATTATAATAGCGTGAGCAGCCCTTAGTTGGACTTTACGTACAGGGGTGGCGGTTGTTGGAAATTCCTAGAATCGACTATTCTGCATGCGTCGTAAACCGCCTTTTTTTAAATTAGGCATTCGGACCTCGTCTGCAAAAATAAAACCAGAATTTAGTAGCTGTACATGTATGTTCAGTGTTCACCTGAATAGTCGAAAGAGAGAAAATTCAAACTGAGAAGGAATAAACCTCACGGACGTTTCGCTCTTTTGAGCGTTTGAGCCACTTGAACGCGACGCCAAGCGTCCAGGCGTCGCTGACATTGCACATGGCAAGGCTGTGACGCTCGTCCTTCCCACATCCGTTCGAGAACTTCCGGTGCACTGTAACTGGTACCCGGAATAGCATGTTCGAGTTAATGATTTTCAATGGATACGTTGCTGAATCTCTCTTGTCGCTTATTTAATCACTGACGCTTATTGCGCCTTAAATCAGCAACGAAAAACTTGCTTATATCGACGTCTTCTAGCTCCTTCCTCAAGGCGTATTTGCATAGATCGCGTCAGCGATGGAATCCTAATTTGCATTATTCAGTGGCACTGATTGTTTGCGCTACAACAGAAAAGCGATTATCGATTAGCAATAACGGTAATGATAACAGTAACAGCAATGACTGATGAACGTGATAAAATAATCGAGTGACAAGAATTACTTTGTTTTACTTTTATTGGAGAAAGCCAAGAATCGACTCTACGAACGTCGATTGGTGATTCTCGTTAAGGCGGACCAGGTAAGCCTCGGGCTACCTCGGGCGTATTCCGTTCACGGCTATGTGAATTCATGTAAACATATGCACGTATACAGTCGACTGAAATCGTTGATCGTGAACGCAATGCCGGAGGCAATTCGTCAAGCGTTGGAAATCACATGTATTCTCTCGTGAACGTTGACTGTGGTGGTTCGATGTCAGAGGCGGAGAATCAAATGGCCTCGCACATTCATCGGCCATCGCGATTTATAACGGACCACTCGAGAAGCTTCTTCTGGTATAACGAGCTGGAACTCTTGTGAATTTTCTATCGAGTTTCTGAGCGAACAAAGGAGCCGCTTATTAATGAGACTAACTTAGGTACCAAGGCTGATTTTGGGTAGCCGCTCGTTTCGAAGTAGCCTTGAAGTCGTTTACGTGAACGCCATCGATTTCCTTTCGTTTCTCCCCTCGCTCTGGTTACGAAAATTACTCTTGGACGTGGACAAGACGGGGGTGCGGGTCGGAAAAGATGGAAAAAGAAAAAACAAGAATTTATTCATAATTAGTCAATTTCTTTTTGCTACAGATCACGTCCTCGGCCGATTTGGCAATAGAAATTCCAGGGAATCTGAGTCAAGGTGGGTCTTGGTACCGATTGGATTATAGTCCAGGAATCGGATATCCTCATCCGAACACTACGTTTGCTGCCACTGACATCGGAGACGTCATCAAGTTTCGCGATGGCCTCGCTGGTACCAGATATGAGTTCTGGCTTTATTATAGCAATGGCACGCTTCACGATTGGCTCACATGGACCGCTTCGATCATTACGCGTAAGTTCCTGGTTACCTCATTGCTATGGAACTATACGTGTTGGAGGTGCTATCTTGTAAAATGATTTTTCGTAACGTTTCAGCCCCTGATCCACCGTCGAATCTTACCGTCTCGGTTCGAAATGGCAAGACGGCCATTGTTTCTTGGGCTCCGCCATCACAGGGTAACTATTCCGGCTTCCGGTTGAGGGTCCAAAGTTTCAGCGACGCTACCAATCCTAGGACCAGTGCTCTTCCTTCGGATGCTGCACCTTATACGCTCAGAGATCTCACCCCAGGAGCTACCTACTCTCTCCAACTCTTTACCGTCTTGGATACTAAAGAGAGCGTGGCCTATACCAGTAGAAACTTTACTACCAGTGCGTTCCATTGTGACACTTGTTTGCCTAGAATATTTCAATGACATTCACTCACACCGGTACACGGACCATTTGAAATTTTAATGATTGTCACTATTTTTCAGAGCCTAACACACCCGGCAAGTTCATTGTGTGGTTCAGAAACGAAACCACTTTGCTGGTTCTCTGGCAGCCGCCATATCCGGCTGGTATTTATACACATTACAAAGTCAGTATCGATCCACCGGATGCTATCGAATCCGTCCTCTACGTTGAGAAGGAAGGTGAACCTCCAGGTCCAGCACAGGCTGCATTTAAGGGTCTGATACCAGGTAGTTATCAGTGATGAAGTTTGATGATTTCTTTTTGGCTTTCATGTAATCAAGATGGTGACATAATTTTTTTTTCTGGTTTCATACAGGTAGAGCTTATAATATCTCGGTACAGACTGTGTCAGAAGATGAAACTTCGGCTCCGACAACGGCACAATATCGCACCGTACCGTTAAGGCCGTTAAACGTTACGTTTGAGAAGAGTTCAGTGACGTCAAACTCCTTCCGGGTTCTATGGAACCCACCGAACGGTACCTCAGAATTTGATAAGTATCAAGTGTCCCTTGGCGGAAACAGGAGACTCAATCCAGTCACCAGAAATACTGATGACGAGAACTGGTGGGAATTTAAGGATTTGGAACCAGGAAAATCATATCAGGTCGTTGTCAAGACTGTATCTGGAAAAGTAACCAGTTGGCCAGCCAGTGGTGATATCACCCTGAGTAAGTGGCGATGATTTATCGAGGATTTTAAGGGATAAGATCATTATGCTAGAATGATAATTATTGTGCCGACAGAGCCGCTACCTGTTCAGAACTTCCGGGCTGAGATTGATGAAAAAACTGGAATAGTTGAGGTCTCTTGGAATCCTGATAATTCAAGCACTCAGGACAGCTACAAACTCCTTTATCACGAAGTCGAAACGTCCATTGGTGATAGCAACACTCTCACTACTGATAAGACGAGAGTAAGTGATTATCTAATAGCTATATTATCTGTTTATGGTATTTTTTCAGTTCGTAATTATCAATATTTTTCTTTTAGCTTACTCTGGATGCCCTACTTCCTGGTAGGAACTACTCCATCATCGTCCAAGCAATCAGCAACAAGGCCGAGTCGAACGAAAGCGTCCTGTACCAGGTGACGCGTCCATCCAGTCCGATAATAGAGGATCTGAAGTCCATTGAAAAGGGACTTAATATATCCTGGAAGAGTGACGTGGATTCGCGACAGGAAAAATTCGAAGTGACGCATAACAGAAACGATACAGGAGAAAGCGCGACTACGCTGACTACTGAATCTCACATAATTCTGGAAGATCTATATCCTGGAGCAGGTTACGAGGTCAAGGTCTTTGCTATAAGTCACGGATTAAGGAGTGAGCCACACGATTACTTTCAGGCAGTCTGTAAGTTTAATAATATGCATTTTTTTAAATTTCACTAATATCCTCTTATGAGTTTGTCATTAAATATTATCTTTTTTATTAAAAATTTTCAAGTGCCTCATCCACCAAAAAATTTGAGCATAGAAAAAGTAACCAGCAATACCGTACTGGTACACTGGGAGGCACCCAGCGATTCGATGTTTACCGAATATGCGATCAGATATCGAACTGAGGATGATCCAAGATGGGTGAAGTTGCCTAGTGTGAGAGAGACTGAAGCGGAAGTGGCGGATATGACACCTGGCGAACGGTACACCATTCAGGTGAACACCGTGAGCTTCGGCGTTGAGAGTCTTTATCCACTTCAATTGAATCAAACGATTCGTGAGTAGAGTGAAGTTAGTTAATCACGATTAGCGACGATTTAATAACGATATTATATGATCGATGTGATCGATGGGAATTTATTTGTCCAGGACCAAATCCAGTTTCGAACGTTACGCCCATATCGGACTCTACAAACGTAACCCTGGAGTGGCCGAGGCCAGAAGGTAGAATAGAAAAATACGTAATTAGATGGTGGCCAGTCGAGAATCCTGATGAGAGCAAAACGAAAAACGTCACCGAAACTAACATATCAGGCGTCGTTTACGACGACGCCGTTCTACCAACTGAAAAGATTCTAGTGAGCGACCTGATGCCTGGCGTCGAATATTCCTTTAGCGTCTTCACAGTCTCTTATGATCTAGTTAGTGACGTCACCAACCTCACAGCCAGAACAAGTGAGTCTCAAGCGTGTCAGACAATAATCTTGAGTGTCTCATGCCGTGTCGCGGCTTTCCGGTTTGGAGTTCGATGCCTTACTAACGGAATTTACCAGCGCATGTTTTGCTAATTCGAATTCTTCATTCGAATTCTTCACACTGTGTTACGCTAATCTCAAACGCATTTTCGCATCACGCAAGCTTCTTTGCTGCTGTCCTTTAACGTTCCATTTTCCGGCCCATCAGGCCCAGCCTCCGGCTAGGAGATGAGCGTCAGATGATTCCGTTTAGAAGCGCACTCGAATCTCCGTGAAGGAAAGGAAGCATCGGAAAGTCTGCGATTTCTAGAGCGTATACTCTGAATATTCATGAGTAACTAAAATCAAAATGAAAAACCCTGCAAAAATTTCTATGCCGGATCTAGTGCCATTAATTCAATCGGAAGTGGTCGTGGTCGTGGATCGAGATCAGCCAGATTCTTTGACCCTGCGTTACACACCCACACCCATCGGATCTTCTCGATTCGATCTTTATCGATTTCGAATCAGCGACGAGACTAATACGACCAAGGAACGTGAGAGGGATAATACAGATACCAAAGTAACTTTTACCGGTTTGACGCCGGGACGCTTATACAACGTCACTGTCTGGACTGTCAGTGATAACGTCGAAAGTCAACCTCTTTTCAGACAAGATAGACTCTGTAAGTATTCCCCCAAAATATCTAGGAAAGCGTCATCCGTCCTCCATTTTTTTTTCATTTCCAATCATTCGTCCTTTGTTCATTCACACGCATCCGACCGTTTGGCTATTTTGCTGGCTGTCCGAATGCCTGGCTGCCTGTTTGCCTGCTTGTTTATCTATCCCACCAGACAATTGGATTAAAATCGTTATCATTTATTGGCTAACTATGGTTTTACTATTTCGTGTACTTAAAATTTCAGACCCTGAACCTATCACGAGTATCACTGCTGTCAATGTGAACGATACTAAGATAACGCTCAGCTGGGACACGCCACGCGGGGAATACAATGCCTTCGAGGTACAATACATAAATACTGAAGGAACTTACGTGCAGAATATAACAGCACTGAACAACATCACAATCAGCGACCTCAAGCCGCATAGAAACTATACCTTCACTTTGGTCGTTCGTTCGGGTACCGAATCGAATTATCTCAGAAGATCCAATCCACTGAGCGCCAGCTTCACAACAAGTGAATCCTATCCTGGAAGAGTCGACAAGTTTCATCCAATTGACGTACAGCCAAGTGACATAAGCTTTGAATGGTCTTTACCAAGTCAGGAACAAAATGGTGTTATCAGGAAATACAGTATAACATACGGACTTGAAGTAAGATTCATTAAATATCATATTATATCTCATCGATATCGATCAGTGATAACGATTTTCGCTTTTCTATCATTTTTATCAGGGCTCAACGCATACACAAGTACGGGACTTCCGGCCGAACGAATTCCGCGGTGTGATAAAGTCACTTATTCCTGGAAAAACCTATATATTCCGTATTCAAGCTGAAACCAGAATCGGTTTTGGTCCAGAGGCTGTTTGGAAGCAGAAGATGCCTATTCTTGCACCGCCAAAACCACCAACTCAAGTCGTTCCTACCGAGGTCTGCCGCAGCAGCACAACAATACAGATCAGATTCAGAAAGAATTACTTCAGCGAACAAAACGGGGCCGTCATCTCGTACACTATCATTGTTGCCGAAGATGATACCAAGAACGCTTCCGGTCTAGAGATGCTCAGTTGGAAAGACGTTCAGTCTCATAGCATCTGGCCTCCGTACCAGGTAAGTCTACTACAGAATCGCTTATGATACTGGACTTCACTGGGACGTATTGTTCAACTTCCTCTCCTACGTCATAGGAATAGTTATATACACTTTCATAAGCGAGAATTCATGAGAACTCATTAATTCTATTGATTATTCCAAGCAGCTAGTTAACTTGCAAGATCACGATCGACTTGTATCTGACGCGCACTGAACGTCCTCCACACCTATGTTTACGTCGAATTTGTAGTTTTATTAAAGGAACGCGAGTCTGCATTGCCAGTAGTAAACTGTACCTTGCTCTTTGTGCAACCGAAGTAAAGATCCTCATGGAAACTCTAAAGAATCTTGTAGTCAATACGGGAAAGCTGATAGTTCAGGTAAATAAAGACGACCGGATATAAAGTTTTCAATGATTTTTCGGATCTTCAAATTTTCTCAATGGAACAAGGACCGTAGTATTGATTGGAAGACATGGGCGAAGCTCGATCGATTTATCAGAGATTCAATGGTCGATATTTAATCGTACCAAAGATAAGGACCCTCTTTTGAAGATAAACGCATTTCGGGTTTGAGACTGTCTTGTGCCCGTTGTGTTTGTTGATTATTCGTAGAGAATTTTTATGGGTTAAGCAGCGATTATGCAATCAGTCATGGATTGTCCGATTGATGCGCAGGTCATGGAGCCGTATTGTCCGTTCAAGAATGGATCGGTCGAGGACTTTACTATTGGAACGGAGAACTGTGATAACAAGATTGGTTATTGTAATGGCCCACTTAAATCTGGATCAACCTATAGAGTGAAAGTTCGCGCGTTCACTGCTCCTGACAAATTCACAGACACCAGCTACAGCTTCCCAATTCAGACAGGTGAGTAATCGAATATTGGATGCTTATTATTTTCATGATTGATTGAGCGTTCATATCGTGTCGTATTCTATCCATGTCTCGCCCAAGGATTGCTGCTGGCAGGTAAGATCCACAGCAATCAGCTTTTTATACTTTGCGCCTTTTCATTTCTTTCAATCAACTTGCGTGTCGTGTTTCTATTTATCATTTTTTCTTTTTCATTGTCCCTTGGCTGACTTTATGATCTATATTTTTTTTTGTTCGGCAGATAAGGACAATACCGCCATCATAGTAGGGGTGACTGTTCCGATAGTACTGCTACTTTCATTGTTGGGTATTGGCCTCTTTGTCAGAAGACGAAGGAGTCAGGGTCGGAAGACGACTGAAACCAGGGCGAGCGATAATCTCTCTTTGCCGGATAGCGTAATTGAGACTAGGTGAGTCTTTTTTTATGAAACAATCACAAGTTTACGTATACGGAATTAGATTTGTGGATCCTCCATTCATTTTGATTGTTTCCTTTTATCAGCCGTCCTATCAGGGTCGAAAATTTTGCGGAACATTATCGTATTATGTCTGCGGACTCCGATTTCCGGTTTTCTGAAGAATTCGAGGAATTGAAGCACGTCGGAAGAGATCAACCTTGCACCGCAGCTGACCTACCCTGTAATCGTCCCAAGAATAGGTTCACGAATATCCTACCCTATGATCACAGCAGATTCAAGTTACAGCCTGTGGACGATGAAGAAGGCTCTGATTACATAAACGCTAATTACGTTCCCGTGAGTTTATCTCATTTGTTTGACTTGACTGTTTTTGGATTAATCATCCAGTCATCTTTGTTTAATAATTTTTTCCAGGGTCACAACTCGCCAAGAGAATTTATCGTGACTCAGGGTCCATTGCACTCGACGCGTGATGACTTTTGGAGAATGGTTTGGGAGAGTAACAGCAGAGCGATAGTGATGCTGACAAGATGTATAGAGAAAGGCAGAGAAAAGTGTGATCATTATTGGCCCACGGATACATTGCCTGTCTATTACGGTGACATATGCGTGACCATTCTTAACGAAGCTCATTACCCTGATTGGAGCATCACGGAATTTTTGCTCTGCAGGGTAAATATTTTTTTCTCAATAATCCCTTCTCCTTTTCTCAAATTAATTTCTCTTTGCCTTATCATCTCACTGATTGCGTCCTTTCCGCATCTCCCAGGGTGACGTCAAGAGAGTCATTCAACACTTCCACTTCACTACGTGGCCAGATTTCGGTGTACCAAGTCCGCCTCAAACCTTAGCAAGGTTCGTCCGTGCATTCAGAGAACGAGTGCGACCTGATCAGCGACCTATAGTGGTCCACTGTAGTGCAGGAGTAGGTCGCAGTGGTACCTTCGCCGCCCTGGACAGGATACTTCAGCAGATCCTCGTCTCAGACTTTGTCGATATCTTTGGCATCGTCTGGGCGATGCGCAAAGAGCGTGTCTGGATGGTCCAGACGGAGCAGCAATATATCTGCATACATCAATGTCTACTGGCTGTTTTGGAAGGTCAGGATACTACTGGACCAATCCGAGAAATTCATGACAATCAGGGATTTGAAGGTGAGATCAAGTCTTTCTAAGTACTTGTTCCTTTTTTTATTTCTGGGTGGTTAGCGATTGGTATTGGTTGAATAATATTATTATTAGTATCGATTAGTGTATTGGTGCTGGTGGTCATGGTGGTGGGAAAGTATAACAATTGAATTCATATTCAGGGAAGAATCGAAACTCGGTCGAAAACTCTAAGAGCCCTGCTGAGGCTGAGAAGGAGAGGTGACCTTCAGAAAGTGAACTCCACGTCGAGGGTAATGGCGCTCGCTCTTTATTCATCGTGCACGTTAAATTATTACGTCATACGATGCATGTGGTGTAAATTTAGCTATGAAAAAAAAATATAGCGTGCATAGTAGTTCTTCGAGTAGCTCCTCGTAGTATACTACTTATGTGTTATACATGTGATAGAATTAAGCTGGCATGAAAAAGCCTATAAACTTCTAATGAAGAAATCTTTCATGATCCAAGCTTGATCTTGTACTATTTTTTTTTCCAGATGATGAAGGAATAGCCGAATCAGGAATGTGATGAGCTACGGCAATGCATGCCAATCGATAGTATTGCATTCTTAACCCTTTAACTGTCAGGAAAGAAAGATGCTTTCGTGCCAAAAATGAATTCAATGAAAGAGTTCTTGCATTCGCGTGACAATTGCCCGTCGGAGGTTTTTAGGATCGTCGAACTCAAGTCCGAGATCGAAATTTTTGAAATTCAATAATTTTCAACATTCTTAGCCGCGCATATTGGATCCGTCATTTTGAATTCGAAAATTTGGATCTCGTATTTAAGTCTAGCGACCCCGAAAGCCCATTTCGTTGAAATCGCACCAGTGGAAATAAGATTTTTTTTCGAAAGTGCGCGTACACGCGTCAGTGACACTTAAAGGGTTAAAGAGCAACGAAGGCCGGGAAACATGGCAGCAATTGTGACAATGATTCAGAAGTTCTGCGACCAGAATTACCGAAGAAGAGGAAGTGAGGGAGAAGGAGGAGAAGGAAGATGAGAACTAGAAAGGAGCGTGCGTGTGTGCGAGATCGCTTATCGGTTGCGAATGAATGATAAGATTAGAATGAAAGTTGGCTTTTTAATGTAAATCAGTAAGCAAGCTCGGAATGAGACATATCCGTCGTACGTTGTGAACTTAGATGTTGGGCTGGCCCAAATCGCATGTACGTAGTTACTTGTCGTTTTGCATTGTCTAATCGATATTTGCCGGTATATATTTACTTAATTGACGATAAGAGCCGCGAGGAAGATAAGGAAAGAAAGAAAAAGAAATAGAAAAGGTCGTAGCATCCGACGTTGGCGAAAACTTTGGTGCCAGAATTATCTCTGTCAGATAAGTGGCTTCCTTGAGATTTCCATAGTGACAACGTCCGTCCAAACGCCATACTAGAAAAGGAGCTAGAACACGTTTTAATGTTAATCTAGAAATTTTTTTTAATCCATACTCTTCTTGAGATAGATCTAGAACAAGTCAGTGGGAACAAGAAACTCGCATTGTCGTAGAAGCCATATCAATATTTTTTCTCCTTATTTTCAAGACGAATACCTAATGCTGCGTGCATACCGTACAAATATTAATATTCGTGACAGGTGGTAAGAAGGAGAAAAATAAAAAATTGCGAATAGATAACATACGAGTTCTTGATTCTGGTACGAGGGGACGTAGGTACTTAATTAAATTACATGTCGAATCACAGATGAAATAGCGTTACGTCACAATTAACGTCCAATGGACACAAGTGTGACTACGCCTTTGCCCTCGGAATAGGTCAGAAGCAAGACTATTAATGTCATTGGAATTTTATACAATTTTTCATATACAATTTTTGTCGTACGTGCTTTCAATCGTCAGTGTACACATCGGTACGCTGAGCGTGAATCGCGATGTTGGAAATTCGCCGTAATTTTTCCATAAAATTTTGAAAGGGAACACGTGTTGACTCCCATGGTTAAACGGACCACTGTAAATATAATCGAGAAGATGAATCTCGAGGATGTAATTTTACCGAGAAATTATTATCGTTAATGCTATTATTAATATTATTTTATATCGTAACCGTGTTAATTGGATGGGCAAACCGTTTTATCGATCCTCCCGCGAGAATTTTGGACTCTTTTTCATTTTTTCTTTTTTAATTTTATCAGAGTTTAACTTGGATTCTCGTTTTTGGAAGGTCGGGTAGCCTCTCTTAATTGATTGTTATTTCGTTAAGCGTCGTTAAACGTCGTTAAACAATGGCCCGGGAGTTTATTCCATGGTAGACTTAAGATTTGTAGAGTATAGACGAATCGTGAGTTACTTGTAATCTCAGGATGGTTGAGATGATGATAAGGATGAAAGTGAATGAGATAAGGGATCAAATGAGCCACGATATCAGCTACGAACAGACGAATTAATAATGCGTTAGAATATAAGAAACCCATCGCGACTCTAAGCTACTTTACGTTATTCTGTGATAAATTTCGGCAGTCGATCGATGCCGGGAGAAATAAAGTCGCGGGTGGCGAGTTCTCATGAACATTCACGACGACTGTCGTTCGCGTGAGTGTTCTCACGTGCCATCCCGTGTACGCCGCTCATAATCCGAAGAAACTACTCTTTTGCCGTAACTTGAGCGTAATGCATCTCTTTGTGTCTGCCAATAAGGAGAATAAAGGGTTCGATACGATTCGCCAATACGTATTGTTTAAACAAATGCGAACAATTTGTATATCGTGTAAGGAGGAAGGAAGGATGGAAGTTTGAGAAAACGAAAATTCGATCCACTTGTCGATTAAAAAAAAGAAAAACAAAGAAAAAACAGAGAGACAAGAAAGACGAATTACACGTATATAATAAATGTGGTTCTTAAAAAAAAATTTTTTTAATGCTAATTATTCCATACCCTCACCTGACGAATATTTCGATCTATTTTTTAGAGCCTGAATTCTCCCGAGATTATACAATTTTATTAGTTAACTCTAGCTGCTTGCAATTTCATAAAGTCTTGACCAGTTAATCTTCAAGCCACGTCACGTTCAGAATGCTCGGAGTTGTTGGCTGGAACGCAACAGCTTTTCTTAGATCCGCCAAGGGAGAGATTTCCCATGATCCTCGAAGCCAGTGCTGACTTGCGTGATAAAGAACTTTCTTTCGACAGATCCTTATCTTCATCCTCGTTCGTACTATCTTCCGGCACACCATGACGTCCCTGTGACTTGACGCGACCTGATAAGGAAAAATAGTTACGTAAAATGTATGAAAAATTTTCTTTCGTTAGGAATTAACGAATCAATCGATTGTTTATTCGGGTTGGTCTCTTGGCTTTGTCCTTGACGAAAATTCACAAGGACTTTACTTGCCTCTTAGTTGGCTGAGAACTTTGGCAAAGATACCACTCGAGTGACCCTGCGGTTCCGCTGAAGATACAGTGACCTCGGTGATATTTTTTTTATAAAAAATTCCACTCAACGATCCCGCTCTGTGATCTGAAAAGAGCTTCCTCGGCGCTCCATCTTTGTCAATAAACTTCAGCATCCTGCCAAGGGAGTTTGCTCTTTCTTTCACGGAAGCTTGATCTTTATATAAATCGTAGGAGGCACGTTCCTTATGAAAGATAAGTGATATAAATTATATTTGAACGACGTGAAATACATCGAATGGTATACGTTTGAATTTAAGTAAAGACTTACCGACGTTCCTTGCCTCTGATCGCAGCCTCTTTTTTCCTTCTCGGATTTTCCCATCTTCAACATTTTTCCCATTCTGCCCAGCGTGAGGCTCCTAAGTTTCTTGGCATCTGCTTCTTTCCCAAGGTCCTTCGTCTCGCTGCAAGATGATCTTGCGACCGGTGTAAGGCATCGGCGGCTTACCAAATCCCGTTTCTCATCCACCTGACAATCTCTCGTGCTCTTACAGTTATGATATTTGGGACTTTTCAGATCTCCTGGATTTGCCAGCGGGACAGTAATCTGCCCCTGGCTTTTCTCGGATATACGCTCCGAGGCATTTTCTTCATTGGCATCCAGGACCGAGCTCTCGGACTGAACATTTCGAGAATTTTGACAGGGTTGCAGATTCTCCTCCCCGTTAATATTATTTCTCGTGTAACATTCCTCTATCATGTCTTGCGTGCACAGTTCGATCCCTTGTCTCGGAAATTCGAACGTACCTTTTTCCGAAAATTCTAAGTTCATGGAGAAAGAAAGACTATAGTGAAGTAACAGAGATTCAACGTGGACCAGGGACTGTTAGCTTTTCGTTCGGAGCACATAGAGACGCGAAGCTTGTTCTTATCTGACAGAAACAATGACAAAACAGTCTCAATGTCTTCCCGTGAATTTTCTTTTCCAAAAAAATAAATGAATGTCGTATCAGCCTATCACCTTGAATTACGTAGAGAATTAGATGATAGAAAATAAAAAATTATCAATGAAAAATTCGACTCTTCCTTTTCATTTCGATATTGTATTCAAGTGGATGAAATTCATTCGAGGAAGGACATACGCTATAGCATGGGTAATGAAACATTTTTCTGAAATTGCCTTCAGCGTCTTTCGTGACTTCCCTTTTGGCAAGAATCAAGTTACTCGGAATTCCGTATCACCAGGGAATTCTTTACGAAAACTCCAATATCTTCACTTTCCTCGACTCTACTCGGTATCATTGATATACTTCTATCGCCGTGAGAAAAAAAAGCTTTATTGCCAATACTAGCGTGCTTTCCTTCTCTCCGTTTCCTTGTGCGTTATCCAGGTATCACAATGAAGCGGAAAGAGAGCAGAAGAAAAAACAGCAGCTACACACAGAGAGTAACGTGAAACTTGAAAAAGTTTTTATCTCGACAAGCACTTTTGCGTAGAGTGAGATTGGCAAAGTATACAATTTCTTTTTTATGGGTGGGTTTTAACGCTGTGGATCAAGCTATGGGGGTTGCATGATAATCACCTTTAAGGTTCTGGTCTTGAGATACCGTTGACCCTCGTAAAAATCAAGAGAAAGAATCGACAGCGAGAACTGAGCTGGACCATGGAGAATTATGGGTAATGCAATGACCTATATATAGTCTATAATCGATAACATTTAATATTCTCCAGTGTCAACAGGATCAGATTTTCCTTTTACGCAGTCGAGTGATTTCAACGCTCAGGGCGCTTTGTCGTTCAGGATTAGACTTCTAGAATTGGCCTCGATATGGTCTAGTCCGTTTAATAAATACTTGATCATCGTATTAAGATATCGCATCAGCCTGTGATTAATTCGATCCCCCCAGTCCCGAATACAGAGAGCGAATAACAAAATTCTGAAAAGAAAACATACCTTCGCGAATTTGAAATCCAATAAAAATTCTACTTCGGCACGGTTATGATTCTTAAAATATTCTATTGCTCACGAATTTTTAGCCCTTTTGTCCTTAAATCATTTTGAAATCATCAAAGTCCCAAATGTACCAGATGGAGGTTGAATGGAATCCTTCTGATTCCGTTTTTATCTCAACAATAAGAATTCAACTGTGGTTAATCCGCATTCGCGGAATTCCTTCTATTTTCATTATCATTTTCTCATCTTCTCGTCTTCCTTAACCTTTACTCTCGAATAATCGATAAGGTTGTAGCCAATCATATTTAATAACGAATGGGGGAAACCTGTAAGCCTCGACTGACAACGGAAATGCTTTAGGTCGTACCAATAATATCCGGAACGTATGGTACTTGGTTATTGGTTATTAGATTGACAAGGCCATCATCTAACGAGTTATCTAACTAAGAAGCACCAAGAAGAAAATTTCACGTCATCAAGCTACGCCTACGGTTCCTTTTGATTGTGGAGTGCTAGTAAAAAAAGTTCTGATATTTTTTTTTGTATTTCATTCAGGAAGCAATTTCCAGTACTTCCCTATTCTCATTCCTCTCTCCGCTCCAAAGCGATCGCATTAGTCAACCAAATGTCAAGAAGTCAAAATAATATTACCGCCATTTACGATTATGACGTCCAAGTTGAAATTTCACTTGGACAACTTTTTGCATGAAATCTTGAAATCCTGCAACATCGTAAATTAAACGAATTCCTCGATCGTTGGCCTCGTCGATATTGCCTCGTAAAAGGACCGCGAAAAAGAAAGTTCAGCAGAAAAATATAAATCATTACGCACGACGTAACTGATGAGTTTTTCTCGTTTTATGAAACTTGCAAAAGTTCGGGATATTAAATGCGCCTGAACGACACCCGAATACATCAAGAGAAGTAAAAGAGTCGAGGGGATGAGACGGGCGAATAACGATAGTAAGGGTGAGAACAGGCACTGTTTAAAACGGAAGGGTTGCAAGATGTCGATGGGGCCGAATGTGTTGAGAACGTTTCAAACGAGATTACGTAAAGGAAATGCGAAGAAAATTGAGCTCCGAGGTAACCCTAACTTTCCATAAATCTCGTAAAGCTAATGACTCTCATCGAGACTCCACGATGCTTTGTTATTACATTAATCGATTTTCGTATTAGCTAAGAATTAAAGCGAAACGACAGAACTTCCTTCCCTCTCTTGATTATTTAATTATTTCACTAATTTGCCCAATTAAATTCCAGGAAAATCCACGATGCATTCAAGACTGGTTATGTCTATTGTCCCTTCGTTTAGTCGTACATTCGTTACTTCATTATCGAGCTGATTGGTTGGTTGTTGGCTGGTTTTCTGGTTAGGTACAGTAACGGTGGAGTGGTTGGATGGTTAGGTGGATACAGGGATGGGAATGAGGAGGGGTGGGAAAGGAGGGGGGAGACGTTAACGGACCTGAGGGAGTCAGTCGACGTGCAAAGACTGTCGCGTGCGTTTCGATTCGCTCGGATTTTTTAGTGCGCTCTTTGTTGTCCTTGAGAGAATATTGTATTTTAATTGGGGACAGCGGATTGTTTTAATTGTAAAATAAACATTATGCCTAATTGGAGAAGTTTGGAGAAATATCGAAAGTCGAGGAATTGACGCGTGAGAAATATTCTCTGTGTAAAGGAATAAAAACGCGACAGATTCTATCCTCGTGCGTGTGAAAACTTCTAAGGATATATTTTCTGTCTCGTCTTCTTTGTCAGTTTTATACAATTTTTCGAACCTGCTGTATATTTTCTTTCTCGCTCCTTTGCCTTGTTCTTTAATCTTTCGTCAAGTGCCAGGCGCTGATGTTTCGCCGTTTCGAGTCGACGGTCTCCTGTAAGTAAACGTATTTACGCGTGAGAGGAACGTTTGACAGTCGTTTGATCGTTTGAAAGATTTTTATTTTCGTTTTATTTGCCTCAATAGTTGACGAGAGAGCCGAGACGATTGAATGAATTGTAAAGAGTAACTAGTGAAAGGTAAAATTGAAAAGTCTGGGAAGTGAGGTTGTGATTGATGCATGTTGAAAATTGATCGATCGTCATCTTAGAAGCTGAGAGTGGAAAAGATGGATTCTGGTTCAATGTTTTTTCAAATATAATTTATCATATACACGACATACACGTAGTGTCGCTTCATCATATTTGAAATATTCAATAAAATAGCGTTAATTAAAAAAAAAAGACCCTGTCTCTTTTTCACTTCTCTTTTTTGTCTGGCTGCTTTGTGATTCTTTGCTGAAGGGTGGATAAAAGGTCGTCCTTCTTCTGTCTTCCTTGAAACACTCCATTATTAAAATACATACATATATACTTGTCTGTCAGACTCTTCCGCAGCTGAGCCTCCAAGGGTAGAGCCAATAAGTACATAAAAACAGGGCAAAGATTAAAATTTTGTAGATTTTTTTCATTCCAAATCTAATACTGATCAAAAGTGTACACGAACGGACGTGCCTATTGTGAAAGAAAAAGTAATACCGCAGGCGCAATATAAATGTAAATAGAACGGTATGTGTACAGTGCAGTGATCGCCTTCGTGAGAATTTATATCAAATTCAGTATCGTTCGATCGGTCCTACTTTTATTTGATTTGTCTATTTTTATTCGAGCTGCTATTCGCGATGAACGTGAAATACCGTTTTTCTATTATTTTTGAGATGTCACAAAAAGAGAATGTTAATTCAATGGCTTACAAGGCATCCACATACATAATACTCTTTCGCTCAATATTTATTTGTATTCCATTGAATCTCGCTGAAAGAATTTTCTTTATATATTTCTCTTCCTTAAGCATTGAAACTCACGTATTGTCGGTTAACAAGTAAAGCAGCTTAAAGTGACAGCTGGAGAAATTCGAAGTCCCTAGCAAAATTTTCCATTATCGATGTTTTTTTCTTTTGCCAAAGGTAATATTTGGCAAATCAATGGAAATCAATGGAAATCCATTGATAAGCTTTAGCAAAAGGGCATTGGAAAATTGGAAAATTCTTCTACGTGAATCCCATAGCACGAAACACGTGTTCCCATCTGTCACTTTGAACTACTTTACTCGTGGCCAACACTATAACTCCATCTCTCTCACACGCATGGGCATTATCTCAAACTGTCGAAATGGAATCTCGAAATGTTCCCTGCTCGATTGGGCGTATCTGTCTAACCTGTGATAGTTTTCCTCGCAATTTGGCACGCCCCTCTTTGTGAAAGAAATTGAAGAATTCCGTGAGCACTATACGTCGGAGAAACGTCACGGAGAAAGATCTTTTATATACTGGAGAAACAATAATGATCCCGAATACCACAAATGACTAAATCGATAGACCGATTCGACAAATGGATTAAAAGTTTGAACGTACCCTATAATTACAAGTAGGACTAACGATCTCACTCAGACAGTTATTAAATAAATATAATTAATTACAAGGAAACAGAATTCAATACCAGGCTATTCTCTGTGATTTCCCAAGACGCGGAGAACGTTTAGAATGCCAGGTTTGGTTAGAGTTAATTAAGCGTTACAATATTAGTTCCGACTTCCTGTTTAACCCTTAAATTTCCTTGCTTTGTAACACAATTAGGGTGACGGATCTTCATGATCCGTATCCTCGAGTAGGTCGGAACATCTGCGGATAATGACTGCGTCAGGCGAATCGATCGTCATCGAGATTACGACACTCGGTGAAACCGAAGGACGCGTGAAGGACGAAGAATCATTGCGACGGATTGTGAACAAGCACCCCTCAACGTATTACAACGTCAGCGAGTCTGACCTCGAGGAAATTATTCACGAGGCAGACGGAAGAATCACCACGACAACCGAGTACCCGGATCCACTAGGCGCGACCTCGAGCGTCACGTCGACGGTAGCTTCTTTCAACGGAACTGTCACGATGGCATCCGGAGGAAATCTCCTGGAGGGTCTCATTGTGCCACTCTACGCAACGATATTTCTTTTGGCTGTCATCGGCAATTGTCTCGTCCTTGTCACCCTGGCTCGGAACAAACGAATGAGGACGGTCACCAACGTCTACCTGCTGAATCTGGTCAGTAGCAGTTCCTTTGGAAATACTTATCTTATATATATTTTTTTTTCTTATCCATTAATACAGTGGAATCTCGATTTTCTTCTTTATTTTGCTCGGGAGAGGGGACTGCGAGGAAAATCGAGATTATACTAGCCACACCTTAATTCATTGTATGGGAACAATGCTGTCAAACGTGACGGAGTACTGGCAACGACAAGAAATACGAAAGTGGCAATATGGCTTGGCCTCGAACACTCTTCCTGTAAGATTTTATCATAAACAAGGGGATGTACGAAGAAAATCAAAGCGAGTGATATCGAGGTTCTACCGTTATCATGAATACACCTTGGCATTTTCCGAGAATTTATTCAATTTGGAAAACCAGTTTTCAGCCGGTTACACGAGCGGATTCTAGTAATTCTGTGAATTTTGTTAGCATAATTTTTATAATTTTTAGCGCAATATGATCTTCTTCTCTCGATATTTTATACAGTTTAAATTGCGAAGTGACGAGCGTAGCTAGTGCGACTGTTGTACGCATCCAGCAGGGATTAATACCTATAACTAAACACTTGATTAATCTATTATTTTCCATAATGCACGGATCCTTGAATGATATTTTATAAATTTGTACTTTAAAACCTTCGTGAAAAGTTTTTCATTCAATGTCTGATCATAAGGACCTGTGAGATCCTGGCTACATGAATCGAGTAAAATTGATAGCCATGCATACTAGGGTTAAGGGAATTCTAATGGCATGCAGGATGACACAAGTATAGAATTTCTGAAGCATCGTTCGGGTATAGGCCGAGAAGAGAGATTCCATTTGAATTAGGATCAATGGAAATGCGAGAGAGACAGGGTAGAAGAGAGGGAGAGAGAAATGCGTTTATTCATGTCCTGGGAACCAATAGAGTATCCTATGGACAGCGAATCGTTACACATGAAATGAGAGGGATGATCAGGCTTTTTTGCAAATGCAAAATTACATCTATGATAACAGAATAAAAAGAGCTAAAGAACAGATACGATGTGTAGTAAGTGACAAAAAAATGTGAAAAAGCATTAAACCTATAACAAATGTATATATAAAAAAAAACGAGTGCAAAGTGGCTTTGGGGAGCCACAGAGATAGTTGATAGTTTTTTATTATACCCTAGTAAACTATGGGGCGAACTTTGCACGAGTTCGTGATACTAGTTATAATACATGGTTTTAAAACTAATGCCAATTGCTAATACTTATACATGTTACTGAAAGAATAATTAATATAGGATATGAAGAAAACTACAACTAAAGTTTATAAAGTTGACAATAGCAACATTAGTACAGACAACAGAGAATCTGATATGTGCGGAAATTCAAAATTTAATCACATTCGGTAGCGTTGCAAAAGCGTTGCTAAAATCAAACGTAATAAAGTATGGCTACTAGTTTTACATCCACATCACGTCGAACATCATGACAGACACGTAGTAGCGCCGATTGCGTGCTAAAGTTTGCTCTATAACCTGATTGCCTTGGGTCAAGAATGTTATTTGTTCTATTAAATGGAGTAGTGCTTTGGCCGTTTACCAAGCGTTTTAGTATCTTGGATAGTTCACACAAATTAGCAATAGGTCTGGTATCAGACGGAGTACGCGGTTTTCGTACTTTCGACGAAGGACGAATGAAAGCGCGCTTTCACTGTTTTGGAAAATATTTATCTGCTATGGAGGATTTAAATAGTTCCGTTCGTTCAACGACTAAGCATGGTGACTCAGTAGGGATGCAAATCAGTGATATTGTTATCAGGTCCAGATGAGAACGAAGTTAATGATACGATATATATAAGTTAATAATATCATATAATTTATATACAGTACATTTTTATATAATCTATGTTTTTTTTTCACATGGGAAAAGAAATAGAAAGTGGAAGTGGGAGTGGGAGTAAACTCAATTCATCTTCCTGCTGTATGGGCATTCCAGCCACCCCGAGGATATCTTAAGGAAACTCAAAGGAGAAGCTGTAGATTGTGCCGAGTAGGTAAACTAACTATAGGAGGGAAGTTTGAATAGTTGAAGGTTCGAGAAGGGATCGGTAAATTTACGTGAGAGATTTCACTAGCTGTCAAGACCTTTTCATTTTAGGTATATCCCAATGAGTAAGTTTACGTCAGTGCTCGGGAACTTATTGCTCGGCAACTTATTGCTCAGCAACTTATTGCTCGGCAACTTATTGCCGAATTGAGAAAAAAAAATGTTTCTCGTAGGAATTCATTTTAAATTTTCGGTCGATTTCGAGCAATTTCGTATGATATTTATTGACGTAATTAATTGCCTGAGCGAATAATACTGGGTTAAAAGGATCGGATGGTTTTGGCAGCCATAGGGGAAGAAGGCTTTCGCCCATGTCGAAATGGCTGGGATCCGTCGCTCTTTGGATTTTTCTTCCCCTGTACTCTCGCGAAACGACCGCAATTACCTAATATTTTTGTGCGCGAGGCTTTTACGAGCAATCGGCCAGTTTACGACTTTCCACGCTATTTCGCTACCGATGCGATACCGCGATATTGCGTTTTTTTTGGTGAGTGGAGGGGGAATAGATTTCGGTGCAGATATGATCCAATCAGCTGGCCGGACAATATACGTGTATGAATATATCTAGACAACTGAACGAGTGAAAGCTCAAACGACACGTCACCATTTTTATAACGATATTCACTTAAAAAAGCTCTTCGTATCCAGGTATAGCAATAAGGTAGGATTATTAAAATTTGCAAAGCAAACGAACGAATTCCTGGTCGATATCAGAGCCAGAGAAAAATCTGAGTGGGAATTTGCAATTTTTTCGTTCAAACGTGCCATTTTGATTGATGATGGAAACTCGGCATATGCCCTTACGGGAAATCATGGTCAGCATAGATATAGCAATCATGAAGGTAGTAACCAAAGCTCTCGTAATTCAATATCCTGAAAGATTGACAAATTTTATATTTGAAATTATATTTCAGATAAAAGTTGACTCATAATAAATTCTCTTCGTGATATATCTAGGGATCAGTCAACCATATGGGTTTGGAAATTGCGTAAGTGAGAAGTAAGTAAAAAGCGATAGCGTCGCGAGTAAATTATTGTTAAATTGGCTGACTGGAAGTTTGAAGGTATAAATAATAGGGAAACGTATACCTTCGCGTAAACTCGTTCCCTCGAGTGTTAAGCGGGTGAGAAACTAATAAACTAATTAGGTTCCAAAGCATTGCGAAAAAGTAAGTTTACCCATTGAACAATTGGAAGATTCAATTACCCGTTTCCCGTTTCTTCCACTTTTCCAAGAAGCGACATCGCTCTCTCGTATCGAGCCGGTACAGGAAAGCAATCTACGGCACATAGGTAAGGGACATTAAACGCAATAAAAAAAAAAAAGAAGTAAAAAAGTCCAAGAGGACGATACGTTAACAAATTGGTGAGAATGAACGAAAACCAAAATTTTATTCGAGCCCGAGTAATTTCACGGACCGTAAAGTATAATTACGATTGCCAGGAAATTTATTTCTTCGGCAGCAGTCCCTGGATGGAAATAGTTTAGGCATAAATCGTGTGAATAAATAATCCCTTTGAGTGCTATGTTGTCGTAATGAGTCGATGCATTGCTCCAGGCAATTGTTAACGAAGGGATGGGGGTTGGAAATGCTAGAGGGGTTAGATTCTCAAGAATAGCTAAACCGGATGCCGTTTGTGAGGACGACGTATTTTGAAGATTTCATTGAGGCTTCGTGATTCAAAGGAAAACAACGAAGCGATGGTGATGTAGGCTTCAATTACGTTGATTAAATTGTCGCTCTGTTATACTGAGCTTTTCATTCATCATTACTCCTCACGGTGTCATCAGCTCTCCCCTCAGAATACTTATTCAAAACTGATATGTTTCAGGCAGTGTCAGACCTTCTCCTTGGAGTATTCTGCATGCCCTTCACGCTCCTTGGACAGATGCTCAAAAACTTTGTCTTCGGGACTACAATGTGTAAACTCATACCTTATTTTCAAGGTAGGAGTAATCCATTCATTTGCATGACATAACAAGTGTCAGAAACACACACACACATATATATATACACGCCCACGTCAAGCAGTAAACGCCGTTTGCTTCTTTCTCTTCGCCCGAGAATTAATAGTAGGTTTTTCAGGCAAAAAGCACCTTCCTTTTGAGCGGTAAAATATTTAAAAGAAAAAACCTAATGCCAACGAATTTTACATTCGTAGGAACCACTGAGCGCGTCCAACATTTTTTACATAGCTGTTTAATGGCTGTCAGAACTCATAATGTATCGCTATTGTTTAGTTAGGGTTGCGAGAACCGCAGCCATCTTGTTCAAGCTTTATTACCCTGTAGGAATCCACCAAGCATGGCCGTCTGACGTATGATATTATTTTCTTTTTTTTAATATTCACAGAAAAATATGGTTGGATATGGCTATAGACGTATTATTTATAAACTGCTGGCTGTGCTAGATAATTCAGTGATATCAGTCTAATCAAGTGCTTCGGACGATAACCCTTAAAGACTCTTGAACGTTTTACGCCAAGCAGTGCTTATAAGGATAGCACTTCGATTTCCTGCTTTCAGCCGTTTCAGTTTCCGTCGGCGTATGGACGCTCGTGGCAATTTCCCTGGAGCGATACTTCGCCATTTGTCGACCACTCAAATCGAGACGCTGGCAGACGCAATTTCATGCTTATAAAATGATAGCCGTTGTTTGGGCCGGAAGTCTCACATGGAACGCACCGATTTTGGCGGTTTCTCGACTGAAGGCTATTAGAGGAGGTGAGTGTTATCACTTGCCGACGAAATCAACCCGTCACGCTTTTCGTCTGACATTATCCGTTTTTTTTTCTTCCACTTGTGAAAGGTCCCAATCCTCAAAGTTTAGTCCAACGAGAGTTCATTACTATTCATTAAGGGAATCACAGCCGGGATTTGGTAGTTTAATGAAATTCGACATGACAAACGGGAATTCCGTAAATTTCTGGGGGATATTCAGTCGATACCCAAAAGGAGGCTACGAACGAACATTAACTGTATTACCGGAAGTGATACGTGTCTGAAAGAGAAATATAGCCAAAATTTTCGTTGCCATTTAACCCTTTAAGCATCCCCGTAGACCAACTAATTGAACAATTTGTCAAAACGTTAAAAAGGGGTTGGTTCACGGGCCGGGTGAAATTTCTGATGAAATAGGGAACGTAAGGATTGGTAAGATACATGAATTTATGTTATAAATCGAAGGACGTGCGAGGAGCGACGAGACTTCGATCCTCCCCGGGTAAAGCGGTTCTTCGCTCTTTCAGTCGGTTCGACGGAATTTCAGGCCGGCACAAGTGCAGAGAGGAATGGCCGAGCATCGGATCAGAACGGGCCTACAATCTTTTTCTCGATGGGATGCTGTTGCTTATTCCTCTGGTGATAATGAGCCTCGCGTACTCGTTGATCGTGACGAAACTCTGGCGTGGTTTGCGACGTGAGATCAAGCACAGTTCGACGTGTCAGCGACAGCAGCGTGAGTGGCATAAAACATATAAAGAGATTATTGGGTGTAATTATTGTTTAGCGAACATTTAACGTATATTATAAATAAATCAGTGCCTCGATATTTCTCCTGGTACTTGCCTCTCTCGTTTCATCTCATACATGGGATACATTCATAATTCAAAGATATCCCATTACGTCGTATGTTATTCCGCTCCTCTGGGATAATACTGCAGTGGAGAGAACAGCATCTTCTAACGCTGTCAACGGCAACCTGGTAAGCTCGCGTAACGATCCGGGCATCGCTGAAGGCAACGTTGATATTCCTGCCGTCGCGACGCCTCTCAGGCAACACAGGCTGATCCCATCAACTACGGGAGGATACTTTCAGGGTACAGTCACTCCTCAGGGAATAGCTAGCAGTCCGAAGAGCTTGAAAAAAAGAAGTTCCATGAAAACAGCAAGACCTGGAGCGGAAGCGGTGAAACTGTGGCTAATCAAGGGAATGGTGAGTTTCCATTACACTGATCCGATCTGCGATTCATTATCCTAATTAAAATTGGGACAATTAACATAATTCAAGGTTCGACTTCCACGACCCGGAGGTACAGCTTCCAGGGTTCTTTCCCGTAGGAGTATAACTCCTGGAGCAACCTTACGTACCTCTCCTTCCGGCTGCACGAACGAGGCTCAAGTTCGGACTGACCAAAGCCCTAGAGAAGGACTTCCGAAAGACCTGACTAATAATTCAGGATGCGATGATCATCAGGACACCACTTATACCTTCAGCAGACATGCCATACGCAGCAACTATATGGATAAGAGCATTGAGGCGAAGAAAAAGGTAGATATTCAATATTGCTGCCGTTGCTGGGAAAGCTTGCACGTGTCGCTTCGATCCGACAGGTCATTAGGATGCTCTTCGTTGTCGTCCTGGAGTTCTTTGTCTGCTGGGCTCCTCTTCATGTCGTCAACACATGGTATCTCTTCGCACCGGATCTTGTCTACTCTCTGGTCGGAAGCACAGGGATCAGTCTTGTCCAGCTTCTTGCTTACGTTTCAAGTTGCTGCAACCCAATCACTTATTGCTTTATGAACCGGAAGTTCCGACAAGCATTTCTCAGCTTGTTTGATTGTTATCGCTGCTGGAGGTAAGAGCTGCTAGTTTATAGTCAAGATTTCTCGTACATTATCATAATCTAAATATAGGCACTTTCCACTTTTAACGTCAATCATTATTCCGTTACGTGTGTATGTATGGATATGATAATACTATCATCAGCAATAATTAAACTTTTATACTTAGTTGCAACATAATTGCCCGCAACGCGCGTTTTCTCATATTCAGACCAAATAAGTACAATAATAAAGTGTAAAAGCGTTGTCGATGCTAATTATGTTGTTTCTAGTTTTAATATGGCAGCAATTCATTATTTCAGACAGTTCGGTAATATAATCTGTATTATAGATCGGTAGAATAGCATTAGTGGCAGTCACGCGATCACGCAGTTATAACGTTTTTCTTTTTTATTACCCTGCCAGTTAACAGTGTCGTGAAATTGATATTAAATATTGACTATCGACGGCTATATGGGCACGACGTGAACTTTCTATTCCAGCGCGTATTGCGATTGTGCAGAAGACGAGGTATCCGTAGCAGCAATGCGCAACGCTGCCCAGGCCGGAAATAGTGACCTCAGCGGAAACGATTCCACCATTTATTTGGGAAGGGCGTCCCTCATGGCTAGATCCGGTATTGTACAAGAAAATAGCGTTTTTCTCGTTCTCTTTCTTATAGCTAAAGTCATTCCACGAGTAAAAGATCCTGTCTAGGGGACTTTTTTACCTTGAAAAGTTACAGGAAGATGACCCCCTTCGAAAGCTATTTTACTCATGGACCGACTATAGTAAGGTTCCTCTATTATGATACTGTCTCATGTTTCAGAAGTAGTCCTTCTCGAAGCAGAGGATCGTGTTTAGCAGCGGCTGCGGAGCAACCGGGCTACCAGGAGGACCGATTGGGGTCGGCGTCGGCGTCGGTGTAGGACCAGGGTCGACAAACGGTGTAGGTGGTCTAATGCCGGGTTGTTCGTCCGGAATGACCAGCTCCATAAGTTCTGGACGTCTCGCAACAACTTCGACTGGCGTCGGCGTCGATCTCGAACCGGAAGAGAACTTCCTCCTGAGGATATCATGGCGACCTCCACCTTACCATCAAATGGCTGCGCTCGGCTACTCTCAATCGGCCCTGCAACTTCATTCGACGGGATCAACCTGCACGGATGATATGAGATTTCTATATGACTGACGTCGGGAGACTAGGCGTCGAACGCCTACGTTCTACTTCGAGTCGTTTGTTTGATAAGATGATAATATTTCTTTACTTGCTGTGAAATATCAATGAGGAGATAGAGCGGGACGCTGGATTTCAGGAAATAATGAACTTTCTTCCGCTCTCCTCGTTTCCTTGTACATTTTAAAGCTTTAATGTATGATTATGTAAAGCTCATTGCTATATTATATAAAAAGGTATGTGTATATATACAGATTTGTCAGTTATTACTTCGCCTCTTCCTCCCTTCACAGATGTCCAGCTTTGCATAGGCGGCAGTGATATATCCTATAAGGCTACCCTTATTATTGACTTTTTGGGGTTGGGGCAGCGGAACGAGATACAAGACGTGACGACTAAGCTTGTACCTTTTGAGACCCTAGCAACGGGTCTCGATTAGAATTGTCGTTTTCAAAGGGGTGAATAATATAGACCGATCATTTATATTAACATAATATCCAAATCCAAATGGTTTCAAGGTTATTCCATAGAAATGGCCTCCGTAAAGGGTTTAATTTTCGTATTTTAAATTTATAACTTCATATCGTTCTTCTGGATTCTCAAGATGGTCCAGTGGTCCTTGTCAACTCGGATTACCTTTAAAAATCAAAAGAATAAAAAATCAATGAAATCTGATATTTCGAAAGTAAAATTTTAGGTCCATCCAATACCTGCCACGCCCTAATCATATTTCATTGACAGTTTTCGTAAACTGCCGAGGGTAGATCAGTGCCCTAAATTTCCTCTACCGTCATTCTAGCAGAAGGAGTAATAATGGCTATGTTCACGGTGATGACGTCGGTGATGCTTCTGACAGAAATGACGCAAGGGGTTTATACAACGAATCTCAATGAACCCCTTCGAGGTATCGATCAACCATTCAGTAAGAACGAAAATTTAACAGAGACCACTCGGGTCACAGTTTATGAGAGAACCCGTGGCTACTTATCCCAAAGGGATGAATTGCTGTTCTACGATTCTGTACTGGTGAAGCGATGAACCGTGTCACCATTCCCCTTCACCTCGGCACAGCATCCCTACGGATCAGTCAGTAGTCTGGTCTCGGAAACGTCCCTCTTTACGAGCTGTCAGAGTTTACTCAGTCTCTAGGGACCAACCTCAATAGAGTTGAGAGCATTGCTCAAATGCTTGCGTGAAGTTGCAGAGAGAAAGAGAGAGAGAGAGACAGAGAGAGAGAGAGAGAGAGAGAGAGAGAGGGAGAGAGAGAGAAAGACAAAGAGAGGGAAGGGACAGTCGTGAACGAGAGAAAAAGAACCAGAAAAATCTATACGGATAAAACTACGTTTCCCCTAACTAGCATTTTTTTTCCCTTACGATGTTTCACACCCTCGCTTGTCGTTCCTTTTCGTTAAGCTGACCATCCACTATGACTGGCTTCTGTCTTTTCCTTAAAGTCACGCTTCGTTACCTCTTGCGATAGGGTCGTTGACGTCGTCGTTATACGTCATTTTGTCGCTGGCGCTGTCATGAAAATTCCATGACGATAATACCGGCTGGCTTCTTCCCTGTAAAACTGACATCTTCCCCCTCTGTACGATTTTCATTTCTTCTCCGACTCCGGAAGGATCTCAGTTCCGATAATTAGGTTTTTAAGTTACACGGTCACAGGATCTGGCCAAGTGATTAGTATCGCGGGGGATGCTGTGAAATGTTTTTAAGAATTGGATAATTAACCCGTAGAAAATTGAATGCCAAGGATCAAGATTGATATCAACCCTTAGTTCCTCTATAGCTCTGCGGTGGGTTGTTCCATGTTTGCATCCCCTGTAAACAGTCTCTTCCCCTGAGACCACAAAGGTCCTTTGGGACGCCATGGTGGTAACCGCGATTCGCTGTTCAAGAATTTATTCAAAGCGATGCCATGGACATGCTAATTGGGATTCGCTATCACAATGGTTCCTCTTTCTCGAGTTATCTCTTGATCGCTTTGAATGAAAAACGGTAAAGCAGTAACGACGTAAAATGGGCCAATTAATCTTATGTTGTCCTTTAAACTGGCGGTAAATCTTAATCAAAGGTAATCTCAAAATTGGTTGAACTTCTTTAAAAAATTTGCCAGTCCCCTCGAGGGTACCAATTCCACCTACCAACTTTCTTGATTGATCTAACTTTCACTTTCATTTTCGTATTCGTTTAATTAACCCACCCAACCCCCTCTGCGTCTTTCCGACGATTTTCTCTTTGCAAGGGGCAAACACCGAATTTTTTTAAAATTCGAAAAATCCTGCTGCCTATCTTTTGCAAACTTGTCAAGATTATCTACGACTGAAAGGAACTTTCTAATGAGAGTTCTTCCACGGGCGAACGCAGGTAGGTTCTTTATTCTCAGACGCTCACAATCAGTGTAAACTAAACGGAAGATGATGAAACTGCCGTGAGATAAAGCTCTCGCGATTAACCACGCTTCCCGTGTCACTTTATGTACGACATTCAGGAAAGCTGACTCTGTCTCGCGAGAGTTAATAACATGGAAATTATGGAAGCAGATGTGTGCACATACTGCCTCCGTCGTAACTCAACATAACAGAGTACCGGAAGAAAGTTTTGAAGCCCGAGATCTGGAGGATTTAGCTGGACGCAATCCTTTAGCCAACAGGGGATGTTAGGATCTGATCCACCCTTTTGCCTTTAATACTATCTCCCTTGGGACAATAAAATATTATAGTTAACATCCGTCGCTAGTGTTATCCCCAATAGATAATTTTTATATGCGTGACATTTTTAATTGGCTATTAAGTATATTTCTGATTTTTTTTTACTTGTTCCATTATTTTCTAATCTTCACTCTTATCAGTTCTGGTTTTTTGATTCCGCGATTGACTTGAAAATAGCCTTCTGATTTTGTGTTATTGATTACCGGTTATTCATTATTGTTATATAACTCTATAATTTTCAGAACGTCTTTGTTCCCTAAACCTTCTTAAGACAGTACATATATTTAGCTGTTGTCTGAATCGATAAAAACGTTCGCTCGATTAAATTTATTATAGAATTCCTGGAAAGCTAGAGAAATAGCGTCGTTTTAAGTGGCCGAACGTTCCACCCTATGGTTAATTCATGTCTTGTTGTGCCGCATGCTAATTAATTTAATAGGACATTTCTGGCTAATTAGTAGGCAGCGTTCAGAGAGATTTAGCTAGCACGTTAATTAACTGATAGCCAAATGAGAATGATTTTATCAGACGACAGTATACGTAATTTCGTAACACCAGGTCGATCGTTGTTATCCGTGTTATCAACTGTTTCTGCAATTGTCAAAGAACGATACGGGTAAATACGTTTCACAGGGAATAAAACTGTTTTTGTTTTTCCCTCAATGAAGTACTGACAATACAATTAGCTGCTTGTAAATTTCAAATTGAGTACACTTAATCGGTGAACGCTGAAAAGTTATATAACGAAATAAAATTCATATAAACTTTTTACAAAGCCCACTGCCTGGTAATAATATTTGTTTTTGAATTCCACTGAAAATTATTTATTTAACAGTGGCGTGAGTAGCCGCCAACGAATTTATCAATTAAACGAGAGAGTCAAGGGTTCTTGTTTATAAGGGCGCCCTCATTATTTATGTTTCGCATTTGGAAACTCGCGATTGTGAAAACGATAATAATATATCAGTATAACTTTTTTCAGGGTATTTATAGCAAATCGTAATGCCTAAGATGTCAGAGTGCGAAATAATAATCCGAAACAATGTACGTTTCACAATTAAATTTATATATGAAAAAGCACTTTACGGTTACGTGAAAGATTGTAAGAGGATGATAAGAAATTGTCTGTTGAGTGATTCGTACTTGTACGAGCGACGAAGGCCGAGTGATTAACGACTCTTGTAAAAATTGAAGCGTCTTTAGGGTTTTATCAAAAAGTTATCTCACTCCCAAATCGTTTGATCATGGTCGGAATGTCTAATTCACGGAACAGAATGGCATATAATAAAAGAGAACGTCAAGGGGATGAAAGAACAAGAGAATCGATGGTAGCGATTTAATAAGGGAGAAAAAGATAACGTTATAAAAGTAGGAAGTAGGGTGAAAATGAAATTCTATAAAAAAGTTCGAAATTCTGACTCAATTATTTTGGAAGACAATTGACTTTTAACTTTTCTACGACGAACTGAAACCGTTATATAAGTCCTCTATCTACCCTTATGATCTTCAAAGGTAGAATTGAAGCCGTCGTATTTCCTATATGGAGCTTTATATACTATTTATATACTAAAGTATATAATAGACTATATTATATACTCTCTATACCAGCTCCTACCTTATTCCATCAAATCATTAAGACTAAATCGAAACTTGGATCAACATTTCACGCATCGCCAAAACTTGGATTTACTGCTCACTCATCTTGGACATTCTAATTATTATCTAATCATATACCAAGGTATTCAAATCACACTAGGAGTACACGTTATGAGTAAGTACGGACTTATGCCTAAACGAAATGGTAGGAAAGTTCAATTCTGTAAATTGTTTGGATAATCAAATAAACCGTACACTCAGAGACAAAATCAACGAACCAGAAGGATCTGGATGTAAAAAAATATCAGATTGGTGAACGAGATAACTCTATTTAATGACTATCGTGAAAATTGATCCCTATATATTTATAGATATACCAGAAGTACCAAAGTACCAAAGAAGTACCTACCCAGGAATCACATAAAGATAGAACCCTGATCCCCGAAGATAAATATTGAGAGATTATCACAACTGAAAATCATAAAACTCCAAAGACTTGTATTAACGTGTGAACGTGTTGATTCAGTAGGCCCGAACTCAAAGAACCATCCCCTTTATTCTAATCACTGCTTGATCTTCCGGATTCAGGGTTCTTAACAATATATATAATATATGTATACATAAAGCTATCATTCGATGCAAGAAGGTGTGTTCATTAATAAATCTTAAAAAAACAATAACTATTTGCTTGATAAAATTATGCGACGTATCTTGCTACAACTTGCCCAAGCCCTGTTACTTTTTACCCCAAAGTAAGGAAAAGAGTAACGGTCACGTCTGGTAAAATTATTTTTAAAAAATTACAAATTGCTCTCTCAAAAAAAAATACTCTTATGTTACGATCTTGAATGATTTCTGCGTCGTCTGTACTAAATGAAATAAAAATCGATGGAAAATTGCCCGTTGACAAGCAATTAATTTTCTTTTTATAATTTTTAAACCAGAATAGATGTCAACGGGAGTATTGTACGAAGGCTGAAAATAGTTCTGCTACTGTCACGGTCCATATGGATGGATATTAATCATTTTATTTTATACAAAGAAGATTAATAGACTGTAAAACGTCGAGACATTCGTAAAAATACGAACAAAGCGACGCAACGCGCGAAATTTCGTTCGAGTTAAAAATGAAAGAAAAAAAAATGAAAATCATATAGACATTTCATTTTTCGTTATTTACCTTTCATTTTTTATTCTTCACTCAATAACAAAACGATAATGAGAAATGACGAGAGTACACAATTGATACGTCATACGAGTATATGGAAAGTAAACGATATCCTGAAACAGTAGTTCAATTCGTGGCTATAACCGTTAGCTCAGAGGCAAGATAATTTTAAATAACGAAAGTGGCGCCATCGGACGTTCACCGTACGAACTCCGAATACATTCGTTATCCAATACACAGAGTTCAACCTAAATTGAAAATAGGCGCCATGCGTTTCTACCAGTTCTCGTATAGATGGAAGCACAGGACGCCGTTATACTTTTTCCCATGGCGTTTTCCATTGGTAGAAAATATTCTTGCATACCCGGTGCAAGGTGCAGTTCTGCACCACATGGTTGTTGAAAAATTCGCCAATCGAAATCGGTGCAAGAAAATGCTGCCAATTGAAAACGCCATTAGTTCAGCTCGCAGAAGAGCACGATGGACCCTTAAGGATGACAGCGAAACTGAAATTCAGATGCACGGAAAAGAATCTGAATACAGCGAGTGGCAGACGGTGTTAAGAAAATAACGAAACGAGATATGCAATGTTAAGTAACTCGTTAGTGACGTTCAAAATGATCAGACGCTACTATCCGACACTCCCTGGAACGGTTGTAGTTGCAGCGAAAGCCGAACCCGTAATTACGCGTGGCTCAAAAACCAGCAGACAGCCGCCTCAAAGAGGTGTTAAAGCAAGGAGGCGTTAATTTAAAACAAACCTAAGTATAGCCAGGACGATTCGCATCGGTATTTGCCCGAACCTTCTGCACGGCCCCATTCGGTCACCTACCGTGTAATCAGTAAGTCAGTCCATCGATTTCGTTCAATTTTTTTATGATAACCCTCAGGGTCCTCTACTCCTTCCCTTCACTCATCCTCGTTCTCCTGAAAGTTAACGATCGATCGACAACCTTGTCTTTGACTGTCCCCTTTCCCCTCCAAGCCCCTTCATTGTCCGATTCGTTAATATTTTATTATTAAAGATGCCTTCCAGTGCGAATGCCAAGCAAAAATCGTACAGTGGATAATCACCTTGAGGTCCGACTAAGAATTCTCACCTCGGTATAGGGAAGATCTTTGAGAAATCGTAACTCGGCATGGGGCTCGTCCCCTGGGGCCTCGCTAGAATTTAGTTTTAACGTGCTAAACAAGGCCCACGTGGCCATATATTACAAGATGCTCACGAAACGGATAATTTTCGTTCCTAGCGCGAACTCTGAAGGCGACGCACGATCGTATATCAGGAGGTTCCCTTCAAATTATCGAAACAAGGGCCAAACTAATGGCCTCGTCGAACCATCTGGCTCCTGCGGGGATGATTCATGTCGATTTGAATACCTTTTCACAATGGTAAACGGTGAAAATTGGCTAAGGCCCAATTCTCAAGCCTCCAGTTACGATTGAGACATGCCGGTCTCTTTGGCAATCGGACGCTTAACGTTTTTTGCGTCTCTCTGGTAACTTTAATGCCTTATAACACCATCGTATACGTATATATATCCTTTTCTTGTACTCCGTTGCTGAATTGCTGGTGCATGGATGTAAGGTACAGCAACGAGGAGTGGGATAGATATAAGTATATACTCATAAAATAAACTATCATAATCTTACCTCTTACTAGCAATATGAATTATTCATGAATCAAGTTAAATCACATGATAACTTTCTCAACTACCGGTATGATCTTGTGCGTGTATTAGATTTTCCTATAGATAAAGAAAAATAGAATGTTGCTGCAATTGGCAATGATAAATATGCTTGGCGTGAGGTTGATTGTATTTGGCAATTGGCCTGAGTGACAGGAGGTGATGAAAGGTTGGAAGGGGGGAGGTTCGGTGTATGACAATAAAATATCGAAGGGGTGGTTGTCTGGAAAATTGAAAATTTCGAGAATCTTCAACATTATTCTCGATCCCACCAAAGTCGATTACTCTCGTAATTCCACGGCGCATTTTCGCATACCGTACCAGCAATTGCTTCCTGAACGGGAACGGAGAGCACGCGAAAATTGACGTCGCTATAATTTAATGTTGAGATTAAGAAAACTGGCATCTTGTCAGAGATTATCCACAGCACTCCTTTGTTCACCTATAATCGAATGATAAGAAGTGAATAAATGATAGAAAATAAAAAAAATTCTCATCTCGTACAAATATTAAAGAAACTTCTTACCTTCACATCCGCAGGAAAGATCAGAGCCTCGTCGTGTCTGGCAACAACAGCGTGATTGGCAGGACTGTACGGCAGCAATGAGTTCCAGCAACCAACAGCATTTTGATCGATCAGATTGAAGAATTGCACGCCATTTTCATCGATAACGGAAGCTGTACAGTGGGAAAGGGGTCCCCTTTCAGGTAGCACCTGTATCAATGATCAATTCATGCAAGTAGAAAGAAAAAAAAAATCATTAAAAGAAAAACTGCCAATAGTAATCGATACCTCGAAATCATGATAGCTATCAAGAGCAAGTTGTTCGTTTCGCAATATTCGAGTTGAGACAGCAAATTCTCTGTTGCTGCTCAGGGGATGAAAGTAAAGGGTTCTATAGCCGTCTCTCTTTAATCCTGAGAGACTCATACCGAAGATACCCTCTTCCCCCCACTGAAAATTTAATCCCCCGATGTTGTAA
This sequence comes from Pachycephus smyrnensis, assembly GCA_030142225.1. NCBI lineage: Eukaryota > Metazoa > Arthropoda > Insecta > Hymenoptera > Cephidae > Pachycephus > Pachycephus smyrnensis. The sequence continues at coordinate 300,264 of JARQST010000446.1, read as the reverse complement.
TCCCCGGCCAATGGATCAGGCATGAAGAAGCTGTGAGTCACCCTCCAAGATTTGTTCTCGGCCCATGAGTAAACAATCAAACCGTAGCCAAGCTCGTCGGACATATAAGCGAAGGCGTCGTCGCAGCCGCCAGTGCCTAGGTCCACGGCAATATTCGCAATGAACGTGTTCTGTGGCATTTATTATAAAAGAAAAAAAAAATGCAAAGCTGTAGAAATGTGAAAGTTGTATGGCGAGTTTAATAGTTGAAGAAAATGCGTAGGACGTGAGATAGTAGGTTTTCACGCCAGTGCCCACCTGATTAATGTCATCTGGTCGTAATCTGTATTGGCGTAAAATCTTATCAGTGGTAAGATCGAATATATTCAGTGTGTACGGACACGCCTGTTGCGTAGTATTGCCAATGCCGATAGTACCGGTATCCAGGACCCAGAGTCTGTCGCACTGATCTGCATGAATTCTGAATCGAGTTTAAAGAACCTTGAGGGTATCTTATCGATCTGATAGCTTGATGGAGATTAATCAACGGGGTAAAACGACTTACCTGTAAACGGTAGTGAGAGAAGTGCCGCAGGAACCAGCAACGTTTTGAACCCAGTTTGGCCATGGTGTCAACTTTGGTGAACCCCCCAGATTTTCATCTAACGATACGTAATTCAGTGTAGCGGGTATACCTGGTGGAAAGTATTGACGGTGGTTATTTCAATACTTGTTGAAAAAATTCTTAAACGTCGTTGCTCTCGGCAAAGTCAGGAACACGTTCGCTTTTCCCAGCAGCAATAACGAGGACTAATGACTGTTCGTGCAGGCTGCGCTGACGTGAAATTATAGCGGAAGGATTATGGAAAATAGATTGACTCAGCTGTAGTTAATCTAACACGAGCTTCGTATAGCGAAGTGACTTGTTGGATTTCTCCATACATATTTTTTTCTTTGACTTTTGGAATGACGCCAAACAGCGGCACTTGAAAGATTAGCGTTATAAGGAAAAACGACTTTCTAATGAGCATGGGTGGTGCGTACAAAGACTTGGTGAGATACAAGAGGGGTAGAAAAAATACGTTTTCCTAGTGAAAGTAGAAAATGTACCTTGCTAATGTGATGCAAGGATAAAAATGGGTTCGTGGAGTTCAGAGGGTTCACAGAGTTGAGAGAGTTCGTCTGGCACTGGAGAACCTGACGTTAAACGGAAGAATGGGAGAACACCGCGGACATAAAAACCTGCCCAAAGACAATGGGGTTGTGCCGACGACGTAGTGCGGTACGAAAATTCATTCGTAGAGAATAAAAAAGGTAAAGGCAAAAAAAAATTGGCACACAGCGTGCCGCCGTCATTGTCCATCCGCAGTGCACAATGCTCTGGCGCGCGCCATCGCATATAATAAATATAAAACAGGCAAAAAGCACTGGATAAAAAAAAATGGAAGAATGAATGAGGCCATTGAGCGCATGAGTGTTTGAGATTGGCGAGCGAAATCCATTCACGAGCATCTCTCGCGATTTTCGGCATTTTTTTGTCGCGAGCCGGAAGTCGTCCAGACGAGGCCTGAGAGAGGGACACGGGTCTCGATTGCTTTAAACTTCCGTTCTCTTAAATCTCACTCACTCACTCACCCACTTACCTCCTCGCCATCTCGGTATCGTCACGAAGAGTTTATTCCTCCAGATCTCGATGCCGACCGGAAGTGCGTTCTCCGGTACGAAGTCGCCTCTCGCTATCGCCAACTGCCTGCTGTTCTCATCCGGATACGCAAAGTCTATCGCCTTCCAAGAGAATCTCTCTAAGATCGGAGCACGACCGAACTTCGAACCACCCCAATTCCACCCCCAACCCGACTGAACCCCTTGGACGAGTTTACTCTCAGTGGAAACCAGTAATATCACCCAAAAGGTCCAGAGTACCATCCACTTCTGAAATAAAATCAAATTAGCCTGAATTGTTACATCAAAGGTACATTTCACTGATAAATTGAATTATCCAAAATAAACAACCCTTATCCATACTGTATTGTTAATCATCTTCCTCTGTAATTCGATTTTCAGATAATCCTATAAAACTGATGAAACACGAAACGTCGGAGATAACAAGGATATGAATTTTTCGAAAAAAAAAAGGGTATCCCGATAAAGGTACAAGAGCTTAAGTCTTCGAGGTCTTGAAGTGAAACTGTGCGGGACGCCATTTTCAACTGCTATTTGTAGTCCCAGTCCCACTAGAGGCCCAAGAACGCCTGGAGAAATCCATTGGGGGTCTCATTGCTGCAGTACCCTACGTTCAGAGCCCAGCTACGAGTTTCGTTATTTACAATGCAGCTACTGCAGCAGCAACAGCAACAGCAGGGACAGTGGGCACTACAACCTTTCACCATAATTCCCCCCCACGGGAACGTGCTTCACGTATTCGTACTTGGACTTGTGGGCGATTACTAATCTTTAAAAACATACTTAAAGAAAGCAGCAACGACAGCAACGCTCACGGCAACGTCGTCGATCGAGGTACAAGCAACGCAGCACTCAAAGCGCACCTGATCCCTGACTTCTTTTTACGCGATACTAATTAACCGCAAGTGCTCCTCCTATGGACCAAGACAAACAGGAGTCGCATGCAAGGAATCCGCTACCGCAATGCCAATTAATTAAATCATACTATTTCCTACTTTCATTCTTACTTCCAAGAAGATCCCATTAATTGCTGAATGCTTAATATCGATATTTACTATAATCCATCAATTCAATTGAATAAGTAATCCACTACCGAATAGACTCCATACATCTACTAGCTGTCCTTCATATATACACACACACACACACGCCCATATCTAATTAGTATTTAATGATATTCGCCATTTGACAAGTACTGCTCTCGTAAATTGCATTATTGCTTGATAAATGATTCTTGTAAAATCCCTTTTGTCATGCGGTTCGCCATAAAAGGTGTTTACGGAACGGTATGCACGAATTAACCGTGGAAAGTGGAGCGGCACGAGTGCCAATCAGAAACCGCAAGTGAATACGGTGCAGTCATATGTAATATACGTGACTGCAGTTATGTTTCAACACACACAGAAGTTATTCGACGTGCATCGTGAGATCTCTAATTGGATGCCAGTAGCAGCAACAAGAGCTCTATTCCTCGTGGGAGACTGTAGGAAAGAGAAAGACAAGGAGAATGGAGCTTGGGAGGAACTAAGAAAGATGCACAGGCATTACGGCCTACGGCCTATACCAGCATTAATGTAATCCAGGGAATGATGATTGGGAGTGATGGTTACGGCCCATCCATTGGGCATTATGTGCACATGTAGACGTAAGGAATATCTTTGATTGGTTGCGTATAATTAAACGGAAAGCTGACACGCGATAACTATATTTAGTTTTCCTTTCGTTGCATTTTTTTTTCCGTTTCGTTTAACTTCGTTCCGTTTCAGGAATCCGGGATGCACTTAGTGATATCAACGATACAACGTTTTCATCCATTTATACGTAAGAGCAACGTCACTTCGTGCGAGCAATAACACCAGAGGGATATGGTTTATTTTCTATTTACGTACTGACTGACGTGCTGATTTATTTAATTGTGGCGATTATGCATTCTGTAATTCGCCATGCTTTGCCAAGCGAGGCTTGGAAAGTCGATCTTTGTAAATGATTGTATCTAAATGTAAACATCACTGTGATAGGACAATCGTACTGCAGCGCGAAAAGAATTAAGCGTTGTGCAATTCGAGAAAATTCATAATACACTTTCAGCGATTTCTAGGATCACCTACTTATGTGCGTCCTGAATAACTGCATTGTTGCTGAACGTCTATTTGCAATGTACGAGCAACTGCATTTTTATTAATAACATGAAAGTACCCTGGGACAATGGAAAATTCTTATTCGCTATTCATTTCTCTATTCATTCGTGACAAGCCTGAGTGATAAGCAGTCGCTTAGCAACAATCAGATAAGTAAGCAGCAAGTATGGTTTAAGTCAACTGAAGAAAGAAGAATGCGGTTCGCCTGCATCCTATGCAACCAGCAACACAGCAGTAGCCTGTTGCACCAGCATCGTCCGGTATAGCGTAAGGAGTCACTAAGGAATTGTATCTGACGAGTGAAGTTGACAAAGCGACATAATTGAAGCCTGTCGAAGCAACAACGTTGCTGACTATTAAAGCTCTTCACGATGACTTCTAGCGATTGCTGAGAAAGCTATATAGGCGCGATGATCGTTACAGTTGAAGATGACGTGTAAAGTGGCACGCGTATAGCCGTTGCTTGGTGGGGAGTGAAGCGTGGCGTCTCCCGCCAGATCTTCATAGTAAACATGAAGAGCTTATATAATATGAAGAGTATATGCTCTAGAAGCTTCTCTTCCTCTTCCCTTTCCCCCTTCCTACTTGTATACGTATATACGTGTATAGTGATATCTCCATATAGGTGGACAGTCGCTGAGTGAAGAGGGCGAAAGGGAGGGGAGATGGGAGTAAGGACGAAGATAAAAGTAGAGAAGGATAGCGAGTGAAGAGGTGAAGAGGTGAAGAGATGGATACGAAGGCAGGTGCTCTTCCAAGTTTCATTTGGTGGTATATACGCCAGGGCAGACCAATCGCCGTCGGGATGGCCGCCATCCTCAGCAGCTAGTCGAAAACTTACTGAACTTTGGACGCCTCTTCTTTCGGAGCAATTCGCCCGGGCCCTTGGGTGAAATTCAAGAGTCTGGATTCACTTCCTCTTCGCTGTTAGCCCTTAAGGGCCGTGAATTTTTCATCACCTCCCGCTCGTGGAAGTATGAGGGCATACTTCGGTTCGCCTTCTCCTTGGCCGCGGCCATCACTTTGGAGTGACGTTCGTTGCAGGTGCAGCCGCGAATTCAAGATAAGTCTCTCGGGGAGAGAGAGAGAGAGAGAGAAAAAGAGAGAGAGAGAGAGAGAGAGAGGGGGCTCTCCTTGGTAGGAAAAGGAGGATCGAGAGGAGGGAAAGGAGGAGGCAGGTGTGGCGGCGCCAACTACGCCGAATACGTCGATTATGCTGAAGACATTGGATACAGCCACGCCGAAGACGAGGATGAAGACTATGAGGATGATGATGACAATGAGGTTCCTTTTCTTGGATGAGTGAAAAATTCGAGTCGCTTGTAATGTGACGCAATTCGGAAGGGTCCTTCATCCTGGCGAACGGGTGGGGCGAGGTTGGAGGAAAAGAGGGACTCGAATGAAAAATTTGAGTTGTCCGGGTGGGCGCGTGCACAGGTGCACCAGCTAACGAGCACCCGGGCCTCGAGTAGGCTGTTCGGTCTGAGGCACGGGCACGAGGCATATATGAGGATTATTATCAAACTGAGTATTAAGAATCGAGGGAGAAAGAAACGTTCGAAGAAAATATAGCAAAAGGAATGGATTGACCGAAGTCAGTCGAGTCACGGACGTCATTGGAATCTAATGAAGATGTCGTACCTTGGGATTTTCAAAATTTTATTTCTTGGTTGATAAATGAAAAAGAAAAAAAATGTGAGAAACGGAGAGGACTGATAATGGAGCTTGTAAATCATTGAGCAATCAGTGATGTAAGACGTCAGGCACAAATTTGGCCCAATGAATTACGATTCGTCCAATTAACTAACGATAAGATCGTTTTACCTGTTTGATACTTCTTGAAACGACTTCATTAGACTACCAAGAAAATTCATTAGATGTTCTTGGATGATCTTTGGTTGCGCGCGCATGCGCAGTACATATCCAATGCTGTAGATCGTGTAGTGGTCGATCCTGGACAGGTGCCAAGGACCGTCGTAGATCATCTGGCTGCAGACTCGTGTACTTGGGGACATTCCAGTTGGGCCGGACTGAGCCGGACACTCGGTCTTTCACTGGAGCCGGAGAGCATTTTCGCCTGCTGATATTTCTTTCTCCTGCGTAATACTTACGTGCCTGTACGCACTCACGCATATCGAATAAATAGGGATGTTTTAACGAGAGTAATGATACACCGGTTAGACACGCGCTCGCGCCTGCAGCTTCCGTGGTACCGCTTACAACCCAACCGGTCCACGCGGGGCCCACATTTCTTTTGCTTTACCCTGTTACATCGAAATGAGATCAAACTGCCAGAGGCCAAATTAAAGCAAACTCGTCAGATGCGATTGTAAGCTTGACTTAAGGTTTGTCGTTCGATTTGAAAATTCATTTTGTTAATTCGACGGAATATATTTTAAAGCCGGGAGCACGGACCTGGGCATCATCCAAACGGGGGCCGGACCAGGACCTGGCGATGCGCTAAGGACTCAGAAGCAGCATCCAGCATCCATTAGGAGGAGAGGGAAGATCTTTATGAAGGAGCGAAAGGGATAGAGGAAGCAAGTTGCTCGAATCGAGAGGCGAAGCCCTCACTTACCTTAATTATTTCTACGTGACTCGTCGAAAATCTCACGGGGACCTCTAATGAATACTAATTTCAAACCGGGTCCAGCAAATTTCACTCTTCTTCAAGATCTCGGCTCCAAGTCGAGCGAGTATCTGGATCTTTTCGATATATTCCATCTGAAATTCTTCCTCGTTTCGTTCTATTGAATTTCGTAACTCGAGCTGCGTGAAGCTTTTCGCCATTTTCTGAGGCTTCGTGCTCGTAATTGCATTTGTAAGTGATTCCCCCCTTCCGACCCCCCTCGGCCTCTTGCAAAGATCGAACAACGGTTCACGTTTCACATTCCGTTTTGCGAACTCTCCATTAGCGCTTCTTCTTTTGCTTCTCTCTTTTTTCATCGGGCTCGGACACACAAAAATAATATGGAGAAACTCCAGCAATTACGGCATATTGGCTTTACGAATGATTCGACGAAAATATTTAATTGAGGCGTTCCTTCTCGGGAACAATATACGGTTTTCGAAGGTTGTACAGCTAAATTAATTCTCCAATTACCTCGGCTAGCAAACCTGTATTCAGTCGAAGATTGTAGCAAATTCTATGTCATTTTGGGCGAACCCATTCGCGTCGATGTCCATGAACGTCGATGGACGACGATGAGAATGATTTCCTAGAGGCGTGGACGGTATCAGCACTTAATTTTCATAATTTTGTACCGTTATGAAACCCGCACGTGATTTCGGGTCGAAGAAGATTTTTTTTTCTTTCGAGCAAGCATAGAATTTCTAAGTGAATTTCGAGAGAAACTCGTTCGAAAAAGGATCCATAAACTGTAATAGGATATACCTGGATCCTGGAAAAAGTTCCATCATCGTAAATCGACCAGGATAAAAAGTCATATCTAAAATTCTCTGAAAATTAATGATAAATAAAAAAAATTAAAAAAAATTGAATTAGTACCCAAACAATTATTTTCTCTCAATTTTTATCGATCCTCTCAGCCGACTTGTCGCGTGCTTGATAAAATCATACCTTATTATCATAAACCACCTTTTCTTCTTTCCTTTCTCTCTGCACGCCCCAAGGCAGAGACTTATGTACATACTCATACCCCGTGTATCTATTTACAAAGTATACAAACTGGTATTTTATATATATTTTTTTTCTTTAACAAAGATGGATCATCCACCTTCTCTACTTGCTTCAATGAATTTTCCATCTCGTTCGTTCATTTGGAATAGCAAGGCCTGAGGCTACGAGTCCTTCCCCTCTCAGGGTCCCCGTCGCTCTGAAGATTCGGAGCATCCGAGAGAGCATCATCTCTCTGGACCACAGCCCAGGCCCAGAGAGTGCAGCGAGACGCGTGCCTGTCGTGTGCTTCCTCCTTCTTCGTTCCCACTCTCCACGTTCCATTCTCAGCCATACAGTCAGCGTCAGCGTTAGCGGTATAGGCGTCGGCGTCAAGAGAGCATCGCCAGAAGCGTCGCTTATTATAATGCTTCGCGTCTCGTCGTAGATTGAAGTATCGTGCACGCGGTTTTTTTTCTGCCGTTTAAAATGACAAGATAAATAATCCAAAGCATCGACTGATAAAGATTAGTTAATTATACGAAAATTAAAAAAAAATATTTATACTATGATAATCCCATTATTTCCATTATCAAAAGCACGCGGTCGAGTCTCGAGCTCCCATGGTCTTCCTCTGTCTCATTCGAATTGAATGAGTGGTGTATGAGAGAGGGAGGGAGAGGGTGGGAGGGTAAGGTGGGTCCATAAGAAACAGAAAAGACTCTCCTTACCTTGTTGCATCTTCCATACTCATTCCGTTCCTCTCGTTCTTTCATTCTCTCCTTTTCTCGTTCTGCCTCCGCCCGCGGCAGCTTGGCAGCGACTAAATGATTTACCAAACAATAAATCCTCCCGAAGATACGATCGGACGCGCTGCGCCCGAGCCTGGGAACGAACGCAGGACTGCTTACTCCGACTCACCGACTCAGACTCAGACTCAGACTTTCAGAGGGACCGAGAATCAACGATTCAGCCGATTCTTCCTATGGAAAGATTCGCTCCGATCCTGAATTTCAAGCGGACCGATTTACTCGTAGTAAACCCCTTGGACAGTCAGGAGGTCGATCCTGATTTGTTCACTCTTCCGGTACGTTCTGTTACTTCGCCAAGTTATTTCAATGCACCTGAACTTCCACTGCACCAGGAGGACATAGTTGGGTACATCCCGCGCACATACGTGTCCCGTGCACTGATACGCCCGAAGTACATGCATGGCACTGTGCCGATTGCCAGCCTTTCATGATATGAATACACTTGCTACAGTCTGAAACCGTTAGCTGTACCATGTCGAATTTTTGGGGAAAAAAATATACAGGGTAGATTAGCAATTGAGAGTCAAAAACATTCCATGGACCAAAGCAACATGGCGACGATGGTAAGTAAGGGACGGGAGGGGTGGAAGTAGAGATCACTAAGGATTCTGCGTACAGAAATGGAAGAGCAACCTGGTACCAGGGTGAAGCTGTATCTCTGAGTCTTGGGGCACTAAATCAGGTTGGGTTGGTTCGTTGGTACGTCCACGTACACCTCCCCCCCTTCTATGTACTCTACACTTAAGCGACAACGGACAACGACACTCGTCACACTCTTAGCAGAGCTTGTTTCTCAGTTTCTTCCTCGTTGCTGGACCAGCAATGCGTCTCTTCTCCGTTGGATCGGACTGCCGCGCGTCCCTCTGCATAATGCGCTTTGTATCGTCAACGTCAAACAAGAGAAAATGTTGCTCTGGCCAGGAAGTTTATTGCTCGACTGGTAGAGACCTCTTGTCGTTTCAATGAGAACTAAGCCAGAGGTCCGGCGATCGTTTGTGCTTTGGGTATTTCTAGGAGGCGAATAGTGACGAGTCGCTATAGTGAGACCTGCGGCACATTTTAATTCGGGCTTAAGGTTTGTTAGGACGCGAGAGAACTCGAGTCTCTGGCAAACCGGGTTAAATCGAGATTAACTATCGGAGGGTTTAACTTAATCTAGTTTTAATAGTCGCTAAGTACGGGATTAGTTGGGTGGAGACTAATCTCGACTTGGGACACGGGCCAAAGCTTTAACGTTGAAGGACAAATATATATATATACACACTATATACCGTATGGATATCCCTTGTTCGAGGTGGCAAAGACCGGAAACATTAATTTTCATTTTTTTTCTTAGTCAGTGCTTATTTGCCAAAAGCATGAGCGAGCCATTAGCATTGTCCTGGACTTTCGGAAAATCCTCAAAGGACCCTTTTTCACGATGAATGCCGGGCCCAGCTCTGCCTCTGATCCTTTGACGCTTGACCGACGCGTGCTCCCTCCTCTCGCCTGCTCCCAGTTTTCGAGCAAGATGAGCAAACGAACGATCAAAGATATTTTTCTAGATCCATACCGATCGCAGAGTCAGAGTTGATTATCTGATTGAAGCATGAAAACAAAGGCCTTTTCAAATACAGAATGAGCAGGGTACCATGACAACACGTGATGCGATTAAAGAGGAATGGGTCCTGGTCCAAGGCTCGATGCCGGTATCTTTGTGACTTGGATAGTCGCAACGTGACGAGCGAAGAAGTCTTCCCCGTTGTGACAAGAGCGTGGCCAATCGGCAGACTTGGCTAAACAAACTGTGAGAGCGCGTCAAAGTAAGCAGGTTATTTTTTGGGTCCTATGCGTAAAAGGGGATCGTCGGGGTGCTCCAGATCTCATTTCTGGCGCAAGCTGCCAGTCGCCAGGCTAGTCAGCACAATCCATTCATACGGTAGAGTCAACGATTTTCCACGCACCCGCCATTCCATCGTCTCTATATACTCTATGGATTTTCTCATTGGCTTGGCAGTTAACGATTTTTAATCAGATTTTTTCTTAACTCTCGCCTCGCGCGTCGATCGCCTATTAAAAAACTATTGGCTCTTAAGGGTTGGGATAGTCGGGGGGTGGGTGAGACAGAGAGAGAGAAAGAGAGAGAGAGACTTTGAAAGATGAAAATCCAAAGGAGAACTTCTTTACCATTTATCACAGCAGGGGTATCTCCCTGTGTAACATACTAGAAACGCGCCACTCCCTTTTTCTGGCACCTATATCGAATGCTTTCGATTTTCAAGCTTTTCAAACTCTTCACCCATTACAGTCTCTTACGGTCTCTTATTTCCGATAGGCTCCCAGCTTAACGACTCTAACGATCTTCCGCCACACCCCGGGACTCGCGATACTATAACCAACTAGACCTCGACTGGTATACAAGAAGAAAAAAGAAAAAAGAAAAAGATAACCTAGACGCATTCTCAAGAACGGATCAGTTCTCTTTGAGACTATTAGATGGTACCAATGATTATGCGAGAGACAGAAGGTGTCAGTCAGTCCGGTTCAAGAACAATCATTGACCATGCTCAAAGAGAAGACTATAAATTCACGTGAGAACCCACCCTTACTATACTCTACTCTCTTGAGAGAGATAAATAGATAAATTCTCTGCTTGACAAACTCTTTCTTTGTCTTTAGGACATTCCACACGGGTATCTTAGCCGCTGCTTACTCGCTACTGGCTACTGGACCTTCTCTACGTCGGATCGGGTTACTAATTAAGACGCCGGGGAATCTTCGATTGTCTCTGAAACCGAATATCTCTCGAGTGTCTGCGATTAAATCTCCCGGCGTAGGGAATTAAGTCTTCAGCGTGGGTGGACCTGATGCGGAGTGAAAGAGGAGTTCAGGAGCAGTTCCAAGTATGAGAAGTAGCGAGGGAGAGAGCGAGATGGAGTATACGGTAGGTTATGCTTACGCTTAGGAAGCTTCAGCCTGATACTCATGTGTTACTCGCGAGCGACCACACGGCAGCTTTGTCTTGTAAATGAAGCTTCACTGATTCGTATCCGGACGTTGATGAATACCGCGAGAGAGTTCGAGTGAATATAGACTTGTTCGTGGCAAGGGATAATTCTCTCTCTCTCTTTCTTACTCTCGGGCTATCGTCAAGAGACACAGAAGAAGCAAGAAGAATCCTCTTGGAGTTGCTAGCTGGAATCGTGCTCCTTGGTCCAGAAGATGCTGCGTTAACGTGGATGAAGATACGTGGGAAAATGTATAACCAGGTCTAGTTTCTATGAAAATTTTTAAGCTATCAAAACCTTCTGAAGTTCCTTGAAAGATTCTGGATCAGCCACTTTCTGCATCCAGACCCAGCTTTCCTCGAAATAAGAGCGATCTCTTGTCTGCCAGTCGACCAGGTCCGTATCTCTTGGTGGGATCAGAAGCGCGAGTCCCTTGCAAAAGGAGTTCCTCGTCGTACAAGCTGCCAACTAGTGCGCGGCTAATCTCGAACTAGCACCTTGCCTTATCCTTGGGTCGGCCGCCGCGGCAGATTCACGCTTGCCCACTAACAAGGTAGATCCTGGCTGATAGCACTGGCTCCTAGGTGGACGCGGTGTCACCGGTGCCCTTAATAAAACACTTGGAAATCCAGTCGAGAGAATTAAGGAAAATCCCTAGAGTTTCAATGCTAAGAGGAAGGGAAGATCTTGACCTAACCTGACTTCTCTGTAATTGACAGGCCCTATTGGGCCCAATGCTGTCGTCGAAACGTTTACAGCTGTCAATCGACGGTCCCCCCATTTGAAATTGGCAATTTTACCACGTGACTACGAACCGTTCCTCATAGCCACTGTATACCTATAGGCGTTTCCTGAAAGAATAATCATCTTTTTTTTTAATGTCTCAAGTTTGCTCAGAATGAAGCTGGGTCTGTAACCCTGGGTTGGAAAGGGCGGATACGACACGAATTTATCTTGGATAGACTTGGTCTACCGGTCTCTGTATGGCGGGCTGGTGTTTGAAAATACATAAGACAGCTATGGGTTTAATCGTGAGTGGGAACCGAGAAGGAGAGGAAATTAAAAGTGAATTTCCCAGTGGGCAATGGTCATTGGGCAGCAGGGTTCGTTGGCGCGCGATGTCGACCAATCAGGTTCGAGCAGGCACGCGTCCCGTAACCGACTTCGTCTTCGTGTCCCTTGAAAAAGAACAGCAACGGTACCGCAAAGCCACTCGCTGGTAGGAGCAGGTGTATGTGAAAAACACAGGTGCCTCGTGCACCCATACGTTAGCTGGAGCGCTCATACACGTGCCTCCAGCCAACGAGCACGCACGAGCTCGAAGAAAAACATGCATGAATAAAAAATTACTTATATAAATACAAACGGACCAACTTTTACGACGAGAGCGAGAAATTATATATGCCCTCCTTCCTTAAGCCCTGATTGCTTTACGTCTTCTTCCCCGTACTACTTCGTCTAAGGCACTTCAAGAGATTCGGTATACTTTATGACGGCTAGAAGCCGGAGAAAGCTCTCGGGGCTCTTATTATTTTTGAGAAGACGGTACGTGATTTGTCCAAGAGATTGAAATGCCGACTTTGAGTCACTAATTGTAAGAAAGAAGGATCGGACTCTGATCTTTTAATAATTCCAAGTTCGTTTGGTTGGGACCGGTAGGAACGCACTGTCACGTGACAATTAGCCTGATGATATCAGGCGGTCCTGAACAAAAAGCTCACCACTTAAAAGTAAATATGAGGTCGGGCCCCCGTTGTCGGTATTGGGCCTTATAGTTTTATTTCCGATGCCTAACCTGCTCTAACGTCGGCTCTGCTTTAGTCTGTAAAAACTGGGATGCTGCTCTTGGACCAACGAGTCTTCTCCTTTCCTTAAACCCTTTTTTTTAACTTTGAATCCTCTTTCTTTCTCTTTCTCTCTTTCTCTCTCTTACTCACTCACTCACTACGCACTCTCACTTTCGCCACACAGAATGGAAAGAGCAATGTAACCAAACTCGCTGGACCAGCGTGAATTTTCGTTCCTTCACAATGCCAGGATAAAAATCAGTAATACGTATCCATCCAGAGAAAAGGGTTGAGTCTTTGAGTTCGTGGAAGTGTTCAAGGGTAGAGAATTCATCCCCCTCCCAAAAAACTATTCACAGTACAAACGTTTACCTCCGTCCCAACAGAATGGAAGGGTTGAAAATTGTGGGAGGGTTGAAGGACCCAAGAGCTTCATCGATACAGACGAGGGATGTTGGGGTGTTTTTCAGAGATCTTTTCTCCTTTTTTCTCCCCCCTCTCTCATCTTATAGCTCCTTTGCAATGCACTTCCGTCCTTTGAAATAGCAACGGATCCTTCGAACAGTCGGGAGAGTGGAGATAGCTCAGCGATAAAAGTCTTCCACGGGAGTAAACACGAGGATCCAGTAGGGATTCAAAGAGCAAGATGCAAGGACCTCGAATAAGGATCTTGCGGTGGATACTGAGATTCGGTACTAGATGTTTGTTGGTACTATACAATTTGTTTGCTGCGTTGCTACTTTGTTACGTGAACCAAGATGGACCAGGCAGCTGCCAGGAGGCTGTGCGTACTACTCTCGATGCTCGTAAAATTTCTCACTCATCAGATAGCGAAGCTACATGTCCTCTTAGTTTCTGTACAAAGCCATACAAATTGCCACCTCGAGCAGCACAATGCAACATGGTCAGCTCTGTCGTTTGGGACCCCCGCGTCTAACACGGGGCCCGCGATTAAAATCTTTTGAAAAGATGGACAAGCCGATAGTGGGGGTACAGCCCAGTCTAGTATCCAGCTTGGATTCGTTAGAGAGGTTAAAACAATTTTTACCTCTGGTTCTAACGCCCTCACCATTTTCAACCCTCCCTCCTCCCCCTCCCCACTCCCTTCCATCTTCTATTTCCTATACTTCGTTCACGCTTTCTATACCCGCTGCGTCGTTTGCTCTCTCTTATTCACGGAAAATCTTCTCAAAGAAATTCGTCAATTTTCTGCGGTTTCCCAAGTCGAGCCTTCTCAATGGTAACAATGCAAAATAGGTAGTTGGGATATGGCGCTGCTATGGACCCTTGGCTCTGGATTCATGTGGAATAATAGAAGGGAATTCTCGAAGGTTGACGCTGAGAGAGAGAGAGAGATAGTTAAAAAGAAGATACTCTTCCTCAAACCACAACCGTCCAGTTTTAGCACAGTCCACGTCATGGCGATTGCGTAGATTCGGTCGAGCGAAAAAATAATTCTGCTTGGTTCATACGTATTTATGGGAAACTCAAGAATCCATGAAATGGATTTACTTATATCGGATTTACCCTTAAAGAATCATCCAGCATCCCTCGTCTGAATAAACTGATTATCAAGTACCTTTACCTTCACTGATTTTCAATTTACCTAAGTTAATCTCACTTGGGCTTCGCGAAACTTTTAATAAGATGTCCCAGCTGATTGCACGGACTAACTTTTCCGTCTGTACCAGCTGCCTAAACTTTCTATTAACTTTTTATATATCGTCATTCGACCTTTCACGAACAGTTGAAAAAAATTGTTGATGATGGAATCCGAACGATAGCGTATCATCAATGTGATTACGTCATTAGAAACACGGTGAATGATCGATGCAGGACGAGGAGTCGTGACGATCGGGGGTTGGCAGGGGGGGATGAAGGCAGATGCGCCCCCGCGAGCAAACAGCTGGAGAACTCGAATGGAATTGTCCGTTCGTGCACCCATGTGTCCAGGGTCTCTACGTCCATGCGTTCGGACTGGCCGAAACATAGAAGGATCATCCAAGAGTGTTTCTTGCTGACAATCAGTGGTGAAGAGGGTTAGAGAGAGAGAGAGAGTGAGAGAGAGAGAGGGTGGAGGGGCGAGAGGAGGGAAGAGAGCGTGAATCAGGAAACGACTAATCAGGATTGATTGTATGTGCTTGCGTGCCACGCGACCAGTTCTCCTGCTTAATGTATTAAAAATTTATTAAAAATCATACTCGTCATTTCCACACGAACATCTGGCCCATACGGCCCCGAATATACGTTCGACGAACGACTGGTAATCACGATAATCAAAGGGGTTTCTCGAGACGAGAATTGATTTATGGTTTCGTGTACAGCCGCACAAGCGCTGCTATCGCTGGTCAGTAACAATAATACTGCTTCCACTTTTCAACACTCTCGGCATTAAACACCTCTTTTCAGGATCCACGGTCTATTATTGGCTGCCATGAGAAACTTGCAAATTTCAACCCTTCACGGGATTCAAATTTTTCATACTTTTATAACCCCTTCTTCTTTTTTTCCGCTCCATTCATCTCCCTTCGCCATTCACTTCAATAGATCTTTTCAATTTTCATAGCCTTTCGTTCGGGTTCCACCAGTACCACCCGCACGACGAATTCAGCAATGATTCTGCCGAGTAACGTTCCGATCGTTGCTGGCTCCTAAAATTCCTGGCTTATGATCTCGCACCCTGTGAATTGCCTTCTGTTTATGGTAATACAATCCTTTCTTTTTGTTCATTCTGAAATTGTTCAGCTAGAATAACATTCATCGGCTTACGTAACCCCTTCGAGAATCCCATGGACCAAGGAGGCTGCGTTGGCTCTTACCTCTTCTTCAAAGAAAACAAAACCTTTTGGGGGGTTTCGGGAAAATGTAGCACGTGCGAGAATGTTACTGGTCAGTCGGTCTGCTACGGATATTCGGGCCGATCACTTTTTTTTCCCTTTTCTTCTCTCTCTCGTTTAAGTCAGCCCGTTCGATTTCGCGAACTTCATCTTTGTCTCTACCTTTGTACCGACGTTGTCAAACTTTCTCCTGTTCTCTGCAGTAACTTGCCGACCCCCTCCCCTCCCCACCACCTATCCCACTCATCACACAAGACATGGGAAAATTTAGGATTGTCAAATGCTACAGTGAAGGGGGAGGAGGAGGGGTAGGGAGGGATAGTGGGAAAGGGGCACAGTACTTAAACGATTGGCGGAAGCCAAGGGACGTCTTTCGACAAAAACAATTTAGTCCTAAATAAATCGATGTCCTAAAGAACTCTTAGTCGAGTCAAATATTGTCACATCAATTAAGCTTCCATTGCCGGGGAAAGCATGGACCGTAAAAGGCAGGGCGAGAGAGCAGCAATCATGAACGCTGAACGACAGTCAGGAGACACTGGCGCCATTTACGGGGTTTACTAACTGAAAATCTGTTTTTCGTCCCTGTTCTCCTTCCGTTTCGTATTTCATCATTCCTTCCCGTCTCCCACACTCACGGACCAAAGTGTTTCGCTTCTCTTCCTCCGTGCAAATAAGTGTCCTCTTTCGAGGACTTCCGACACTCCTGGTACATGGAAGCGATACAAAGGATGCGCGGGACGCGTCTGTCCCTTTGGCTTTTGAGTTCAGCTTCCTAATGGCTCCCTCGAGAGTCCCCGAAGCATCTCTCAGTAAGTACATAGGAGAGCTGCGTGGTGAGTGCGAAATGAAAATTTTTGGGACTTACAAAAATCCTCCAAAAAAAATCAGTATAGGGCCCAGAAAGTCTTATCCCCCGGTGGAGAGTTATGGGGCCTTGAAATCATCAGAGGAGACTAACGGTTCTACCTGCCATTTCAAACTCGACCTAGTCCTGGGCCCTCGATCAGGAATATTTGGGGCAGGATTTCTTTTGGCAATGAGCAATGGCGATATCATTCAACGTTTTTCCTACCTGGAAATCAGGCTAAGCTTCGAGGGGGATGAGAAACCCGATCGAGATCTAACGGGTGGGGCCCCGATGTATCTCGAGTGGCGTGGCACCCTAGTTTTATTCTTATTTTTCTATCTTCCTTTTATTCTCTCCTTCTCTTCTTTGGTTATACCACCTAGGTCACCCTGTATAACCGAGCCGCGTATCCATCTAGACAGCCTAGACACGTACGGTCTCCCCTCGTATACTATATAAGGCCCATCCCTAATTTTTTTTTCTCAGGCAAAATTATTTCCAAGCCAGAATCAGGCTCTAATACTATTCCTAGCCTCTGGCCCAGTCAGCTTACGAACAATAGCATAACATAATGGCATAATGGCTTTCACCCGAATTCTCTGACGTTTCCCTTCAGCAACCCCCCAGCTACCTGCAACGTTAAATCGCTGCCCTCCTATCTTTATAGGTAGGCACGGACCCAATCGTGGAATGCATAATTAGTCAACAATCATACCTTTATTCCCTTTACATACCCACCCTAACCCCTTGATACCGACCTACTAAGCCACTAACCCCTCTGATTTACATACTTCCCATTTTCCCAAAATTTTTTACAGATACAAAATTATGCGGACACCGTCACAATACCAGCAACGCCATCCAATATTATTCCTTGTTTCTGGAACGCGATCGAGCTTACTACTCGACCAAGCGAAATAATCTTTTCGAAAAACCATTTTCCAAACAACCCCTAAATAAGTTTGTGGTATCAGTTTCACAGGCGGTAACTATTATACGAAGAAGATCCTATTGCGTCATTGTTTCTTTTCTCTATTGTCTCACAAAGATCTGAAAGAACCCCTCCCCCCGCCCCACTATCCTATCCTACCCCAGGACGTTGTCACAGTAGGGGTTTTCTTAATCCGCTCAGTGCATTCGGTTCTTGTTACCCAAATCGATCTTTCTGTCCGAGGCCGAAAAACTGCGAGTTCGTAAAACGATACCGTAATTCGCGAAGAGAAGAGAGCGAGAAGTTTGCAAAGTTTCTTTTTGTTTATTTTTTTTCTTCTTACGTTCAGTCCTGAGGCCCGTGAGCTCCTGGCGCGAATAACGAAAGCAAACTCGTAGTAGGTAAGAGAGACGCGTGGAACGGGGGGGTATGGAGTGCGTATATGCGGTCCAGCGTGTTTATGATGCGTGCGTGCGTGCGTGCGAAATGCTGCGGCATAAGTGCGGAGGTGCGGGCGAGTGCGAGTGCAAACGTGGGGGCACTCGAACCAAGTCGCCCGGATAATTTGAAAGCGATCCGATCTCCCCGGGCAGCTGCCTGCCTTACGCGTAAAATATTCAAGAACTGGTCGCCATACTGCTGCGCCAAACCATTCCTTGGTATAACGTGAACGTGAACCTGGATAGAGTGAATGAGTGAGTGTGTGAGAGAGAGAGAGGGGGGGTCTCTCTCTCTCTCTCTCTCTTTCTCTCACTATATCTAGTACTCAAAAATTTCTCGATCACTTGTCAGAGTGTTGCGAGAGTGTAGATTAGAATTCTCTTGGCGGGAGGTCAGTCCCAAAGTCCCGTATTTAAGGTTAACCTTACAGGTTAGATTCTAAGCCAGGAAGAAGGAAGGTCCAGAGGCCCGCAGGGTGAACGAAGCTAATTATTTTTTGATGCATTAGCTCTTTCTCGAAAATAGATTACGCCGCTCTGGTATGAGGAAAGAGATGAAAATCCTAAGACGCCGTTAACATCCGAGAAAGCATTTACAGACGAGCTAAGCTTTATTACTCCATTCCTCCTTCGATCGATTCTAATATCTGTCCGTTCGAAGAATTTTATTCCACGCTGAAGCGTGTCAGTCCGCCACGTCGAATTCCATCTAGCCCTCGCCCGCGGTACAGGATTTCGAAAAGGGGAAGAAGAAAAATCCTGGCAAAAAAATATACCGGCTCTCTTTACCATCCCTTACTTTTTCATCCCGTTCAGGTAAAAGACCCTTAAAACTTATTTTGACAGGATAAAAACGTTGCAGTTTGCGTTTCCGTTAGAATCACTCTTCTCCGTCGTACATATAAGGGGTGTACAAAAAATTCCCATACGCAAGCATAACGACCACTACCTACAGTCTTATATACACCTACCAAAACACAAAGCTTCCCAGTACGCCATTGCTAAGCCTTCTAGAAAAATAGTAAAAAAAAGAAAAAAACCCAGCAATTCCACGCTCTATCCTAGTTCCTTCTTATTCTAATCACACGTGCCTGATAGGGAGCAACAAGGGGGTAGAAGGGAGCACTGCACGCGGCCAACGCGTGTGAGATTTACTAATTTGTGGTAGGATCCATAGGGCAGAAACACCATATCGCGATTTCACTAAGAGAATACGTAATGGCTGCCGCCACTCCGTACTGTTGTCTTAGGCATTTGGCTTAGGATGCTTCGTGTGATCCTCTTTAGCATGTGGCATTGAGACAACGTGTCTGCATGCCAACGAAACCGCTGCTGGTACTTATTCTCGGGAACGCGTGCCACGTCGCCACGTGCTTTCTAGTATCAGTCGTCTATCAGTCTAGCTAACCGCTGCAACATCGGATGTCCAACAACGCCATATCATGTATACCCACTGTCGGCGATAAGTCTGAATTTTTCAAAGTCTCCACGTTACGCATGTATTTTTCGCTGCGTAAAGAAGCTTCGACAATCTTCCGTGAATGTCGATTATTTCGAATGCGTGTTGGACGACTGGACTAACACGATTCCCACTGTTCACGTTATGGGGTTCAGTCTGATACAACCGTGATGTTTATGGTCCTCCTATGGAGTCGGCTCGTTTATACAGTGCGTGCGAACAAACCATAACACGCGATGAATATGTATATGGAGTAAACGTTGGGTGGATAGAAACGAAATAGGATTTATAGGTTACGTTGCGTAGGGACAAATCTTTTTTTGGTAGGACAGCGTGAATTTTGAGAACTATTATTTATGAAATATGTAAATTTATTAGGTGTTATTTTCATGATTGCCACTTTGTTTGTACAATCTTGTTTGCGTTGGGCATTTTATCGTGCTACTTATTGCTGGCGATTATTTCTACATTCTGTTGAAACTGACTGAGCCGGATCAATTCCCGGCCCGTGCTCTCTCGAATCCAATCGAATTGCGGCGCGAGCCGAGACTCTTTTTATTACTTGAAGGCTCTCGAGTCTCGATACGATTGAGTGAACTTCGTCCGGGGATTGCTGGAAGCTGCGGTGCTAATGCGTGGGGTAATTCCGGACCCCCGCAGACGGTCATTTAATGCTCGAGTGAACTGACGGTCTGACCTTTTCTGTAGTTAAAAAAAAAGTTTGAGCTGACTCTTTAAGTGGAGGAAGGTTGGATCGGGCGGTCCAGAAGAGAGGATTCGACGGCATTGAATTGTGTCTCGGTGTACGGTCGCATAGTTTATCGATAAAAGAAAATGGCGTCGGGCGCTAACTCGAGTGTCACTCAAGCGTGGCAATCACCTGCCTCGCTCCATGGAAGACTGAATTATAAATCACTCCAGCGAAACTGGGGATACGTGACGCTCGAAAAGTTTGAGATACTTCGCGTTTAAGGATGGGGAGGCTGTGTTATGATGAGTGGACCAAAATACGAGAGATCTAATACAGCGAGGAAGAGTCGGGGCTTATTATTACGTTATCGGATTGTACCGGGTCGGCGTTCGTTCAAGACCACCAATAAGAATCTCTAGAGCCATTTGGTCCAGCAGGAAGATGTTTTTACACTTTACCCCTTTGACAGATTAAGTATCGGATTTTAGCGATCGCTCATTCGACGTAATCGCACTACGGCCCCAACGTATTTGGATGCTCACCGTATGCCGCGTGGACCACCATATGGTTCACGTGGTTCCGTCGGCAAATACTTTTGGCTTTGCCATCTGATGCTTTTAAATTTTTGCATTATTTTTCGCGAACGAGTTGTTGGCCTTAAGTAATTTTCTAAAAAAAAATTAAAATACAAATACATGGATTGTACTTTAATTTCATCCGAAATATGACTGTACGTTAATACAGATATTGTTCAAGGCTCAAGTTCATCTCAGGGGTCACGTTCAGGGCCTTTCTCAGACACTACTATCTTCAAGCCTTCGAATTGCCGACGTAATATCCTCCCATTAAGCGGCAGTGGTAGTTCCGTTGTGAGACTAGATGATAATAACAGCCACCGCAACATGTGGGTAAGGCCCCGTAAAGTGGGCCCGTAAAACCGCAGAAAGACTTTGTGGCGATTTGCATTGCTCGTGGCATGGCTCGTGGCTCCGTATAGCTCATAGCTCCTAGCGCTTCTAGAACGCTCGTAAACTGGTAAACACGTCTAGTGCATCGATAGAGGAAAAGAGAGAAATTCGCATTGGACTTGAGGTGAAAGTTAGAAGGGAGCGTTGCTGCGGAAGTGAGCGTGAGACAAGTGGAGACATGCGGAGACCGTTAGCCATATATATATATAGGTATACATGTGGGAACACCATATGGCGTAGGTGGTTCGTTGCTGGACGGTTGCTGGTTCGCCTGAACTAAGTTAAACTCCGTAGCGACTGGCAGTCGTGGTTGAGAGAGCAATTATCCGCCGGTAGCGATCAGTGCCGATGGGCCCCACGCAAAGCCCTTTTGATAGAGCTCGTAAGGCCCAATGCCAGTTGGCAGTTGGTTTATATCGGGTAGGGTCATTGCTATAGGTAGTTGCCGTACTGGCCCGTGCCACGCAATCGGTATGTGCGTGGGAATATGCACTGTGCTCCTATCGTTAAAGGACATCTAGCAGTGCGTCATTCTGGGACAATAATTTTTCGGTGGTAGGTACTTCTGGGTACTGCAATGAAACGAAGGTCCTGGTGTCCAAGAGGGTGGATATTTCTGTAAAGGATAATCCTGTTTTGACACGAGCATGACTGGTGGTCCCATCTGAAAAAAAAAATATATCCTCGCAGAAACGGGATGGGGCATCTGTCCCTTTCGAAGTCTAGCATTTAAAATCAAGATCTTCATAATTCTGCAGGGTCCGATGGGTTCAGGGAAAGGGTTGCTGGTATCCTGACTGGGGAATCGGTGGGGGGAGGTTGTGTGCGTCGATGGGGCTGAATAATGAAAGGGAGCGCGTGCCCGCATCACCTGCGCCACCCGCAAAAATCTCAGGAAAACTGTGGAAACCGATGGTTGGGCCTTGGATGCACCTGGTCGCCAGCCTGAGACCTTTTCACCCTCTCTGACAACAAATCACGATGTCTCATTCAAATGGCAAGTAACCCTTGACGAGATGACGTTGGCGAAAATTGTGGAATATTCGGAAACTGAATTTCTTCATTATTTACATATTCACGTACCTCGTTCCTATACTGTCGCGGGTACATAGGAAAGGGTGACTCAAGGTGCTAGAAGGATGATGGAGAGGAGTCTAGTCCAGGTCTAGCCCAGGTGCATTTATGGCGTCGGTATCTGTCAGTGAGCTCAGGAGAAATAAAGAGGAAAAAAAATGAAGATAGGTAGAGAGCGTAGCTGGGCTGAGTGATAAACGAGTGAAGATCAAAGAAATCGTCCGCGCGATAAAATATTTTCAAAAAAATTATTAAATTCTTTTTTTTAAACAACTGCAATTCCCACAATTCGCGTATCACGTAATTCTGCTAGGAGACATAAGGGTTGTGTGTCCACACAAACCCACGTGCCGGTACTTACGGATTGTGGGGGTGGGACCCCTGCTGGTGCAAGACCACCTGGAAATACCGATTCGTCGACTCAGGAAATAGTCATGCACCCTGTCGTGGGGACGTGGATAGTAAAGCGAGTGACTGTCATGTGATTATGCCGATATTCCATGGACACTGAAGGATGTCGAATTATCTCTATAAAGGGGTGGTAGGGGGGGCTGGGAGGGCAACGTTGTGTCCGAGTGTCGGTGGCAGTTCGTATCGATCGCGGCAGGGGGATAAAATCCGATGTGGGGATATTCAACCACCTGCAGGGGGCAGGTGATGCCAAGTGTAATCAGAACAGGGCGCCAACTTCCCCTCTTTTCATGTCGGACATTAATTTTTTTAGTTGGCGTCATGTGCAAGCATGTCGCACACCATAGCATTGAATGCGAACGCCACTTCACTGGGTACAATAACAATTCATTCCTAGTGCAGCAATTTTTTGTTGTCGATATACATTCCAAGATAAGACAGTCCCTCGTGTATCGTAATCAACCATTTTGAAATAGCAACGAGAGGAAGCCCAAAAATGATTTTGATCTCATCCACCGGAAGTAACCATCCCGGCAAACCCTTTGGACCCTTGAGATCTATGGGAATATAAAGATCCCTTCATCCCTTTATTAAAATTAAATAATAACACCGGGAAGACAGAATAAAGGATTTATCTTCATCAGGAATCATTGAATGATAATAAAAATGATAAGGTTGATAAAAAAAGTATTTTAAAAATTCCAACGATAGTTTAATGCTGACATTTTTTCATCACCCTCCAACATTAAACAGCGTACTGTACAACGTCACGATAGCACTGAAGCATACGTCACGAAAAAGACTGAAGATTACATATTGACAAAATCATCAGGATTCTCCAGATCCTTGCAGAAGGATCCAAAAGTGTCCATGAGCCAAAAGGATCATCCAGCTTATCCACTTCTACACCGTCGCCAGCATAGAATGCCTATACCCTTAATAGAGACAGGTTGACGCTGCTAGTTAGCCAGCACGGTGTATGTACCAGCAGACCCGCATCATCAAAATGAATAAATAGAGAAGCGAAGGAGGTTCGCCTCGGATCACAGCACTAACCCACTGAGAAGATGGAATTCGAGTGGCTTGACTGCATATGCGGGATGAGCGTAAAGAGGAAGAAACAAAAGCAACATATAGGAAAGGGTCGGTTGCTACGTGAGTGCCACTGGCTTAGTATCGCCGTTGCTCCTTTTATCCGAGACCGGTCCTGTACAACCTAGACGTCTAGTCTCACTATCTACTACCACGTCTTACGGGACATCAGGAGAGGACTAGGCCACCGTGTCTTTAGCGCATTCATAGAGTGACGGCACGAGCCACGGGACAGAGCGCACGCTTCTAATGGCGATAAACGTAAGCCAGTTGGGATAGCGCGTCTTATCAGTAGCATTGATAAAGAACAGAGGGTCACTGGAAAAAAGAGAGGAAGCGACGAAGGTAACAGTTGAGTAGATTTCCAAGAAAACTTATATCTTATGTATAATAATAATAATGCCCACGGTGGATGAAGTGCTTGCAAAATGTTGAGGAATGTCTTCTTTTTTTTTCAACGGCATAAACATGTGGGCATAGGGGCTGCTTAGTCGTCATCCATTGGTCATCATGGAGCGATACCAGCAATTCCAGCAATATCAGTAACCAGTACCAACACTAAGACTTCGGATCCAGGATCGTGTCCGCGGCAGGTGCTTGCTTCTCTTACGATCTTTCTTGGCGGTGTCGGCTCCTCGTACCTTAATGCCGTGTTCGTGAGAGCCCAACCAAAAGAAGTGCTCACATCTGCTCTCTCTTGGAGTGGCAGAGCGAAGGAGAGAGAGAGAGAGAGAGAGAGAGAAAGAGAGAGAGAGAAAGAGAGCGAGAGATCGAATTGGTTTCGAAGAATGTTCGCGTGTGCGAGAGAGACGGATATACGAGCCACGCGCCAACGGGACTCTCTTTTCTCCACTTCACTCCGCGCCACTTCACGCTACTATACTTATTATTGCTCTCCCTCTCGCTCTCACTCTCAATCTCATTCTCAATCCCACTCTCACTCTCTTCACGACCCGAAGAAGACTCGCTGGGCTCACTTCTGAGATGCGCCGGGAAGTCCTCTAAAGATTCAAGACGCGCCCTCCTCGTTGCCGGCATTGACAAGGACACGCGTGCACGCACGCACTCCTATATGCGTTTGCCTACGCATCTACATGTCTTGCCTACGCATCTTCAGCGTGGCTCTTCACGGCTCTTCGTACGAGTGCGGATTGACGATAAGGTAAGAGCCCATCGGTTGTCGTTTCTTGTGAACATATATTTTTTTTTTATGATTAATAGATGACGTGACGTAATACACTTTTTTTTTTCGGTTAGAATTCGTAGAGTCAATCGTCACCTACGCGTATCCACTTCACGTCCATCTCCATACAACGCCCGTGCGAACACGAGTGCTTTCCTATTATGTAACTGGAGCTCTTTAAAAAATACGAGGTGGAATCATCCACGAGTGCTAAGGCGTCTTGGAGAACAATGAACGTGTGGGTGACGCCTTGCGACGTCCTCCACTCGACGCCAGTGTGGGCCACTCATGAGTCTGATCCTTAGGGCACGTTCTACCTGCCGCCAATGAACTTCTTTTTTTTTTTAATACCAATTTCTCGTCTTTTGATAAAATTGGAAGAGCGGATCCTCAATATCGTGGAATTCGCAAGGTTTTAATATTTAGTGTTTGCGAACACGCGTCTTTTGCACCTATGCATACGCATGTGCATCTATGTATATATGTGAAAACGCAAGGTACTCGTACGAAGACGTGTACGTATATAACGCAGGCAGTTCATGGCTGGTACCTACTTTGCTGTGCCTCGAAACGGCAGCTGCAACTGCATTTGGTGCCACGAGGCCCATTCCTGGCAGCAAAAGTATCATCAACATCATCAACACGACCATTGCGATCAACCCTGCCAGAAGGACCCTCATCATTGATATCATTTCAATGGGGAATATATTTGCGGCTCCTGCCATCTCCTCTTGAGATCAATTGGAAGCGTGAAGACTTAAGTGAAGTTGAGGAAACTGGTTGAAGAGCGCGAGAGTGCGTTATAGAATTCTTAAGGATAGAAAGAAATAAAAAGAAGATGAAATGATGGTAGGTGCTTGCAGCGTGTGTGGCCATCGTATCGTCCATCCTCCGTGTATATCTTGTAGGGATCTATGCATTGTCTAGGTCAGGACTATTCTTTTATCTAATTACTAAAAAAAACCTAATGGGAAGTTTGCTCGGCTAATGTTTAAGATCTTGCGAGGACGTTGCCGAGGCGCTCTTTTATTAACCCCTCGACCTTTTCTTGCGTACACGAAATTATTATTGAATTAAAGTATTATAAGGAGAGTTACCGTGAACTTTGAAGAAAAAAAAAGAAAAAACAAAATGGATGCTTCGTTATGAATGCTCAAAGTGTGTTTGTCTGGGAGGATACTTTTTACAGTGTCTATCCTTTCCGGGTGACGTCCTAATGTGATATCCTCCATTTTACTTTGTTCATCCCTTACGATGAATCTTTATTGGGACGGGGGGGGGGGGGGGGAATTCTTGAATTAGCACTAGCGCGGTCTTACGTAACACGTCGAAGATCGATGTTATACAATAGACACGAAGAAACGAAAGAGACGAGGTAGGATCTCGAGTTAGGGTTTTCGTAAAACGATTAATCACCGATTAGGGTGAAGCTCAGCCAAGGATGGATTCGAATCAGTCAATTCTTTAGAGGCAAAGCGCGGAATGAACGCGCAACAGAAGCGTCTTGGCAGCGTCCCCGAGAGCGTCGCTGGGCTTCCGTGAGAAATCGGTTAATTAAATAAGGAACGTGTCGCACCCCCGTAAAATTAGGGCGCGTACCGGTACAAAAGGGCCGCGAGGGCGGTCTCTTTGTCGAGGAACGTGCACCCCTTGATCCAAGAAATTGTCTGCGCCTAGCATCCACCTAACTCATTGTCAGCGCTGCTGCCGAATTCCTTCGTTCGGGCTGCCAGATCCAGTTTTCCCCTTTTTTTTTTAAGTCATCGCCTGTTACGGCAAGCTATATAGGTACGGGCTCATCGCGTATGCGGCTCGCGTTCATTCTCCATTCACCGACGCCAAATAGACAGCAGAGAGACGCCACGGAGAAGCCGTAGACGTCCGGAACATCCGAGACAACCGTAACGCAATGAAAAAGTCACAATTGTCGGTGAAAGCTTTTAAAAGTTGAGAGAAGAAATTCGTTTGCATTTAATTCAGCAATGCACGTGCCAAGTTGAATCCATTTAATCGAGGACTGTTGCTGATATCATTGATTGTCTTCGGCGATATCCCAAGATAGATACGTGCATATCCAAATGCACTTTCGTGCAGGCACGCTGCAGCAACAGCAACGCACGCAGGCAGGCAGCAAGGCAGGCAGCAAGGCAGGCACGCGCACCAAGCGACGTACAGAGGATCTCTCGAGACTGGCCATGCTCGTAGAGAGATAAACGTCGGCAGGAGAATGCGGGTTCCTAATTAATAAAGATAAAGAAGGAAAATAGGTGGCGAACAGGGTGGCGCGAGGATGAGATGACTGGCGTGGACCAGGTGAGGAAGTGGAGGAAGAGGAATCGCGATCGCTCGCGCAAAAGTGCGAACGGCATTCCAGGGGCGCGTGCTTACGGAATGAGATTCAAGGAACGAACTACAAGTTCTGCATGACTTGCGTGTGTGTGAGATTGTAGCAAAGGACGCAGACGCTCTCGACGTCCCTGTTAAAAGTTTTATTATCCGCGATCGCTTATTTTTACGATACACCAGCGGGTCCAGTCTCTGTCTTGAGGTCGGGGTCGGGGTCACGGGAGAAATGAAGAGTCGCCGCGATGAGAATCGCAAAAAGGTAAGAAGAACTTATTGAGAATTCTTACCCGATCTTGACCTTAGGAAACCTTGACGTTTCAGCTGATACCCCAGCTCCTCTTTGGCTTCTGGACCTCTTTTCTCATTGCAGCACAGCAACGACGTCATCATCGAGTAGAGGAACGGAATTTCAACCCTGAAGAAGAGGGTACCGAGTCTAAGCTTGTGGTTTGCGTCTCGGGTCTTCAGAGCTCTTCGTCCTGGTACACTACGAAGAGTCTTGAGGGCGTAGCTAGAGCTGTCCGCTAATCCTGCGTAATCTTGGTAATTAAAGTTATCTCGAATATCCGAGATTTTCGGAGAGACCGAACCGCCAAAGGATACCGCTCTGCCAGTGACAATTTAGATAGCGATACTAAAAGCACCGATTTCCCGAAAGATTACAGCAACATTTTCGTATTCCCTACCCGAAAGGACCCCAAAGGACGGATTGGCCAAGTCGTAAAACCGGACAAACAATGTCTACCCGGGTCTAAGGGAAACATTATTCCATTGTATCCCTGTGAAAGACTTCAATGGCGACAAGTGCAACTTCGCACCTTCTCTTCCGCTCTCGACAGACGACGATTGAAGATCCCTGGGATCAGCGGTGAGACACGAAAACTTATGGTCGACAGTGGTTGGGAGGACGCCCATCGATCAATAGAATAATCTGAGCCCGAGTTTGCCGCTGATAAGAGAGGCGCTGCTATAGGGTGCATCGCGCAAGAGAATGAATAGAGTCCTTGTAGCAGGGCGACAGAGCACCTCTGTCTCGTTAGAGCAAAGATAGAATTATTCATCCAGCCAAGAAAGTACGCAGTCGGGAAGAGTCAGCAACGCCTGAAATAGGCTCTCTTAACAGGCAAAAATTCTACGAGCAGCATAACCATATAGATTCTTAATGGGTATAAGTATCTTTCTCTTATACAGGAATAAGATAAATGAAGGAGGTACCTATCGCTACCTATTGTCCGGTAGCATCGATCCCGGCAACGGTCAAATTTGAAATTAATAATTCACTACTTTAAATCGAACGCACCGACGCCGTATAATGAACGTTAAAATTAGATCGTGAGTCCCGTGAAAACTGCGCCATTATACTTGATCCTTTACAAAGCTTAGGCATCCCGCGACGCCACAAATTAACTCGATTCTTCGTGCTCGATCGGGTATCTTCGTACGTTGTCGAATAATAGGTTCTTGCTATATGCCAGCATATATATATATACATACAAGATAAACCATACAGCAACAGGACTCATCCCTTTCGCCGAGCCGCCTCAAACCTGAAAAATGATCAGGATCGTCATTTACCCTAAAGACGTATTGTGGGCATTATGCCTCATTATAATGGCGTCCACTCCTCGATCCCAACTAGTCAAACTAGTCGTAGAAATCCTTACTGCCTCCCTGTCTGGCATCATCCGCTGTGATTTCACGATAAATCTCACCAAGTGACGTCGATGCTGATCAATTCATATGAATACTAAAATCCAAAGTCTAACCGACACAGCCGCTGACCGATCATTGCTGATTCCCATACTGTCCCTTTATTTTACAATGATTCCCAATGTATCCCAACGCACTGGACACTTGACGCGTTCTCACGTACATGAATTCTCGCTTAATTCGCCGTTTGTCTCATTCAAGGAAAAACCTGTGATAAACCCCACAAGGTCGTACGGCGCGTTCGTACACGATGATTGCTACGTGTCCGGGATCATTAATCATTCGTGGCTAGCTGGCACCATAAAGCTTACTCGCATCGATGCAGACTCCCAGTCAACGTGTTGACTCTATGTATACAAGAGAACAAGGCGCAACCCATACAATCCATATAGACGGTTAATCAGCAATGATTAAAAATAAATGTATACCTCTTGATTAAAAATTTTTTTGAAAAATATTTTCCTATTGCATTTTCTTTCCCTTTTCTTTCAGCCTTTATTCGTTACGGTTAATTCGACGTGAGCCTCCTGTTTAAATGTTTGCCAGTGAGTCCGTTCCCTAGAAAAAGAGATAAGATATCTCCTGGGGATGATGTCTGGGGGTTAACCTATTGCATAGGTGGAGAGTATGGCAACGGTCAGTAACTATAAGAATAATAATAACAATACGTAACAGTCAGTGTCAGTGAGTCAGTCAGTCAGTCAGTAGTGATACTGAGGAGTCATTCGGTACTGGTCAGCACCATGTAACTATTAAAAGGTTAATATCTCCAGTCATGTAGTCTAGGAGGATGAATTGCATTCTGATGCATTACTGACCTCTATATATATATATGAGAAGATTTAAAATGGCCGTCTTCACCCTCGTCGGTTTATTTCCCTTGCGTCCTGGTGTATTACACACAGAAGTTTATGTGGCCGTTGCCGCAGCATCGCTCATCTTACCACTCAACCGGTAATTAATTTCATGATAATTACCGGCGCGTCTCACAACGAGCTTTGCCTCGCGGAGGCTTGAAAAAATAATTACGGTATAAATTCTAGAGGCTAAGGTATGCCGGATAATGTCCGAACGACGAGCACTGCTATTACGATCCTTCGGGAAAGTGAGTGGCTGGCTGGATGACTGACTTGAACGGTTGACTAGCTGACTGGTTAAATCATCCTTAGCCACCCTATCACTTCCACGGATACGTGCAAACGTTTTCGAAGTAATAATCCTTCAATTTTTTTTTATCGTCCATACGTTTTCATTTTGATTTTCGTAATTACGAGTAATTCACGAGGTAAATTAAGGATGACAATATATATTATTAATTTTTCTATCTTAGCTGCTAGTACTTTGTCTTTCTGTTAGGTTGGCTTTGTCGAAGAGCCAAGGGTTGTAGTATTGTCTTATCGACGTCCTGCGGCGTCCCGACGCACCCTTCAACCTGCAAATTTTATTTAACCGTAAGCGCGAAAGACAAGTGCTGGGATTATAAGCTGATTTCTCTGGGTCACAGACGAGGGTCCTGAACCATATTAATAATAGGAAAAGGTCAAAGGTCTCGACTGTTGAGAGAACAAGTGGATAGTACGTACAAGTAAAGGGCCTGATTGTATTACAGTACGGAGTTCGGTCTCTTGGATGATTTACAAGGGAATTGGTTGGACGTCCCATCATTGCTCTGGGAAACAATGGAAAACTCTCGCTAAGCAAATTTTCAACCGCAAAAAGCAGGTACGTCATTATTGAAAATAGTAGGTAAACGTATAACTTTCTTCGAGGTATTCCGTAAAGGTACTTAGAAGTGACCGTTAGGGTCCTATCGAGTTTGCTAAAGTCCCTTATCAGGCCCAACACCTCGATACTACGCAGCAACGCGTCACTTTACTATCCCTCCCCATATACGTTACCTTACGTAACTTGACTTCACTTTGGGTCCTATCGTTTTGCTTAGCCGCACGTGGGATAATGGCGATGGGCCTGGAGTGCCGTAAGGCCCCGACGTACGGGTTCCGATAAATCCTCACGAGGCCCTAACACGATCGTGCGATCGTCTACCTGCGAGTAACGAAAGGCTCACTGGTTGGACCGAGGGGTCCTATAAGGCCCCGTACCACTAATGCTTTTCCAGATGAACTTTTTCTTGCTCCGTCAAGAAGAGACCTGGGGTTACTTGGCATCAGCACTTTTCTTAAGAATTTCACATGCGAACTTACCCAGAGTACAGACGACACCCTCATTCATTTCCCTTATCCTGCAACCCCTGGAACTATTTTTTTTTTAATACTATCCCTGGAAATGTAGTTCGTCATCGTTCTAGGGAGTGTAGTGAGTTACTAGGACTCAAGTTCGATAAAGGGAATAGGGTATACCTGTTCGTTGAATGCCACCGTCCGCGTAGCTACATGGATATGTGGATATGGGGATAGGTGGGTACGAGGGTACGTGCGTGTCTACCTGCGTACGCGCATGTGGTATATACTGGTTAGGTACGTGTGCGTATGTGCGTGGACGCGAGGCGTGTAGGCCCCTGGTGGCCCCTAGTGGGCCCCGATGGGCCCCAGTGTGCCTCAGGGTGAGCAGGGCCGTGGAGGGCCGAGGAGGGATCGGCGCGCGCCACGGAGCAGAGAGGGGAGGACGGCTCGCGTCTCGCAGCCTCCCCTCGTGTTCTTCTCGCCCCCACTTATGGACCAGCTTTTTTCCTCCCGGTAACTGTTCAAATTTTGTTCTCCGAGAAGGCCGACTGGCGGGGATACAGACCCTCCGTGGCAGTGATTCTCATTCAGGGCCAGACTGCTGGAAGTATAGAGGCTGCTGATGGGTTGTTGAAGAATCTTTTTAATTACCTTGCTTTTCGAAATTAGAGTCTAAAGCGAGCACTCCTGAATGGTGGCTCTCGAGAATTTTCAAAAAATCAGAAAAATCCTAGAAATTGAACGAGACAAAGGGAAATTATAACTGTGGTACAATAGGGGAAGAAATATAAAAGTGATTTTTAAGCAATTACGTGTCTGTCAAAATGCAAGTGATTCGTGCATGATCTTTCATCAGGCTAAGAGCAATCAGCAATATAGATCGAATCAGCAACGAGAAACGGACGGAATACGATTTCGTGAAGATGAGAATCTCGGCTGCGGCGTAGGGCCTTTGGGCCTGAATGGTATGGAGGGGATCCGGGGTCGGGGGACCGGTGGGGTTTAGGGTCCGATCGAGTGTGGGGCTTGATGGTGGGGATAGGCGCGTGCCCGCCCGCCTATATAAGGCCCCGAACCCTCCTTGGCAAGGCATTTCGGGAGGTACGACCATACAGTACGCATTGGGGGTGCAATTCAGGCAAACAATAAGTTTTCTCATAGAGTTTTATTAAAGGATTCTCTGCACGTATCTAAGCGACAAGGTTTTACCGTGTTTACTCGTACTGACTACGCGCTACTCACGCGGCCTGACAAGGCTCGGGGTCTGTGGGAAGCTGAGCGAACAAGAGCAAGGAGATACGCACACGGGGAAGGAGAGAGAACGAGAGACAGAAGTTTACACCCAAGGTCTGAACCTCATTGACACGCATCACGGAGGGGTCGGGCACGCGAACGCGACACGCCTCCAGTGGGGACTGATAACTGTGATATGACTTTAGTGGGACTTAAGGACGAAGATTTGAATCGACTACCCATAATGCTGAGCGTGCATCAGCAACAGCATCACGGATTACTGACCGGACCGGCAGGCCCTCAATCTCATCGTGGCAACGTGATCGTCTCCACGAGTAGCGTTCCCGGTGGCATCGGCGTCGGCGTCGGCGTCGGAGCCAGCAACCACGAGATCAAGATGCATGGTTGCAAGCGCTCCAAGATTTACACACAGTCCAGTCCTTACGGCACGCTTCCGCATCAACCCGCTTCCGTCGCGCGACGCAACGCGCGCGAAAGAAATCGCGTGAAGCAGGTGAACAACGGGTTCGCAACACTTCGACAACACATACCGCAAAGTGTTGCACAGGCCCTCGGGGCCAGCGTCTCGACGAGCCCTACGCCAGCAGCCGCTGCCGCAGCCTCCAACACCGCCGCAGGACGTGCCGCCTCCAAGAAACTTTCCAAAGTCGAGACACTCCGGATGGCCGTTGAATACATAAGAAGTCTTCAGCGACTTCTGGACGAGCACGATGGCACATCTTCGGACACTGGTACAGTGACCTCTTCATCGTCGGCTTCATCGCCTTCGTCCTCCTGCTCTTCATCGTCGTCATCCTCCTCTTCGACGTCCTCGACGTCCCCGGCATCCTCCACTACCGACTCGCAAATAGATCTTATTACGGACGGTGGTAATCATCATCATCGTCATCACCTTCACCATCATCACCATCATCATCATCACAGCCATCACAACGATCATCATCAGCAACAACAGCAACAGCAGCAGCAACAGCAACAGCAACAGATGAGATTAATCGGTAGCAGCAACGGGGACCTTCAGACCCAAAGCAACGAACTTCACGTGCAGTTGCAACGCGCTGCCAATGTTGGCAGTCCGTCCTCGTTCGTCGCGGCGCCTTGTTCCGAAGCGTCGAGCTCACCCACACCAAGCTTCGTCAGCGACGCCTCATCAGCTGGTAGCCAAGGATATGGTGGCGGTAGTGGTCCCACTTCCGGTACCACCACATCCATCTACGTCGGGCACTCCGACAGTTACGACAACTACGAACCCATGAGTCCCGAGGATGAGGAACTCCTGGATGTCATCTCCTGGTGGCAGCAGAGTCAATGAGAATGGACCACATCTCGAGGCTTCGGACCTTCGGCTCGCAATCGTCATTGTCGCATCCAGCATCCTCATTCTCTTCTGTCATCTCCTCGTTCTATCGACCAAGGTTTGTTCTCAGATTTATCAGAAAATACATTTTCATCCCTTCAACCCCTAATCTAACTGCATCCTCGTGTACCAATATTCCTTCTCTTCGCTCTTCCCACCCCACCCCCTACCTCCTCCCTCTCCCTCTTACTCCTCGTCGTAGTCCTTCTTCTTCTCCTCCTCCTCCTCCTCTGTCGAGGAAGCTCAAAGAAATTTCTGACTAGATTTGTGACCTTGCCCTCACAATACCCTGCGACCCCTCGCTCAAACTCCCAGGCCATTGAAATCGCAGACTCCATTCAGCATCCTGCATACATCCGAGAAGCGAAGCTTTTGTGCGATATTTCTTTCACGCTTTTGCTCCTTCCTCCTTTTCCTTCTTCGGCATCACCGCCAAGAACCTCTTACTTCATTCTTCTGCTTCTCTTCTCCCTTATCCTCATTCGTATCCGGAGTTACGTTTCGCCCCAGTGCCAAAGACGCTCGGATCAGTCGTTCTCGATATCTCATTGATTTCAAAAATAAATTTGAACCCTCTTACTCTGTGGTTCACATAGGTGGAACCGTTATTTCCAGTAGTTCCAAATCTCGCCGCATCGTTACAGACTGCGTAGCTGTCTCATGGTGACCTGGGAATTACTGGGGTTGTCATGGGGTGTCATGGGGTCCTCTGGGGCTTTCTTGGGAGTCGGGGGTCCTGATCTACTCCAACTCAACCAAGTCGCTCTTCTCCTTCCTGAACGATTTCGTCTCGCGCGCTGCATTTAACCTGAATGCATCGTTCAGGATATTCCAGTCCCCCCCCCCCCCTTTTGTCGGTTTTTCAACCGGTATGCTATTCTTTCTCTTTTCTTTCTTGTCTGGCCCCGACGACCGTGTGGGGGACTCCCTTCATAAAACCGCCCTTACCTGAAATCATCTCCTGCTTCTTCTTTTTACTTCTACTCCCGTATACCTGGCTCGATTCCGCTTCGAAAACCAGCGCACGCGTTCACTGCTACTCTCTACGTCTCTGTCCTCTGTCCATTTATCAATTCCACTTTCTCCATATAACCCCACTACCAATAAGATCAATAATTAACCACCATACTTGGACCCAATGTCAATACCGACACTGTCAAAATCCCGGGAGCACACCACTAATAATTATTTTCTTCTGCTTCTAGGAATTGGACAGTTTTTTAAAGAGAAAAAGAAAATGGAGCACGCTAAGGCACGAGAATAACGAAGAGTCGAAGCTACCGAAAAATCGAGGACAATCATAGAATCTCGGCTGTTCCACCTACTGTGATCTAGTCATACACGTTCTACGGAAGATGCTCACTCTTGAGAAAGCCCTACGTTGCTTTCTGCTCCCATGAAGATAAAAAAAAACGACTTGTATTAGAATTAGCTCCGCAGCCACTATATAACAAACACGCAACAGCCAGCGTAGATTTAGACGTTTCTTTAATTTTAATTTAGGGAATATACGAGACCTGTTACTCATCGCGACATTACGAGAGCCAGTGTACATATAGGATGTAAGTGTCTAAGGAAGAGAAGATGAGCAAGCATAGGACGAGTAAGAGATAAGTGAAGATACGATTAGGATTAGAGGTCAACCTCATCCTTAGAGAATATGAGGTTCCGTTCCCTTTCTTTTTTTCACATTCAAAGTGCCTGCCTTAAAGTGCTATACATATTATTTATTGACTTGCTCGCGAACGAGCCTAACGATGGCGAGGATGCCATTTATTTAATTCTAAACAAGGATAGACTTCTTTTTTTTCAAAGAGAAAAATACCAGCCAACTTATGGCTAAGAAAAGCCTATAGGTTTTCGTAGAAATTCCCGTATGCCAGTGCCTTTTGAAAATAATTAATGTTCGACATCGACGTACAATCTGTTAAATATATCAGAGAATGTTATGTATACATAATTAATATTTTTTTTTCAACCTATCCCTACATTTATTCACTTACCTCCATCTTTTACATTTTATTTCTTAAACTTCCTATCATGGATATCGATTTAGGTTGAGTACCAGCTTATCGGGTAATCGGTATCCTAGACACCAGTAATTCACTTGTAAGTACAGCAAGAGAGTGTCATTAAAGTCATTATATAGTTACTGTAACGGTACTAATTATAAATGCAACAGTTAATATGACGTTGCTAATAAACCTGTAATAAATTAACAATATTCGATACGGCCCGACCGGTGTAAATGAACTATGACAAATTATACAGCTGAAACTTATTATCGCTCAGGTAAACCAAACTGAGTACTAATTCTAGGTACAGGTACTAACCTACCGTAACGGCCACTTTACGCTTTGAGCCGTAATTTTACATTATTTAGGGTATACCTAGATGCATTACCACTAGACCTAACAGGATTGTCACTAGACTATAGATGAAAATATTACAGGTACTTTTATTGCAGTAAATTTTCAAATTTCTATGAAAAATTTTAATCGGCTTATCATATCGGGTTCTTTCAAACTTAATTACTGACCATGAGAATTCATCTAAAAATATCCTCTACCCTCTTATTAGTAATCCTCCAGTTTGTCGGCGCCTATGGAATTTTTTCTCACAGTCCAATGGCCGAACCCGCAAACTCGAACGGGGGTCGTTGCCGGTCACGCGATTCAGTGCGCAAGAAACGAACCCAATCCACAAATAATCAAGCAAACCAGCCTTTATGAATGAGAGGTATAAGTTTGCGGACGACATTAAATTCCGTGTACCCAACCTAACCTGTAAGTGATATAAGAATTTTTTTTCCGTTTGATTACTCGAGCTGTCTCATCCTAAATACACATATGTTTAAATAGACCCAGAATCCTGGCTACTATAGAAACTCTAGCATGGAACCGTCTGGGTATTAACGTTTATTTCAACGAGGATCCGCCGAGGGTTAGTGGCCTTGGGCTGCCACAATATCTACCTGAAATCACCCTCCTAAGT
Organism: Pachycephus smyrnensis; assembly: GCA_030142225.1. Lineage (NCBI taxonomy): Eukaryota > Metazoa > Arthropoda > Insecta > Hymenoptera > Cephidae > Pachycephus > Pachycephus smyrnensis. Next base: position 263,482 of record JARQST010000446.1, on the reverse strand, counting down.
TTCCTTCACGGGAGAGCAAGCTTCTTATGTTGTTAGTCCGAAACTCAAAGGATCTAGTCTAGTTGTTCTCTAAAGCTTTCTCTCAGCAGCAACCAGACTGCATTTAGAACAGACAAGGTGTCACTCTTATTAGAAACAATATATTCAAACAAGTGAAACATACTTTGCCTAAATAGCAATACTTACTGGATGATTTTTGCTGAAAATGAAAAAACATTAGACATTCTGACCTAAACAGCTAATCGAAGACAAGGAGTCTAACGAGCTAAGGATGCGAGAAGAACAGTTTTGGAATTTAGTTGATTGAAAATGTCAAAATGAAAGAAAAAAGAAAAGAGGAAGCTGTTCTCAAAAACTCTGTCGAAACCGTTGAAGCAAAACCTGAAAACCCTGTGGTTTACCCTTATCCACATGGACAAACTGTGGTATAATAAAATGCACAGAAATTTCCATCCGGATTCCGGTAAGAGAAACTTGTGCACAACTCTTTCTGTTCAAAATATAAGATAAAACGTTCGAAAAATCCGCGTTTAACAAGAAAAGAGTAACCCTTCTCTAGAAATGCGAACGTTACAAGAAAAAGTAACTAGCGACTGGACGCAGTGAAGAATAAATCGCGAATCACTATGTACTTTACAATGTAAAATACAACTGACCTTTGTGCCTGTTAGGACCTTTTGCCCTGCAACAGGATTGTTAGGCCAGAGGGACATGAAGACCTACTCACCGCTCGCGGATTCCCGACGACGGAACGCTGGTCACCTGCAACATCCTGTGTCGCCTGCACTGCCTTCCGGATCCTCGTCCTCCTATCGCACCCTTTATCCTCTTGCACTGCACTTATTTTACTTCACTTCACACGATTGTCAAACTGTTCACTATTGCACCACTTATTCCTGATAAATGGAGAAAAAAAATGTTAAAAATCATATGTATGAACAATAGCTGAGAAAGATTGAATCACTATGAATCGTGACAAACTGTATATTTTTTGTCATCGAAAGTTACGTCGAACTAACAAAGAAAAAACTAAATTCGAAATAACGGCTGCCATGACATGTTGTTCAATGTTACGTAACTGAGAGACAATGAAAGAATATCTTACCACTTTTCGAATGGAAAGCACTGCCACGATTAACGTTCATTTGGAAATAGTAGAATCAGTGGCCGGCCAAATAAAAACCAGAAAACGCTAGTCTCTACAGCTACATTTCCTTTAAAAAATTAATAGTAAAGGAATGCGCATTTTTCATACATGCATAAGCGACCATTGTTAAACGTCTGATATAAATTTGCAAATATTTCAACTCACCGTTACTCCTCGTGTACAAAATCACTTCCACATCTTGCCAGCATCACGCGAAACAGTTAAAACATGAATTTACACTACTTTTGCAAAAATTAATAAGAAATTACAAAAATACTTGACGATGCTACGTTCAGCAAACTCGCCGTTACTCGCGACAAGACGCCAAGGGCTTCCCCATCCCACTCACCCACAATGCACTGCAGGAGCATTCAAATTGTATTAAATTTTTAAAAAATTCACTGTTTGCTATTTATACAAAGTTTCAGGGTTTCAAAAATAGAAAGAAAATTGTAAGATTTATGCTAAATCTGCAAGGACTCCTCTTCATTACGTGCCCATCCTAAAAAGATTTCTAATTTGAATTCGTGACCGTTAAGAGAAACAGTGCTACTGGCGTCACTTGTAATTTTTATAGACGCAGCCCGCACAGCAGCACCCGCAACGACTTTGTCTTTCGCCATAGAGCCCGCGAGTTTATAGAAAAGTCACATCAATTAGGTTGACCGTTGAAATTACAAAAAGCGACATTGTGATCTCTGATCTGTTTAGAATAAGTGTCATTGTTTCATCTGCAACAAAGTGGCATGTAACGGTCAACGAGTGGTGTAATCTTCGCAATTATTCTAATACATTATTGCTAAGTGAAGCCGCGCAATGTATGACGGGACTATTGGGAAGGCAGTGACGTCGCGACGCGGTCAACTGTTTTTCCTCTGAGTTTTTAAGTTTATTGCGTTTATGTTTCGAAAAGTAGTAAAAATTCAAGTCGAAGTGTTTCAATGATCTATACGAAAACTACCGAAGTGGTTATGGCATTCGTACGCAATTTTACGTTAAGGTATTTTTATATTTACGTAGCCCTTATGTAGCCGTTGGCCATTTTAACAGTAGATAATGCATTTTCTTCTATCAGAAAACGTAGCATTCATGGCCAGCGAAAATGGACAACTAGAGTTTCAAATGAAACTTGCGTTCATTTGCTGAATATGATAGCTGAGATGATTCTTGCAGGAAGCTTATAAGTTGACATGATTCTATTCTTTTGTTATTGCAGCAAGTAGAATGACGCTGTCCTTGTCTATCTCTATGCTCTTTGTATTTTCCCATTGTTTCTTAAGGAGATTGTCTTGCAAGCATTAAGTACGTTGACAGATATATTAAGGAACATACTACATCCCATCAGTTTTCTTTAAACATTAAGTGTAATTCCCTTCACCTTTATCATTTATATTATTTTTAATAGCATTATTAATTTTTTCATAGTGAGAAATGACTAATGTAATCCTGACTCGCAACATATACTTCCACCGAGTTAGATTTCAATGATTCGTTGGCTGAAGATTGAAGCATACGACTGCAAAATAGGTACATACTTCCTTACAAATATTAATACGTAGGCAGTAGTGTAGCAGCATAATTGAACACTATAAATTACTAATAATTTTTCAGACAAACCTGAATATTATATAATGTGGACACTGCAGCGTATGCTGAACCTGCATAAATGTTGATCTCCGGAGAAGCGACAAGACAAGTGTAATAATTTCTGCCAGTACGCATATTATACAAGGTAATCATTTTTATTGAAGATATCATTTACAGTATCGAACAATGATGTATCTAACTTTGATTGGATCTTTCAATAATAATTACATTTATTAGATTATTAAATTCAGTAATAAAATTCATTCTATTAATATAGGTGGTACAAATGGTGCAGCATAGTGAACAGTGTGAAGTGAAGTGAGCAGTAACAGTGAATTGTGTGAATTGAAGCGTGTAGCAATATAGTGAATTGTGTAAAGTGAATTGTGTAAAAAGTGAAGCGTGCAGCAACATAGTGAACTGTGTAAAGTGAAGTGAGTGACCAGAGCTGCAGTGCAAGAGGATGAAGGAGGTGCAACAAGGAAACAGAAGCACGAGGATCCGGAAGGCAGTGCAGGCGACACAGGATGTTGCAGGTGAGCGGCCAGCTTTCCGTCATCGGGAATCCGCGAGCGGTAAGTAGGTCTTCATGTCCCTCTGGCCCACGATCTTGTCGCAGGGCGAAAGATTCGAACCGACACGTAGGTCAGTTGTATTTTATATTTCAAAGTGCGCATCCCTAGTCTAGGCCTTTTGCGGCCTGATGTATTTAGATATCTAACAACTTGAAAACTCTCTCTACCAACCCATCAGCACCATAAGCGTCTCTAAGAACGTATGGTTATGTTACACGGCGATTAGGGAGTTAGGTGAGCACTTACTCTTATCTTAGAAACTAAAAAAAAGGTGTATATGTCGGCACCATAGACGCGCCATCCTGATCAGACTGATGACTCTCTTGTCGGTCGACAAGGTGTGAGAATTCTTTAGACTCATCCCATCTGAGATCACTTCTCTTACACTTGAGAAGTTGAAGCCCTTGTTTGGTACACTTATACATGCATTTGGAATAAATTTCAAAGACATTTTTTCTTTGTGGTGGAAGGGTTGAAAGGGGGATAAAATAATTTTAAAAAAAGAATTTTTGACAGACTGCATTGGTCCATATCTCCCTTGAGAGTGGTGATCGGTCATCTTTTAGAATCTCATTAACTCATTACTCTCTATTTTGAAATTTCTCTTCTACGCTACTACCATCTCTTTCTCAAAATCATTCGAGATTAGATCTGGTCCAGCGCACGATGCGCGAAGGGAGGTCTCAGTTTCTTTTTCCTCTAAAGATCGTACCGTCAGTTTCCCACGTTGGAAACTGGAGTATTAATCTCAGAATCTCGGGCACTGAAAGTGCTTAGATATTCTTTAAGATTGAGAAAGGCAGCCCCCGTGTGGCCCTGCCCCTCACGCGTTAATGAGATTCCGCAGCACAGGGTAGCGCAGCATCCAGGACTCCCTCGATGAAGGTCTACTGAGATGACTTTGCAGAAGATTCATCTTCCTTGTTGCTCTTGTCTGTTTTTCACAGTGATTCTTTGTTTACGATCGTCTTTTGGTCCAGATGTCACAGATGAGATGGAAATATGGAGGCTGCGGTTTGGGAGCAACGACTAGGCGTGTGTTGTATCTGTAGAGAGATCAGTGATCGGATTCAGATACCAGTGAGTCAATGTGTCAATTACATGGAATGACTCCCGTTTGTGTCATTGGTATTTCTATTGGGGTATTGATGGTTATCATTTTTTTTATCGATTATAAATTTTACTCAAAATTATTAGGTTGCTGTACCAACATTTTATGCGCTCCTGGTTGTTCTTGCCAGTTGGTTCTTAAATCATCGTATCATCATCATGTGTTCTTACGATGATTAACGAGCTGTACGAATCCCGCGCTGTAACGTGATCACTAATTATAGATTCGAATCTATAGAGTATAGTCGATCGATATCTCAAACAGATGCTGTAGAGGCCAAATCGATCTCGCGAGGGTAGCTGCTGATTTTTTAACGCAGAAAATTCTGCAGCATCCCTTAGATCTAAAATTTTCTTTGTATTTTTTTATCTTTCATCATTTTTATCCCGTCTCCTAACCCACGTTGATATTAGTGTAATTAAATAAGAGAGGATGTGACTTCGCCAAAGGATGTGACTTGGCTGATCGCTCATCCGAAGATTCATTAAATTATTAACTTAGCCAGCAGCACTCGTATTAAATGGACCGATCGTTATAACGATTAAACACAAGCAACCCTTCGACCACCTGGAGGAAGATCCTTCGTTGGAAACAAAAAATGATAAATTAAGCCCAGCAGAAGTTGCCATTACTGCTATTGAGACAGGGACCAAGCTGGAAAAAGTGGGTCAGTAAAACAAAGACTTTTTTCCCTGGTCCCAAGCTCTACATCCAGTATTCCCAGCGATCCTCAGCATACCCCACGATGATCAACCGATCTCTCGATCTCTCGATCCCTTGATCATTTACAGGGCAAAAACTCTCGAGATTCACAGGCTCTGCCAGTCGGTCAGTAACTCGGCTCCCCACGGACTTTCTGCTCTGCGCTCATTTCATTCTCCTTTCCTTCTCTTTTCCATCTCATTCACACAAGCTCCTTTCTCGATTTCAAAAGATCGACAAAGAGAACCAAGGAAGAGAATGGACAACGGAATGGCAGAATACACTGGAAGTAGCAGAATAGTAGAATAGTATAATAGTAGCGGTCAATGATGCTGGGGCGTGAGTGCCCATGGGGGGTGGGTTTGGGGAAGGGGGGTGAGGTCGGTCCAGAATATTCTGAAAAACCAAAAGCAAAAGAAACGCGATCCGTCAATGGAAAAAGAATGAAGTCGAAAGTCTCCAAACGAAGAAACGTCCACGGACGTAAATTCGAAATCAAAGAATCTTTACAAAGGATACAATCCCGAGAAGCGAACGTAGCCACGAAGTAACTTGGTTCTCGCTGCGATAATATTTTTCTAGGACTCAAAGAAAAACTAGCAGCTCATCCCACTGTGAATCTCATCTCACTTCTCAAGTGCATAGTACCGTATATCCATACGCGTTTAAGGGCTGTTTCCTGCCAACGAGATTAGCCCACTCCTATAACCCCCGTAGCCTGCACTCAGGAAGCAACAGCTATACGAAGCAATGCAGTGTAAAGCGGGCACTTATGATTTTCCAAAGCGATGCAAAACCCAACCACGTGCACGTGCTGCGCTGTATATATCAGCAGCATCCTGGTAGAGCCTTGGCACGCGAGAGCTGCCGGTCCAGCATCGATTACCAGCATCCCTCTTTCTCACTCTCTCTCTCCTCTCTCCTCTCTCCTCTCTCCTTCCTCTTGACCAATAATTATGTACGACGGAACCACACAACCTTCCAACGGTCTAGGGACTCAGTGCTGAGGTACAGTGCCTACAGGTACTGTATATTGGGGTATGCCAGGCATATGTGGACCCACGTGCGTGATACCATTCACAAGCGCGAATACGCCCGGGACAGGTTTGGGCGATGCAATTATTAATATAAGAGAGATGCTCTCGTTGGTAAGGGAGCCAAAGAGCCAAAGATGCAGCGTACGAGCTGCGCAGCATCCACACTCTTCAAAGGGTGCTACGGGGCCAGGATCTTTTTTCTTCTTTCACGGTGTGAGTGCGTGCGCGCGCGCACGAGTGGCTCGTGGGAGAGCTAATCAAGAAGAGTCCGTGGTGATGGTGGTCGTTCTCGCGTAGCCACGAGATTCCAAAGAGATTCCGAAGGAGGAAAGAGGCGGTGGGGTAAGGGGGGGGAAGGGGAGAAAGGACCGGGAGAAGGCCAAAGAGTCGTTGCCGCTCGCAGCCGCCATCACGGCGGGAGCACCGATTCGTTATATCGAATTAGCTGACAATGGGATAAAAGCAGAAGATCGGACGTGCGCCTATGGACCAGTATTATCGAATCTTCTTAGTCTAATAGAGCGCCCCGATGGAATGAGGTAGTTGCCGGTATGCTGTTAATTGCAAGCCAACGGTTATAATGAGATCAGACCGAGTCGGAACTGATCTCTGATGATTAGATGGAATTAGGATGATTGTGATAGGATAAGAAAGAAAAAAAATGGTCCATTGGACGAATCAAAGTTGCAATCGTATAGAAGAGCCAATCCGAGAAAGGGTATCACCCAGGATTTCGATCGCGAGTACGTCTGTCCTTGTCTTACGCGCGTAAGTGCCAATAGGACTGTCTCTCTCGCACTCACGGCAGATATAGGAAACTTTGAAATCTGACCGATCGTCAATCTTTTCGTGACGAGTGCTGGATTTTCATCTATTTCGGTGCTGTTGTGTAATTTGTTAATATATTTTTCGCAACTTTCCTTGCTTTTGGTGTAGTAATAATGTAAAATGGCGTTCAGTCAAAATAGTCGTATGACAGTCGTCAAGTGTGACTGGTGCATTTAAGCTGGATAGCTCTGTACGTGTTTACGCGAAATCAGTCGATTTGCTCTCTTTGCTGAGTAAACAATAGAGTAGCTGGCTGGGTAGCCGTGTAACGAGACCCCTGAACCCATTCAGGACCGTACGGGACACGTGCGCAGTGCTTACACCAAGGAGAACGCAGTAAAAGTCCAAATCGATGAAAGTGACGTGCGCACGAGTCTACAGCAAAGCAATTGGGTAATGCCAGTTTACATTACAAGTAAGGCAAGGTCCCATGCCGCTGCGCTTACGAAAGCAAAGTTAAAGTGCCACGAAAATGTAAGCGCTGTATAAGTCAAATCGGGCAATGATTTCGGCAAAGTCGACGGCGAAATGCGGTTAAGATACTTTCTCCGTTGCACCTTTTCCTTCAGGCTTCCTTTCAGCTGCCACCTCCTCCTATCGCGCAGGAGATCAGTTCGAACGATCGGGACGATCCAATGATCCAGCGATCGAACGGTCAAGGGATCGATCAAGCTATGCTACGGAGTGGAGGGAGCGCATGCGCTCGAGCGATCTGGCCACGCGACTGACGCGCGCTCATGCCTTCCTTCGCTCTTTCGCTCTTTCGCTCACTCCAGCCCTTCTCGTCCAGACGCTGCTTACTTGCTTGGTCGCCCTCCTGCCTACTCGACTGCCTCGTTCCTTCTTTATTCCTCTTCTTGATGATATTCCTCTAGCTCATTCCTATGCTTGGCCTCTCTCCTTGTCCCTCTTACGACCAGCGGCCCCTTGCTAGGGCACCCTTCCTTTCTCTCTCTCTCTTTCTCTATCACCCTCTCTAGGCCGCTCTCCTAGTCCTGGCACCATCAGCCTTCCTCCAGGTTGGGAGCTATCTCGAAGAAGTCCGACGCCAGGCGTACAGCGATAGGCGCGGGCGCGGGCGCACGCCATCCTCCAATCCCGTCCTGGCTACTTCCGCCGCCACCTCCCCAGCTCACTCCCATCGTTTTCTTATAGTAGTTCTGTTGCTCTCAGCGGCAGCAACTTCTCAGGTTCCCACCGAACTCGGACTCTCCGTTTCTCTCCTCCCTTCGTCCTCCTGCCTCCCGGCATCGCAGGAGGAACTCACACGAGTTCGTCCCGTCCTCGTTCAGCAGCCTGTACTCGCGTTCCCGTCATCCCTCTCGTTCGAATACGGCGTATAGTCTTTACGACCGCGTACGATGCCGCCGCCACCGTTGCCTGCGCCCTCACTGATCTACCAACCTGCACCAACCTTACGACGTTCGGAGTGCTCACCAGCCCGAAATACACCCAACCAAAAACGTCCAGACATGTTCCCCGGAGTTGATACCAGGAAGAAGCATGTACGTCAGCGGGAGGCCACTTCTTGTTTCTAAACGGCCGAAGAACTTTGGTGACATGGACCGCATGAGCGAGATGGAAAACTCTATGGCTGCGGATGCTGGGACGGGCTTCGCACGTGAAACCTTCGGTATTTATGAAGGGAAGCTGGGATCGGCGAGGAGTAGTCGCGTGTGAGGCTGGCGGTACGTTCGTCGGTGAGTCCATTCGCCGCGGCGGCGTGAGCCCCGAAAAAAGAAAGGCATCGAAAAGGGAATAAGAAAAAGGCCCCGTGCACACAGGCGCTCTTCGGTGGGCGCGTGTACCTCCTCTCTCGTATCGCGAGCCTCTACCGACCTGACCAGCCTGGACGAGATGAGAATAACCGGGGGCAGCGCACGCGAGTCCATAATGATACACCGGAGAACCGTGGAAAGACGAAGGACCAGAGACAGGGAACGAGGAAGAATGAAGAACTGGAAGCTTGATGGACCAAAATCCAAAATATTTGAATGAGATATCTGACGCTTGGCTGTTAAAAGACGTTATACGTCATTTTGTCTTCCTTAGATAATTTTTTAGTGCAATCTATATATATATACACATTTATTTTTGTTTGCAATACATTTTTGGAAAAAATAAATAAAAAGATAAAAACAACAGCGCATCCTGACGTACGCGGCCGCTCGTTACCCGACATGCACCACTGCAGAAGTAAACGCACTTTCCACCGAGACGGCAAAGCTAATGTGTGTCAACATCCAAGTGAACCCGGCCGCGCCAATCGTTCCTGCATTTCTTGGTGCACGCGATACTTCTTTCCACGGAGAGAAACTAATTACGAGAATCTCAATTAACCCACCTTTGGTAATTAAATTAAATTGAATTCCACCGTCCCCATTTTCACTCCCTTTACGCGCGCTCGTTCGTCGTCTGCCTTTCTTTCTATTACGTCCATCGGCAAGAGACACGAATAACGTCAGCGTATCGTGAGTTATCATCGTGTCGTTCGATCGGTAGAAACAAATCAATGAAACAGTTATAGGACCAAGATACGTTTCTGATCGATATATATATATATTATCCTCTCGTACATTCATTAGTCAGAGAAAACGATGGAAGTGATAAGAGGCCACGTACACGGATAAAGATGAGAAATAAAAATTCGTTGTGAAAACGTCAGAAGCACGGAAAAGGACGCAAGTATACAGGCAGCTGTTTCTCTGACGTGAATGACGCCGCGACGCAAGGTGTCCGTGCGCGTGCCCTACGCGCGTCGGAAGCGCGATCGTCCAACGGCCGTCAAGTGACACCAACCAACGAGCCAGGAGAGTACCAAGCACCAAAGTGAAACACCAAACAAACACCAAACGAATGCCGATCATAGCCGATAATGGGCTAATGAGCCACGGCCACGAGCTACGAGGCGGACACCTTGTCTCAGAGTAGCAGATCCTATCGGACGAGTGAGCGAGTGAGCGAATGAGCGAATGAGCGAATAAGTTGAGTATAGCTATATACAGCCGGCCTGCTTTCCATAAAGATAAAGATAAAGACTCGGAGTGTGTATAGCATCGTGCTCCTATATACGTACTTAATAAATATATATATATATGAATAAGTGTTTTTTCCAGCTCCCTTTAATCGTGGCTTAATTACTGTCTAATTCGGAAGTGACGTAAAGCCTCAAGGCAAACGGAAGAAATGGTCTCGCGAAGGTATAAGAATCGGAAAGAAATGTAATGCCAATGGCAAGAAGGTCCACAGGGAGGTGGCTTGGTTCTTTTCGTTCGGGAGGTCGTGCACCTGCTGTTCGCACGCCACACTCTCATGGGTCTCCGAAGTCTCGTGGTCTCCTGGTCCCTTTGCTCTTCCTCATCCACCTCATCCTCCACCTCATTCGCCGTTGCACGCGCGCGCATTCCTCGTTTGCGCTCTCGCTTATACCAGTCAACAGTTCCTTCATCTCGCTCTCCTTCACGAGCAACAACCGGGCCACCGATCTTCGATGTCACTTGGAGAGCAAGCTGCAGGTCCCGAAGCAGACCGTCGAATGATGGGAGGAAAGGGGAGAGGGAGATAAGAGAGAACGAGGGAGAGAGAGAGAGAAAGAGTGAGAGGCTGCTGAATGCGTGCGTCTCTGCGTGCATCGTGAGGAGGAAGACGCAGGATACGAGTTGGAGGTGAAGGAGAGGCGATGGAGGTGGGAGGGAATGAAGGTAGGTAGGTAGGTAGGTAGGTAGGTAGGTAGGTAAAGGCGCGTGCCGTGCTCATTAACTTTTTGCCTCTGGTCTTATTCTTTTTCTTTATCTTTTCGTGAACGCCGGCACGGTAAGCGGTATTGCGAGGCAGCGCGATTGCTATACGACTCGAATCAGCAATTCCCTTACGTTCGATCGACTCCGATTCGCACTCGAGCTCATCAATTGGATCGATACCTGAACCTCGTCCCTTTTGATATCGACGTAATAAGATCGCACGACGAATTCTCATTGAGCGGCCAAATAACGCGAGCGAGATTAAATTCAACGCCGAGAGAAATATATATATTTTAGCAGCAACAAATTCTTGAGCTCCGCTTTGGTAGAAGCGCGTGCCCGGTACTCCTTCCGGCGTCTTTTTCTCTCTTTAAGCGCATCGTTGCTCCTATCTTCTTTCTTCCTTTTTTTTCTTCTTCTTCTCTTCTTTTAGATATAATTGGCGGTGCGATGCACCTGTCTCCCGCACCACCCCACCTCACCGTCCTGCCACGCTTTCTGGGAGCGACGAGTACTCTCGATTCACGAAAGGAGTTCAGTGCATATTCTAGATGCACTTGTCAGTATACAAACTCATACGCTTATTTCCCTGCACTGACACTTTCACGTAAATTTATGATTAAATGCACGTTGCATTTATCGGTGTTTGACACGCAGTGTTGATACTGTCTAATTTATAATATGTATATATACACGATTGCCGATGATAAGAGCGTCAGTCACACTAGCACTCGGATTAAAGTGCAACAGAAATGCATATCAGCAATCAAGCGAAATAGCAATGCATTTCATTACAACACTTGGGCGAAAAGTGCACGGTGGTGCACCCTCTATACGTCAACAGTCCACAGTGCAGACACTCGTATGACGGGGTTGCCTATCTACTGGCGAGTCCTGGTAAACCTGTTTGCCTACCAGCAGGCGCTCTACAACCCCGTTACAATAAAATTCCGTATACCATGACGTCACGATAATGTCCACCGTAAATAAAGTGCAATAGGAAACGTCTGTGCCATGATTTCGTGATTTTTTATATTCAGGTGGCATATGTCGCAATATGGCACGACTATGTTCATGGTGCTACCCTATGGTGGAACGCACTTCGTGATCTGGAATAGGTGTACACGCATGGTGCTGTACAGGGGTTGTCAGACGGCAGATCAGGTAGCCGGATAATTTTTTCAGAATTTCGTACCATTTTTGTTTACCCTGAAAAATACTTTTTTTTTTCTTCTTAGGTGGATTAAAAAACTGATATTAATGATGCAACTAAATATTTTCTATGAATTCGCTAGCCATTAGCCAGGAACGTGCAGATCGCCCTGCCAAAGAGAGTCAATTAAGGCCCAGGATGACGGAGCAGTTTGAGAGCCTTTGGATTTGAGGTTATGCATACGCATGTGCTGCCACTAGTATGCACTGGGCGGCAACGAGGGGTAGTGAACCCCTCGGTTACGTTCGAACTTGTACGAGGGAGAGAGGGTACGGAGAGAGACAGAGAGAGACTGGGTTGCCTGGGGTTGACTAGGTCCCCACTCGGTTGGGACTCACTAGGGTTGCTTGGGACCCAGGAGGGGACAAAAGAATCGCGTCGTATGCCACGCGGAGTTTCATCCTCCCCTAACTGTGTTCACGCTTATAGAAATTCTGCTGAGTTTCTTAGGGCTGGCCCGTAATCCTCAGGGAGCCGACGTACACTTCTGTATTTATTGGAGCCATTTATTTTTTTTAATAATAAATTATAGCTCGAAAATGAAAATCGCGAGTTTTCATATCTTTCGTAGAAAAGTGTCGCTGTGACCAGTGAAAGTTCACCCTAACGATTCTATAGAGTAAAATAAATATACAGCACAGAAGTAATAATTGAAGCGCAACAGGAGTTTGTGCTCAACAAGTGGTTGAGAGAACCGCTGCTGGGGTAAGTCGATCTGGTGGGTAGGGTGGAGATGTTAGACAGGCATCCAGGCAGCTAGGAAGATTGAAAATAGTGAGAAAGAGTGAGAGGGGATGTCTGGAGGGGGATGGAGAAAGAGAAAGACAGACGGACAGAGAGAAAAAGAGAGAGAGAAGAACGTGATGCGTGGTACGTTGGATGAGCCGGTTGGATGTCGGCCGAGGGGGTAGGTATTTCGGGTGGCCAAGGGTGCTCGGTGCCGGGGGCTTTTTTGGATCTTGCTAAGAGAAGGGAGAGGGGCGTTATATAGTATAGGTGTATCGATGTACGCGTACGTGTGCCTGTGCCGGGAGGGGAGGCAGAGACCATCTGCCCGCATATGTTATTCCCGAACGACACGAGCGAGGAGTGTGAGAGGGAGAGAGAGAGAGAGAGAGAACAGAAAAAACAGAGAGAACGGTTTCTGGTAAAAGCAGGAATCGAGGAAGTAGGAAGTGGTCCTTTTTGGATTCCTAAGAAAACGGCTGTTATCCTAATTAGAAAAGCGTGGAAAAAAAATAATATATTGACCGCTCGCGTGGTCAGCATCCGGAGTTATCGTATATGAGATTTTCAGAGCAGCCAAACGGCTTGGAGATATTTAAACTGATAGAGAGAGAATGAAAGAGGTAGAGAAGAAGAGAAAGAGAGAGAGAGATAGAGTTTCGATTCCACCAAGAGGAAGAGGAGCAAGGGTGCTCTCTCAGTGGCATTCACGATTCGCCATTGTTGAAAAACGAGATTTCGTCTGTCGAAAGAGTCCTCCCCGAAGGGCAGCTGGACGACTTCTCCGATCCTCATGGCGAACTTCCCAGCACAATTCTGCTATGCCCTTCGCTCTTTCTCTCTTTCTCTCTCTCTATCCCTCTCTCTCCTTCTCTTTCTCTCTCGATAGGACTGAATAGCTAGGCAGTCCATCGTTCCAGGCGTTTTCAGGGTAAATCAGAGTCGATCGGACGAGGACGGAAGCTGCTGGTCGCCACGCTTCAGCCACGCGACTCTACCGGTCGAAACCCTCAACTTCTCTCTCCCTTTCCTTGCCGGATCCCTTTTCATCAGTCCCATTCTCTTTCTCTCCCTCGACACTACTCCAAAACTCCATTCTACTTTACTCTCGCAAGATGCCCTGTTGCCAGTGACTGTTGTTCAGGTCCTTAGATATTCGGCACAGCATGCCCTGAGACATCTCAGCAACGATCGGAGCGAGAAGGTGCCAAGTAGTCTGAGAGAAGTCTGACGCTATCGTGCGTACAATATCTGCACGTAACTGGGTCACAAGAAGTTGAAGTGGTACCATTGCTGAAACTTGTGAAGTCGCCCGAAGGAAAGCGATCGCCGTATATGTCATTCCATATAAATGACGGTTTGATATCAGCAACGGTACCGTTGCTGTTATTTTTTCGAAACCGAAGACTTAAGGGTTCAAGCGGGGGTAGACGCACCTACAGCGAAACCAAGGGTTCCATCTATATCCACACTATACCTATATACACAAGCATATAATACTAAGCAACGTACATTATGTACAACGTGCGTACAGTAGTGCGTACCAAAGGCATGCCTTCCGAGTACCCACTGTAACATGCGTGCCCTGTGTGCTGGAACCGTAGAGCGATTTGGTGGTGCGTACGAGAAGTGCGTAGGCATTGGTCGTGCACACGTGCACGGGCACGCGTCCTGACAAAGAACCCGCACCGGCCAACCCCCTTGCCGCCCCCCGTTTTGCCCGGGAGCCCCGGTACCCCAACCTAACCAATGCCGCAGCCAGTCCCCCCTTCCGTCCCTGCTGCCCCCCTCTCACCAGTCATCCAGGCAGCCGGACAGCCGGCTTCGCACTCCACATATTCGATGCACTCCTATACGATTAGTACACACATGTGCACGTGTTCAAACTCCCACTGTACCCTACTGGCGCACGTTGCTTTTTCCTCATCCCGATAGTCTGAGCTTGCTCTCGGGTACAATAGGGCATTTTCAGGACCTGTACGAGAGGGAAAGCGATGATCGCTGCGCGTTATGCGGCAAGAGCAAGGACGAGGTAAAATTTAGGACGCTGTTGCTGTTGCCGACTCCCCAATCCGCTTTGGTAACGGGAACGGGAACGGGAACGCGAATGGGATTGGAAACGGGAGCGACGGGAGCGGGAAGACTTTTTTCAGTTGTATCAAGTTGCCTGAGACGACGCGCGTGCACCAGCTGGATGTAGTGCGTGCCGCTACTGCTGTTGCTGGTGCTGTTGCTGCGAAATCGGGTCACGTTTTCTCATGTTTTTAACAACGTCGTATAGGTCGAACCTTACCCTTTATGGCTGTAATTAGTATGAAATTAATAATTCTTAGGGTAACCTTTTAGTTCGACGTAGGAAATCAGCAATCTACGTAATCAGGTTATCAGCGATTGGTACGATTGTATAGTGAAAATGTATTATTTCGATCGTCGGGAGTCTCAACGGACGCAATGCGTCTGCCAGCAATTTCATCTGGCGTCGCTGTGACATTGAGCCAGATAGGATGTGGAGCTTGGGTCTGCTTAGCACGTGGTCTTAGTTAGGAATAAATGAAATTAATGATCCCAAAGTTGCTGATTTATGGAGAGTTTTCAAAGTGAATTCAGTCGGACATTTTATCACGGTACAAAACCATCCAATTCTATTCAGCGATAAATAAAAGATGCTGGTTAAATTTTGAAACAAGAATTTAATGTAAATCATCAAATTCATTTCTAGTTCGGTACCAGCGATTTGCCTAATCTATCAATCGTTGCTCCTAAGCTTCTTTCAGATACCCAGTCGTGGTTCACTATGTACTGCATAGTTCAGGTATAGTAGTCACAGATAGGTAGTTGCTGTTTACGCATCGGATAGATGATGGTGGTTGGTGGTTGTTGCCGACGATGACGGTGTTACCAGCAAAACGGGGCTCCCCTATTCGTTGGCAAAGGAAAAACGTGGTAGTGGGTTCCCGCGTTCCTACGCTCCCTTAGGGGCATATGGTGCGTGCGTGCGTGAGTGCGTACGCGGTGGTGCCCATTCTCGGGAACAGTTCCGGGGGGGAAACGGAAAGGGTCCCGTCCCCCGTTTCCCGCGTGGCGCGTGCTCAAAATCCCCTCCGCCGATTTTCTCCCCTAATATCCTCGTCCTGGCGTACGCCTCACTCCGAGCGGCAAAATGCCCCTGAAACCTAACCCATCTATTCGACGTTTCTTCTCATTCCGAATGTAGACGCCATGCAGAGCGTAACCCACGAGCAGATCGGATCGTCAAATATTATTCGCACGTTGTTCCTTTTGCTTGTGAATTTTCAACGAATCGATGAAATTTACAAAAGTGATATCCTTAGCGTGACGCAAATTCGTTTCAATTGATTTAACTGTTTGTTGTATTATTTACATTTTTTTTTTCATCATTCATCTTTTGCTCAAGTGTTCATCGTACGCGTCAGTGATTCTCCGTCAGTGCCTTCGCGTGAATTACGCGTTACTCGGTGTTGATAATTTTTCAATGTTTACACGTGGTACTGTGAGAATTAGACTGCATCTATCGTTGTTGTGTTTAAAACCTAGTGCAACAATCATCCATCGAGTTGACAACCATCGGAATAGACGGTGACCTCATGCTTTACTTAAGCGGCGCGGACGACACGACAACGAGACAATTAAAGTTCAGTTTGGTATACGGAGTGAAGAAGACACGAACGAGTTGCTGGTGCGTGCTGGATCCTGTGGTGTGCCTGTAGATTGCTGAGTGCCTGATGTGAATTTGCCAGGAAGTAGGAGCAGAGGGATAGAACAGTGACCTTTCGCCTGATTGAAGTTTCATCCGACATTTACATTGGAAGTGGTTCTTGGTCGAAGTCATCAGCTGGGTCCAACTTGATTGAACCTGGCCAGATCAGGCTCAATCAGGCCAATCGGGCCTCGGCTCATTTCTTTTTTTGGTCAAAATCTTGTAAATATCCAATATTCATCCGACGGCTCTCTCCTTCCGTTTATCATTAATTGATACCAGAGTAGAAAACATTGTATTATCAAGCCAGCCAATTGCACTCGTCCTCGAGAGACATTAGAGTCGATAAACAGACTCTTCTCTATGCCGTAAATAAATATATCCAGTGCCCGTTCACACGTGTTCGTTGGTGCTCAATTGTCTTGGCCGTTCGAGTCTTTGATTGGCCCCGACGGCCCGTGCCCTTAAGTCGCATGTGTCCCCCTGGGTGCATGCGTGGCTTTAAGGGAGAGCGTGCGAAGACCGAAAGAAGAGAGAGCGAGAGGATCAAAGGGTTGGATAAAAAGAGACGTCGAGATGACGACAATGGGTGTTACGGTATTTTGCAACAGGGTGCAGATTAATGGTGGCGAGCAAGAGCAGTTGATGCTGCTGAGGAGTCTGCAGGATAACGAGAACAACATCCTGAGCAATCAGACGGGGACGATGGGTTCAGGAACGGCACAACTGATCGTCCCCAGGAAGAACGGAGGGGTGGTTAACGGTGGTGTAAGTGGATACGATCCGTCGAGGTTGAAGAAGCACGGGAAGAATGGTCAGCCGCCACCAGTCGCCGTGGCGCGTCGCAACGCTCGTGAACGAAATCGCGTCAAGCAGGTGAACAACGGATTCGCGACGCTAAGACAGCACATTCCCAGCCACATCGCAGCAGGTTATGGCGACCGCGGGAAGAAGCTGTCGAAGGTGGAGACGTTGCGCATGGCCGTTGAATACATCAGGGCGCTTCAGAGACTTCTGGCCGAGGCCGACGGTCTGGAGTATGATCCTAACGGAGCAATTGCTGGCTATCATGGTGGACACGGTGCCAATGGAGTCAACAACATACCATCCCCAGCAAGCAGCATCATGTCTTCCAGTCACAACGGGTCCGCTGAGCGTCTTCTTCTGGAAGACGAGCTGGAGGACGAAGACGCTAAGCCCTCGATGGCTGTTTTAGGGTGAGTCGATCTTTCTTTTTTCTTTTCTACGAAAATAAAAGTCTTCCGTAGATGATCCCCAGGTTCAAGTTCATTCGATCCGTTTACAGATTGTCTCCGAAGAGTTTGATAACGTCGCCGCCATCAGGGTCGTGCGAGTACTACACGCCCTCTTCGGTCGGCGACGAGGAGAACCTCGAGCCCAGGTCAAAGGCTACGGCGTCCGCGTCAGTGTCCTCGAGAACGATACACCAGACGTTCTCGCGACTGTCGCCCAGCTCTGCTGCGTCGCCATCTGAATATTACAGCCAGGGCGAAGAGAATCCTGGGGACCCAGAGGAAGGGACTGTTGCTAGGACTGTGTACTCTTCGAGTCCTGACACCTTCTCCGGCGCCCTCTTCTACAAGCAGGAGATCCCTGAGTCCGGGGAGTTCATGGACGTGGTCAGTTGGTGGGAACAGGAACAGGGACGGCTGGTACAGCACACGCAGCACGCGCAACATCTGACGCATGCATAAATCTGGGTAAGTTCAGATGGATTATATCGATCGTTGCTGTTTACATGAAAATTCACCAGTTGCGACAGCGACCGTGTTGGTTTTTAATACCGGGTTATGATCATAGCCAGCAATAGCGTGAAGATGCGGTTGCTGGTTCTTCGTTCCTGGTACAAAAACCACCAATAGCAGACTGTGGTTTTCTTAGAGACGCTTATCTTACGTAGAAACGCGCCATATGTAATGTCGACTGGGCTTTCCCGGTGAAATGAGTGAACGACGACAAAAGTGGATGCCATATGGGGTGCAATACGATCGAGAAGTCGGAGGGCTACTAGATACCATTCACCATATGTCTTGCAAACTGAAAAGGAAGCAAGAGCTCAGGACAGTCACTCTCCTCTCTCCACTCTCATTCATCACCGTTTTCCTTGGTCCAAAGTAAACGTTCGGTTCCTACGATCCATAGATCCTTGGCGCTTACCCACTGACTCCCTCAAACCGTAAAATCCCTTGGGTATGTGGTTATCGTAAAATGGAGACGTTCAAAGACCACAGAGACAAAAGAAGCAGAGAGACCCAGGAGTCATTGCTAGAACCATGCTGGTAATGTATATTGATAAGATAGTCGTTGGTTCACGTAGCGACATGCGGGCTCTGCCAGCATAATTAGTATTGCTGAGTATCAACTTCTACTGTTGCTGATCGTCGATCGTTTCTCTGACTTTGACTTATCCAGCGACGTGATTGTCAATTCCAGCAACGGTAGGGATGACGACGTAATTTCTAATGGACGTAACGGAGCATTCATAGATTCGCAGGATCTGGGCGATACTCGAGGAGAATAAATACGAGTCGTCTGCTTGAGATAGGAATTTATTAAATTAATTCGCCGCGACGTCGCATCTCGTAAACTTCGTAGATGACCTCACTTTATAATTGTCGTGAATTGCTCGACGGCCCTTGGCGTTCGTGTCCTCGTTGTCTTTCTTGTGTCTCGTGGGAGAGACGTTGCTGGCGCATTTGTCTACGCACTGTGTAACAGCTTCGAATTTTAAGTCTCAACAAACAAAAATTGCTCAACTCGCAATTCGTACCTTGGAATTGATCAACCCTGGTCCAAGGCAAAGTTTGCAAAAAAAAGAATCCTAATCCCAACCTAGTGGGGCTTTCTTCTATTTTTCCCACGATACCTTCAGCGTCGGATCCAGGAGACGTCTGTCCCTTCCGGATATTTAATATTTCTCGATTCAGGTAAAAACGACAGTGGGACACATAATGGGGGGGACGTGCCAATAGAATCGAGAAGATGTGACAAAAGTATCTTCCCTTCCATACTCGATATTCAGAGAGGGAAGATTTTTCGTAAAATTTCTTGAGGGATGATCCACTCTCGTGGTAGTCTCTAACGGTTTTCCTAGAAAATTGCTTGAATTTACTGGAAGCGTTGAGGGGGGGTCCTGTGGGTCAGAGAAGGATGGGACTATTTTTTGTCCGCTTCACTCTGACACTTATGTTCTATGATATATACTGTAAGAGAAAAAAAAAGAAAAAGACAGAATATCAAGAGACACGTTGGCTTTAGACTTTTTCAGATTGCCGCTTTGAGAGGAAACTGTTGTGGAGGAGTAAAACGGAAGGAAGAGACGGATGAAATTTTTTCCTTTAATGATCTCAATCGGTGGAAGATCCAGTCCGCTGCTTCAGGATTGACCTGCGATTAGCCTTGGAATAAGGTTAAGGTTAACAAGGAAATAATTAGTAGATGATTAGTCTTGGATTAGTTTACGATTAGCCAAGATGTTACACCGACGCCTACTGATCCTCCCCCCGGGTATACATCGACTTTCTTCTGCACATGGCCAAAGTACTTTCTTTTTCCGTTTCGGTGGTGAGATCCTTGCGCAATTTGTAATAAGCGACTGATAGTGATCGTCGAGTGCCTTAGAGATACGCGGATAACGCGCAGATAGTTTTAGAGAATTTTCATTGACCACGACGGGAAACGTCGACAGAGCAGAGATCGATTAGACGAGAAGAAAGGATGCTGGGAGTAATCGGATTGCATATATTAAAAAATGAAACGCACGCAGTATTCAATATTTTCAATGTCTGCCAACGAGACTGTATTAGCTCCAGATATAAACTCAATGATTCTCAATTAATCGGGTTACGAGTTACGTGATAAGTGATAAGGAATCGAGAGACGTTAATTATCGCCATTGAATGCCATTGAATCACTAATTGTAAGCTAATCGAAAGAATTGTAAATAACAGTGCCTTACTTAAGATAAATAATCCACTCGGCGTAAAAGCGAGTTATTTTGTACTTGATATTTTTTTTATCGAATATTTAAAATACATTTGACTATTTATGCAAACATTTTTTTTTATTAATCCCTTCCATTTTCGAGCTCCTTTCTTAGAAAAATTCTCTTTCCCTGAATTCTATTCCTTACTACCCTCCCTCGTTTGGTTCGCACAGTTCACAAACCACAGGTTCACGTGTGCTCAGTCTGACACACGTATTACGTAATTTCGTAATTTCATCAAATTGGTCTCGCTCGGGCGACCTCAGACGGTTTTCCACTTTCAAGGTGGGGTGAGGGAGGGGGCGATATTCGTGCAGGCTTAAACTGCACAGGGGGTGAGTCGGTGGCTTCGTCATTTCCGGCGGGGGTACGTTTCCGGTTGCGTTACCTGTTTGTCTATCAGTCTGTCCAACCGTACCATTCCCTATACCGTATTATCATTATTATTATTATACATAATGGATTTATTACCTAATACAAAAAAAGAGGAAATTTGTATTATTTTAAAATAAAAACAAAAATTTAAGTCTTGATCAAATCTACTCCTGTCAGTCGTGCGCAATTTCGCTAATCGAATGATAATCCAATTGTCATAATATAAAAAAATCTCATAAAATATGCATGTGTTATTATTATCAGTATTTTCGGCAGTGATTACGCTACAGACGTATTTGCCTTGCAAAGCGTCGCGTTACGAAGTCATCGAGTCCGCAAGAGAACGGAAGGTCATTGCATAAGTAAAATGAAAATTCTTATTTTTTACCAAGCACAGCGCTTATATAAAGGACTCGGCTTTATAATCAGTAATTTAGTACCGTCCTCAAATTATAGCGAGGCCGTCGACACTCGTTCCGCCATTTTGTTAAAATTCTACTCAATCCCAGGACGCTCCAAGGCCGTAACGCTCAGGAGCGTTAGAAGAGCGATTGATCGGTAGTGGAAATAAGAGTACGTGATTGATCGGTCCAGGAGGAAGTGAGGGTGAACGAAATGGAGACGATGCATCCGGTGTTCTACGCTCTTCTCGCGCTCATCCTGATCCTCTGTGTGATCCATTATTACATAGAAAATTCGAGAATCGTCCGGATGGGTCAGAAGATTCCAGGTAGGCGAAGGAAATTGTATAAAAATATTGAAAATCTAACGAAAAAATCATTAAATACATATTATGACATCCACCACCATCTATCAGGTCCTAGAACAGTGCCATTTTTTGGAAATGCTCTGCTCAGTCTTGGTGTCAGTCCAAAGGACATCCTTTATAAGGCCCTTGAGTACGATATCTACGGTAACGTCGCCAGGGCCTTTTTGGGCCCGAAATTAGTTGTCTTTCTCACGGAGCCGAGGGACGTCGAAATTATTCTCAGCAGTCATGTGCACATTGACAAATCACCGGAATACAGGTGCGAGGTCTGATATATTAAAATAAATGATTATTTGTTATATATATTTTTTTTACTTTATTTACAGATTTTTTGAACCCTGGCTCGGCGAGGGTCTCCTCATCAGCACGGGTGACAAATGGCGTTCGCACAGGAAGATGATAGCGCCCACCTTTCATCTTAATATATTGAAGAGCTTCGTGCCACTGTTTTACGAAAACAGTCATCAGTTGGTGATGAAATTGCGTAAGGAAATTGGAAATGAATTCGATTGTCATGAATATTTAGCGGGTGTGACTGTTGATATTCTTTTGGAAACGGCTATGGGACTTAAACGTACTGATAGCGAGCGTAAGGCCTCTGGAAGTGATTATGCCGTTGCTGTCATGAAGTAATTCTTTCTTTTTCTTTTTTCTTTATATATTACTTATACCTTTCACACGCACTAGCACGCATGCATTCTTCTTTCTCTTGGTGCTATAGAATGTGCGATATCATTCACCGAAGACAATACGACCTCACGCTGCGCATTGACTCCTTATTCAAGTTCACGAGTTTCGCGAAGCAACAGAAGAAATTGCTCGATGTCATTCACGGTTTGACTAATCGAGTCATCGATAAGAGAAAAGAAGAGTATCTGCAGAGAAGTGCCACGGACGAAGCGGAGGACGAGAAGAAGATTAAGGAAAAAGAAGTGGATAAGGATGAGGCGAATGAAAAGAGTGGAAAGTCTAGAAAGGTCCAGAGTATGCCGTATATCAGGGATGATCTTGATGAGATTGATGAAAATGAAGATAATGACGTAGGTGAGTAATGGTGAATATCGAGTTTTGGAATTTTGTAATTTCTTTTATTAATTACATTTTTTTTGTCACTTCTACTTCAGGAGAAAAGAAGCGGTTAGCATTTTTGGAACTGATGCTGGAACTGAAGCGCAGCGGTGCACAGCTTACTGATCAGGAGATCAAGGAGGAAGTGGATACTATTATGTTTGAGGTGAGTAATTAGGGGAGAAGGATAATAATACAATGGGTTTTTTATATTTAAATTATTATTTCTAGGGACACGACACAACTGCAGCTGGATCTAGTTTTGTTTTGTGTATCCTGGGAATCTATCAGGATATTCAGGTAAATTCATTCGGTATATCGATTTACTTGAGAGTATGTAAGTATGCTATGACGTCCTTGCGCTCTTCCGGTTTCTTCATACCTCCCAATATCATTTTCGTTCCCGGTATAAATTTCTTTGGAAATTCCAAATATTGATCTAGCGTACTGTCATTCCATGTGATGCCCTTGTTCTTCATGCCATCGGTGAAGACGAAGCCTGGCATAGCTAATAATATAGAATAAAATTACATACAAAAATCATTAACCAATCATTTTCATTGCTAATGACAGTAAAAACTTACTGCCAGAGGTTCTGCCAATAACGCCATAGAGGTTAGGACCAATTTTGTGTTTTCCATCCTTTCCAGTCGTGTGACAAGCCGAGCAGAGTTGTGTAAAAATTTTCTTCCCGTTCTCCGCGTCTCCCATTACCGCAAAATTTTGTATTAATTAAATCGCTAAAAATAGCCGCGATGATTCCAAATGATTTTTGATAACCCAATAAAGACCGTCCGAGAAACTAATCGTTAATCCACCAATCAGACGGTGTTAAAAATTTTTCCAAAATTTTGAGTTTGTTTTACCAATCGGGTTGCTGCTATTCTCATCTCTCGTCTTAGAGCTTTCTCTAAGTATCTCAATAAAAAATGGTTTGTTCTTATTTTCCACAGGAAAAAGTTTTTGAGGAGATAAACGAGATTTTCAAAGGTACCGACAGACAATGTACTTATCAAGATACTTTGGAGATGAAGTATCTCGAGAGAGTGATAATGGAGACCTTGAGACTCTTTCCTCCAGTTCCAGCAATAGCTCGTAAGCTAAATGAAGATGTAAGACTAGGTAAATGATTCAGCAATTTCTTTGTATCGTTATTTTTTTATCAATTGTCTATACCATATCTATTTCTCCTTCTTTCAGTATCAGCTGATTACGTCTTACCTAAAGGATGCACCGTTATCATTCCTCAATACAAGATACATCGATCCAAGGAATACTATACTAATCCAGAGACCTTTGACCCCGATAATTTTTTACCCGAAAGAATACAACAGAGACATTACTATGCGTATATACCATTCAGTGCCGGGCCCAGGTAGGTCAAAGTTCTCAGTGCACAATACTGCAGAATTCAATTAATTAAATTTATAATTAATTGCAGGTCCTGCGTCGGCAGAAAGTATGCAATGCTCAAGCTCAAAGTTGTTCTTTCCACAATTTTACGTAATTACAAAATTTTCTCAGACGTCAAAGAGAAAGACTTCCGGCTGCAAGTCGATATAATTCTGAAACGGGCCGATGGCTTTAGGATAAGGATCGAGCCTAGATTGGCAGGCAGCAATATCGATGAACCGATTTCTATCTATTGATTTATTATACATCACAGCTCTTATCACATATTTTAAGGATAATCTCTCGTGTGATCGTTCGTTTATTTGTTCATTCGTTGAAGCACGTTGGCCTCACAAAAGTCGCGAGATAATAAATGAAATTGAAAACAAAGCAATAGAGTGAATAAAAAATATTTTTTTTTAGTCTCTCTACTTGCTCCTTTGACCCCTCTGCAAGTCATTACCAGTCCTCTTTCATTTTGCTCGGGTAAAAGTTTGCAATTGAATGAAAACATTCAAAAATATAAAACGTTGTAACTAGCAATGGCTCATGATGCATCTGGATCAATTTTCGTCTTTTTCTTCCTGCGTCTATCCACTAAGAGGAATTCCAGAGCCCAGGGTACGATAAAGACAATATTCAGGATCAACAAAGCGTACTGACAGACAACAAAATCGTTCGTCCAGTCCTTAATGAAGCCTGAAATAATAAAAGAAAAAATATTAAGGATACAGATAACAGATGATGATTACACTCATCTCATCTTTCTTCAATTTCTCACCGACAAGCGGACTGAAAATGATGCCGACCACGCCGCTGATAATTGTATAGACGCCGTAAGCTGCGGCGAATTTATCAGGAGTAAAATTTTCGATAACGACAAGACTTTGGGTCACATAAAGCCAGGAACGTACGACACTGATAGTGGCCGTTGTGACAAAAATACCCATCAGTGTGTGCTGGTAGTAAAGAAAGCCTGAAAGAACATCGAACAAAGTAAGAAGACGTATCAGATAAGATCCTAGGGCTGGAGCTTTTTGATAAAAAAAAAGTTTCTAATTAAAACTCACTCAATTTAGCAAACACCATGCAGATCATTGCAAAAAAGTAAATATATTTAGCTTGAACGTTAACGAACATCGTAAAGATGGCCAACAAAATTCTAGAAACAAGCTCAGCAATAGAACCAATTGTAATGGCAAGGGCAGCATCGCTGGTGCTGTGTCCGTAACTGGTCATTATCAATGGCAAGAAAGTGGCGAACGTGTAATCGCTCGTGGAAACAAAACTAATGCCGACACAGGCGTTCAGGAATTTCCAGTCTTTGAATAAAGTCACTTCAAAGAAGTCAGCGATCATTGATCTACGGATAAAAAGTATTAATACTTGATCTAACATAAATTTAATTATTTATTAAAGGAACGTCGATTCTCACGCGATTCGCTTGCTCCAGGTCTCGTCGACTTTTTTAATTCCCGTGTCATTCATTATCTTTGTTCTTTTCCCTTGTTGCTGGTATTGCTGTTGTATATCCCCAAGCGCAGCGCTACCAGTAAGACTCGTCATACTAGCAGCGGACAACATAGACAGACGTTTGTGAACAAAATCATGATTAGAGCCAGATTTTGACCGGGCCCTAATAGTGGGACTGATGCCATCGATTTCTGCGGACGAAGCAACCCGGCTCTGCGATGCCTGATGGGAATGACTGTGTTACAAGATCATTAAAAAGTTATTGTCATCCTCAAAATCATTTACCAGCTTTAAGGTTTCGACCAACAGGGGTATTTCATTGGCCCCTTCCTTCAAACTGCGTAAACTGGCCCATCTCGCTGCATTTATCTTCGCATGGTCCCCAGTGTGTCTTCGGCCATCTTTCCGAAATTCCGCGTGCTTAGGCGAGCCGTTTTCGTTCGAATTAATATGATCTTGACTTTTCTTTTCCAAGAGTGCTTTCTCCTTATGGACTTCTTCTGGCTTCTTCATATGCCATTCCACTGGATGCATCACTAGCATCGCTGGAATGCAGTGCAAGCTCAGAACGCCCATCATTGCTGCCGTACCTGTGGATCAGTTTTATCCAAGTTTTTCATTGGCTATTTGGATACTAGTACACTAAACTGACCTCGGAATCCATAGGCGTTCATCATTCTCTCAATACCCATTGGGTAAGCTGTGTTACCTATACCAATGATAACCTGCGATATGCTCATAACCTAAAAATGACAATTTCTTTTTTTCAGGTTCATTTGCAAATCTGCATTACCATTAGATACAAGTACATAATCAAGTACGTACCACAGCTCTTCTCTTGACGAAGTATGCATTAAAGTTCGTATTACAAATGGTAATTACAAGGCCCATACCAATGCCTTGTATAAAAAAAGCTATGCCCATCTGATAGACGTGCTGAACCGCAGCCATTGCTACGTTTGGAACGACACAAAGAAGCGAACCAACAAGACCTACAGGTCTCACGGAATATTTCTTGAGAAGTGTATTTGTTAATAAACCTGCAAGTATCATAAAACAATAGAAACATAAAAAAAGATATAAGGTTAAAGCGATAAGAACAGAAGAGAATGTATTTTCCTTATAACAGCTACACCCCGGGGACTACTTAATTCTTGAATTTTTCTCGAAAAAAAATAAAAATGCAGATTCATGTCTTATTTATGTAACAACAGACACTGCCGTGTTGACTATTGACAATCAGTTCGTATCCGTCTCGTTCGTTGTTATCATCATCATTATCATCAACAATCTCCCTCACAGTTCTTATAACTGTCAGGCATGACTTTTTCTAGTATTTGTCGTCTGTCGTAACACTATGTAATACAATGCGCATAACATATGCATGGTAAATTACAGTTAATTCTAGAGACAAAGCAGACAATCGCGCATGTCATCGCAACCGCGATAAGAAACTTTCGTTAAAAATGACGGAACGTGATTCTTAAAAATATTTCAAATCAGCTAAAAGTCCTCTTTTAATTGTACTTACCGGAAAAAGAAAAGCTAACCGTAAATACAGAATTAAGAAGGGTCGATGCGGATCCGGCTTGGCCTGTGGCATTGAGGAAGTCGCCAAAGATTATCGTGAAACAGGATGTTGGTCCCATAATCGTTATCTACATGTAAAACGTGCCAATCATAGAAACGTCAAGATTATTGATTGACAATCGATCCATACGAATTGACTTACGAATATAACGATCATTGCCACAGCGATCATCCAACCCCAACCTCCATCAGGTGCCACCAACTCTGAAGAAGCATCCCCTGTCTCCAGTAACGTCTTCTGCGCCTCGTCCTTCCCATCGACAATTTCACTCGTTCCATTTTCATGTAACTTTTCATTCGTCATCCCTCCGCCGCTTTCTACAACAACGTCCAAGAAGTACCTCTACTCCTGGACAATTCACCACAGGAATAATACGAGGACAGGGTGGAAGGGCCAAGGACCCTTGGCATCTGGGTAGCGTTCATCGTGACTGTAGGTCTGCAAGTTTGCATCCCATCCTGACTTGGACCACGACCACCACCACCAAAACGAAAACCATTTATCCCTGTACCCTCGAGCCCTCAAATTCGTACGATTAAAGACGAAAATCCTGAATGAATATTTCGAAATACTTTTCCAACCCCTAAATTACGTTTCCGCCATTCAGACTTTCGGACCCCCTACCAACAAAGTGTACTTTTAACATTTCTACCCCTTCGACGTACGTGCAACACAGTCTGTCAGAAATTCTTCATGATAATTATCACTGTAAACACACGAAACAGCAACGCTACTAAAATAGCCACCCTTAAAAACACCACGTCGAATAAGGGTTGCTTCTTTATCTGTTCTCCGTATGGTTTTGCTTATCAAATCGAAAATTTGTAAATGACTATCCCATCACTTTTCACGAGACACCCTTTCTCGACTCGCCCAATGAGTGTAAACGTTTAAGGGTAGTTTTATAACATAATAGTCCCAGCCATTCCTACCCCTACGTCTTTCACAGTATTACACACACATGGCATTTTACGTGTCACGAGGATTTCACACTGATACCATTTTTTTTTCCATCCCTTCCACACTCCCTCTTACGATATTAGATCGGGAAATCAATTTGGATCTTTTATACTCTCCAAAGGGGTTGTCAACAGGGTAAAAACAAAACAGTCCAGACGAGGAAGACGAGTGAAACGACAAGCCAAATAAAAATACCTTTCGATGCTGAAACGTTGACACGCGGTAGTCTGTCTTGAAACTTACTCTCTCGTGGAGAACAGACAAGTCTAACCGAGAGCAGACTAATGGTGCGTTTTTAAGTGAGCACCAACAAGTACGAAGAAGAAGATTTTGGTCTTGAGGATTTGGAAAAACGCCCTTATCAACTCGTACGCTGCTAAGCTATGTACCATTGTCTTATACCGAATGAAATACGACGCTGTTACATAAATCCGAATCAGATATTAAAAGTGTCAACAAAAAAGTGCCACGTAATTTTATTAGCCCATTATGTTTATAACTATCACGAAAAAAAATTGTGATGTTGGAAATTACTTTTTCAGGCAATAATAAAATTGAAGCGATATTTACGCTATTTTCGTTAAAAATTACATATTTTCGATATTACCGTTACTTTACAAGAGGTTAATTTTATTGGCAAATAGGAATAAAAATGTTTTTGTATTTTCTGATTTTAAAATAGAAACCAATCAATCGATCCCCTTTCGATCTTTCCAATAATCATCATTGATTAGATGTACAAGTACTATTATACTGTCATTATTCTCTTTTGCTTTGTCTTGCGTTCAACAGGTTGCCTACATTCCGGAGTTTTGCTTTTCCGACGAATAAGTGCCTACTTATGTTTTGCCGTAACACGTCTGCGCATAGCCGGTTGCGTATCTTCAGGCGCTCAGGTGTTTATGAACCGTTACATTGCATGTCGCAAGTTGTTGCAGCACTATCTACGCTAAGTGAGATACATTTGATTAACTAGACTATGGCTAGACCCTGAATTCTATGAAGTTTCTACACCGACCATGTTAATAAATACTGGTGTAGTATACGAGGTCAAAGCAATTATCAGTTTCTTTGATATCATTTTATATTTTTCCCTGTCAATGTGGTACGGCCGGCCCACACATGTCCATTCGAATGCGCGGATTCGCGAACGAGCAAGCGCGAGCCGTAAAACGGGACGGGGATAGCTATCGGAGACGATGTTGCAAGAAGAAAATCAGATTGGAGCGAGTGAGAAAGTGGGAGATAAGAAACACATGGACACCATAGTGAAAAAGTTGACGTCACTCATATCGCCAATCGTTGACCTTGTTGAAAACGTGGCAGCGAGACAGCTGCGCATAAATTTGACGGTATCGACAGTGGGGTTTGGTAAGCATGGGCATTCGGATTCAGAGTTCAAGTACGTGGACCCACTTGGAAAATAGTTTCGTGACTGATCTTGGATCGGGTTGCGTCGTTTGGCTGTGCTTAGGATCTCACGAAACGTCGGGCATCATTATTATTGGTCGCTGTCCGCGAGACGCCGAGCGTCCTCATTGCCCATAGTGCGCGTGAGTAGTGATCGCGAAAATTGTTATCAATTGGTGTATGTTATTTTGAAAAAAAAACTTTTTTAATTCGGATATATGCCATACGAACAGTTATCGAAGGAATATTAAGAATTTGGCAATCTTCATTAGCCGGCCTAGACTGGATAAAAGTTGATTGGCTAATAGATTACATATCTCTCATATTACGTACGATTTAACAAGCCAA
Organism: Pachycephus smyrnensis; assembly: GCA_030142225.1. NCBI lineage: Eukaryota > Metazoa > Arthropoda > Insecta > Hymenoptera > Cephidae > Pachycephus > Pachycephus smyrnensis. The sequence continues at coordinate 233,706 of JARQST010000446.1, read as the reverse complement.
TAAAAACTTGTCAATAGGCTGGACTATTTTGCAGAGCAAAGAACAACTCTTGCTCAATTGTTAAGAACTGATCAATCAGTTTGACGTTGACTTCGCGAGTGAACGCGTGTGACTCGAGGTCTTCCAGTTATCCGGTTTAGGGCGTTGATCAACTGGATTAGGTGAAGCTGGACCAGCTGGGTACTCGAGGAGAGTTACTTTTGATTTTTATTACTCTTGATCGCGCGGGTCTGGACCAATATGAAAGATCACACGCAAAAATTAATTGCGCCTGATGGAGGATGGGGCTGGTTCGTCTGTCTTGGTAGCAGTTTAATTACGGTAATTATTATAATTTTTTTTAATAACTTAGTCAGAGTCGCAAAAAAGAAACTGTTTAAACTTTCAGCTCAGCTTACGCTCTCTGGACCCATGCTTTGGTCTTCTCTTTCAAGATCTTCTCGAGAAGCTCGACATAGATTCCACGGGAACTTCGTTCATCATGAGCGTCATGGACTCGAACGTTAACTTCTCAGGTTGGTAGGTCAAAGGTAGGCAAGGTAGCCAAGCAAAGAAAAGGAACAAGATGACAAATACTTCTGTCATTATTCAGTAGATAGTTTTGCGTTAATCATCCTATTGTCATTGATCAGGAATATTCGTGGGACCGTTGATAAAAAAATATACCTACAGGAACGTTGCTATCTTCGGAGCTCTTCTCAGTTGTGCCGGACTCATCCTTACATCCCAAGCCAATAGCATGATTCATATAATTTGCACGTACAGTATCTTAGGAGGTGAGTGACGTCATTCGTTCAATGCTTATTATTAGTCTATTTATTGTATTCATAAATTTATATTTGTCAATAGGATTCGGCACGGGATTTGCTGTAGCTGCTGCCTTCGTTGCTCTCAACAATTATTTCACCAAGAAACGTGGTCAGGCAGTTGGACTTTCAATGGCAGGAACGACTGTAGCTATGATGTTTATGCCGCAGGTACTATATCACAGATAATTAGATAAAATTTAATTGTCTTTGTTCATCTATCTTCTTGGTCTCTTGGACTGTCTGCCTAGTATAGCTCATCCACAGTCTTCTGATGACGTATGAGTTCAGAGGAACAATGTTGATCATAGGAGCACTGGCTCTTCATTCTGTCGTCGGTGCCTGCCTTCTTCAACCAGTTGACAAGCACATGAAAAAAGCACCGCCAGAAGAGGTAGACGTTTTTACATTGTTATTGTTGTTGTTGCTGTTGAAAAATATTGTTGAGTTATATTTTCGTCGCAGCAACCAGCTTCACCCGAGAACGAAACGTTGCTGGAACAAAATGGAAATACGAAGAATAACGGATGCAAGGAAATGGAAATTGAATTGAGAACAACATTAGTATCAACAGTCGTGCGTGTTGAGGAGAGCAATTCGGACGTTGAAAGACGACGAAGAAAGAGCATTGCAAGTATCAGCTCTGTGACGTCTGTTCTAGATTGTAATTGCATTCACGTATCGGACGCGAAGTTGTCAGAATTACGTGAAAACGGAAAAAAGCACGAAGCGGATGAAACGCCAAAAGAAAAGAAAAAGACGATTTTACAACGTATAATCGATTTCTTTGATCTTGATCTCCTCAAGAATTATGTTTATTTGAATATCATTATCGGGCTAAGCTTTTACTACGTGGCTGAAATGAATTTCAAATTGATGACTCCATTTTTCTTATCAAGTATAGGCAAGTACATAAAAATAGATAATATTATTGTTACATGAGCGATATGAGATATCGATACTTTTTTTTTAATTTCATAAAGGAATGAACAAGAAGAACATCGCCTTCTGCCTATCAGTGACCTTTTGTTCTGATGTCGTGGCGCGTGTACTTTTGCCGCCATTATTTGATAAATTCCAATTCAAGAAGAGGACCCTCTTCTGGATCTGTTCTATGATCGTTGGTATCGGTCGATCCGGTTAGTATTCTAGACACGTTTATTTTCTCAGCAACGTAGCTCAAAGTTACCGAAAGTCTGTTTCTGACGCAGCCACTTTGTCTTTTGTTGCTTTTCTTTGTTCTCTGACAAGTGCTCGTCGAGCAGACGGAAGGCGCAATGCTGATGGTCGTGCTGGTGGTAATTGGATTTTTACGTGGCGCCACCCTGGTTAACTTGAATTTGACGGTTTCGGAAAATTGTACCCTGGACAAGTTGCCAGCTGCCTTCGGCATATTCATGGTATCAAAAGGGGTCTTTGTAGCAACACTGGGGCCACTTGTTGGTAAGTCTTACCTAACGACGTATCTTATCAACGATAACACAAAATTAAAGCACGTCAACTTGACAATTGAATTTTAAGAAAATCATCCGAAAAGTCTTCAATGACATTTAACAAAGCTTTTTAATCGTATCGTAGGTTTCATCAGAGATTACAGCGGAAGCTACAAGGTGTGCAGTCACGCAATGACTGGGATGATCTTCGTCTGCTTCTTCAGTTGGAGCGTCGAGTTCGCTCTGAAGAGAATTCGCGCGAGGACGACGTTGAAAAGCAGTCCTAACGTTATCGGAAGTACTGAGAAGTCTTGTTAATTCTTCTTTAATTATCTCAAACTGACAGAACCTCTCCACATACGTATTATGCAGTTCATTCGGTTACTCATAAGTTCGCTCGTGTTCTCGATCATCCATAGAAAAGTATGGTTGACCTTAATTACACGAGGTAGACCAATGAAACAGTATACAAGCGTACCAATAAATTACTATTTATTACGGACAATCAAATTAGACTGATCTTCTTCGCCTCTTCCTCCTTGTTGTTTTCTTAAGTATACGCATGCTCCTGCAATTGGAGCCACGCATGCACGCGCGCATGCACGGTACATGTGTCGCTAAGTTTCCGTTAGATTGGACCCGACGAGAATAGAAGCTGCTTTCAGACTGTAAAGAAGGCAGACGGCTGTACGTGCAGTAAAGACGTGCAGTTGAATGAACGAAAGTGATTACGTGATTGGTACAGTGCCACGTGAGAATTACAGTGTATAGTCTGTGAAAGTCTAAAATTTACAAAATTTTATAACAATATAAAAGATTCACTAGTTTCTACAACATATTTTAATACGTTATACCAAAAACAAAAGACATCAATGACGCACTCGGCATTCCAGGAATATTTATGACTCCAAAAGTAACTGCTGAAAAGTGAACAATTATTACGTAAAAATATAATTAAAGAACCTTATCATATCATACATATATTCGATTAAAGAATAATGACCATTCAAGGTGACGTCCATAGCGGAGCAAATTCAGTTAGGATTGGAGGAGGGATTCGGGCCACCGGTACGTCTGTCCTTCTCTTACACACGCAAATCCCTATAGCAGCGTCTCTCTCGCACTCGCGGAAGGTATAGGAAAATAAAAAATCTGAAGGCCCAGGGCTTCTCTAATCTCAAGACCCCTTAGTAGCGTTCTTAATTAAAGCGATCGAATGATAACTGTCGTGTCTAATTGGTTGATTGAAACTGTATCGCACTGTAGAGATGTCACGTTACTTATGAAACTCACTATCATTTCTAAACCAACACAGCACGTCTGGTGGGAGGTTGATAGCCCATAGTCTGCTGGGGCACATGTATTTAGGTTGTATATTCTCGCATCGTCCATAGTTTGTGACGTTAGTCAGCAATGACTAATGATGCATCCGACGCATTTTGTTTGTCACTTGTACACGTCATAGCAGTGAATACATAAATATAGCGTGAACTTTTCACCCAGCGCTGCCTGCTGTTCAATGGAAACAAAACGCACGTACGCCAGACTGAGCGAGAGTAAAAGTGATAACAAACGTGGGAGTGTTCGCTACTGGCTCTCCGATAGGACAGTGTCTAATGAGGACGAATGATTAAATAATTAGAAGAAAAAAAATTGGACATCCTGCAGAGAAAATGACAGCTCGAACGGTAAGGAATTTTTTAAAAGAAGCATCAATGACAGCGCAAGGGAAACTATGACTGATGAACAATAAAATATCGTTGATGAGACTAAGCATGTTTGACTGACTCGTTAAGATAACCAAGAATAAATAGTCTAGTTACTAAGACACAGAAGGTAACCCGTTATCAAATATCTTATCAGTATTTAATCAAGAGTGAGTTCTTGCCGTAAGCTATTTCTTTGGCTCATGAGTTTATATCAGTGCGAGAAAGACGTTCAAGACGGGACGTAGGCATTTGGTTTTCCTAACTGTCATTGTTGTAGTAGACGTCATTGACAACGTCATCGTTAACGTTACCATAATTATCGTAATCACTTACTCGTTCACGCTTAACAGCACAAGACGATTATTATCGTTCCCAAGTCTTCTTGAACGATACCAAGTTTGACGTTAAACATCATCAAGCTCATCTTCATGACGAACCGGAAGCCGAGCAATGTTCCAGATGAAGGCTGGGCCTGGGTCATTCTTGCTGGTGTGGCCGTCATCAACGTGAGTCTTCTTACAGTGTGCTGAATGATATGTCATCGAGTGAAAGAGTGAATTTATTCTGAGAATGTGACGTGCTTGTTAATTAGGTAACGTCATTAAGATATATTTTTTTAAATATTAAAATAATATCTTATGCCGCAGATGTCCGTACTTCCTGTGCAGCAATGTTTTGGATTAATATTTGAGGATCGTTTTTATAAGCTGGGAATCAGCGCGACCCAAATATCATTAATAATACATTTAAATTCGACAATCATGTGCAGCCTGGGATTGATAAGTGGACCAATGATGAGACGCTTATCTTGGAGGTGTGTTGCCTATCTTGGCAGTATCATTATAGTCGCAGGAATAGTCTTCACTGCATTCGCTGACTCTCTGCCGACTATTATTGTTGCCTATTGTCTTTTGATTGGTACGTTTCTTATTAATTGGGCTGTTAGAATGTTTTAATTCATTTTTGACATGCCGTAGGTGTCGGCCAAGGAATCATGTATCCAGCAACCAGTTTGTCACTGAACACTTACTTCAGGGAGAAGCGTAAAATTGCTATGGGAATATCTGTCACGTTGACAGGTCTGGGACCAATAATAATGCCGCACTTTATTGTTAAGCTTCTTGACTATTACGCCACCACGGGAACACTTTTAATCCTAGCTGGTATCGGCACTCATTCCTTTGTTGGAGCTTCTCTTCTTAGACCTTTTAAAAAAGATGAGGTAATGTACTTAACCTTTTTTTTTATCAAGACCTAATTTCTGTACGAAGAATGACCTTTTCTTTCAATCTTACCAGAGACCACGGACGTGGTCTTACAAAAATTATCAGCGAGAGCATCATCTACCATTGTCAATGATGATAACACCAAAAATGACGGCAAAGGCAAATTGACTGTTATAGTAAATAATGGTACTGTCAATCATAACAGTACTAAGGAATCAACGAAGTATCTGAAGCAACTGGACTCGAGTAAGGATGATCCTGCAGCAGAAGAGTTAATGCAGTTTTTGAAGAGCGAAGAGCCCCGAGAAGAGAAGACAAAGAAGAAGAGAAGAAGTATCAACTCGAAGTTTGCAAAGAGCTTAGATTTAGATCTGTTGCGAGACAGCCGTTATCTTATTGCGGTGCTGGGTAAGCGGTGATGGCCGAGAGGCTCAAAAAAAAATGATTTCATCAGTCAATCAAACTTAATGACAGAAAGTAAAGGAATCTTTGACAGGGATGAGTGTGTCTTTCGCGTCGGAGCTCAACTTCAATCTGATGATTCCATTTGTTCTGGCTGAGCTGGCAACCCTGGAAAAGGAAACGATAGCAGAAGTGATGTCGATACAAGCAATTGCTGATATCGCAGCTAGACTTTGCATTCCACTTCTTGCTCACAAAGCAGGTTGGACGTCCAGGTGCATGTACCTGACCTCCCTCATCGGCTCCAGTTTAGCCAGGACACGTAAGTTCCTGGTTACCTTGATTTACAATGTTCAGATCATTTTTTTGTAAGTTTTTTTTCCCCTTTCAACAGTTCTCTTAGCCTGGAAGGACACATACCCCGCCATATTGGCTTTATCAGTTCTTGTTGGTTTAGCCAAAGGAACTAAAGCCGTTTTTCAATCTTTGGTTATACCAGACTGTATACCGTTAGAAAGATTGCCCGCAGCATCCGGTCTCCTTATGGTTGCAAATGGGATTCTCTCAATAGCCCTAGGACCACTCATAGGTAAAGTAATTAACAGACCTTTTTATACGTAAATAATAATGTATCTTTTTTTTCCTCAGGATTGGTCCATGACCTGACCGGAAGTTATGTCAGTGCTTTACACTTTACTTCAGCCCTAAGTCTAGCATGCGTTGCTTTATGGCTGGCCGAGAGTTTCTGTAGATCTCGAAGAAGTCATCCACAGAATTCTATCGACGAGGAAGTCACCTTGCCTGTACAACATAACCTCAATCCGTGATATATAATTAATTGTCAATCCTTTTTATACGCAATCAAATGATTTTCTTTTACAAAGTCAATTAGTCATTAAAATGATACGTACCAAGAAAATTGTAAGGAGTTACCAATCACAGTTTTTATATTACTTAGATATAGTTTGTGTATTACAAAAAATATTTGCTACAACACTTGTTAGAAACCTGAAAAGCAATAACCGTATGACTTACATCCCATAACGCTATATCATCGTACCATGATAATAACAAAAACAGGATTTCCTCGTATCTCAAGACACGTTAGATTTATATGATTGATGGAGCAATCCATTTGCCGAGTGGAATGTTATTTCCACGATTTCGTCATTGCATTCTTAATTCTTTGCTCGCGAGCAAACGTATGAAAACTTAACATTATTTAAGTCACAATCTCATTAAAGCAAGTCGCCACGATCTGTTGGCTGACTGCCAATAAGTTTCAAGCATTATTCCTAATTTTATTACCCGTGTCTTGGGCTTCTACTCAAAGGTGAATAAATAAAATAAAATATTGTATTCGTAGATGATTCAGTTGCGCAAGCGAAAAAAAAGATGGAAGACTAATAGGTACAATACAGGAGATAAGATAGCCACGCAGTGGTTGCAATAATAATAATTGGTCAAGATATAGTAATCCCCACATTTGCTGTATGGTCGATGGTGGCTCGTACATACTCCCAGAGACGGACAGACGCGTCGAGACGCTACCAGAGACGCGCTGTCTATTCCTTCTCGTACGCGGACGACCCAGAGAGATTCTTTAACTCGCGAGTGGTGCACCTCGATGCTGGGCGTCGAGTTGTCTTTGTTCGTTCCGCTTCAGCATTTTAACACTTCCTCTTTCCCACTCTTACATACCAATTAGTGACGACAATTAATTAATAATTAAAATAAAATTAAAAAACAGTAATCGGTGACTGTTCAAGTGGGCGGAAGTTACATGGGTGGATGGGTGGGTGGGCGAAAGATGAGAGCGAGCGAAAAGATAAAGTCGGGCAAAGCTCCCAAGAGTAAAGATGCCGAAGAGCAAACGAGGATGTTGAAGCAGAAGCGCGAAGAGGAAGCTGGGCACCAGGTGACTGAAACCGAAGATGTTGAAGATCGTGATGAGAAGAGGACGAAGAAGGAATTCGAACCTCCGGATGGAGGATGGGGTTGGATGATCGTTATAGCTGCTGGATTTTCGAACGTAAGTTTTTATTATTCTCATAATCGTTTTTAGCCTCGAGAAGAAAAAAAAATGGATGCACAGTCTCGTCGGCAGAATTATGAATGGTTGCTCGCGACTCACGAGCGTACGATCGCGTCTCTTCCAGTTTTGCATCCTACCGGTATTACAGTCCTTTGGACTGATCTTCAGGGACAGATTTACGGAGCTGGGAATAACTTCGTCCGAGACTACGACGATAATCAATATAAACAGTGCGATAACCGCATGCATAGGTAAGTAGGTCTTGTTATTAGGATGGTAAACCGTGGCTTTAGGTATGACGAGGTGAAGTTAGGTAAAGCGAAGTCAAACTGGGTAGCATACACGTTCCCGGTAGTGATCAATAGAAACACAAACATGGGTGTGGAACCCATGAATTCACATAGAAAATAAAAAATAAAGGCTAGGCCAATGAAATATTACAGTGGAGTCTTCTTCTCATGGCGACGACGTCGATGAAGAAAAATATTAACTTGGCATCTGCTTTTATCTTGATTCCTTGTTTTTCTTTGCTCCTTTACTCTTCCTCCTTTATCATGATCAAGTATCAGGTATCATTTCTATCGAAGCACTGTCCAAAAGACATCTGGTGGCCTATGGAAATACTTATTGCCCAATTTCTGACTCTTCATCAACTGTTCTTACCTGCTCTTCACTTTCGTGCGCGTCTTGCTTTATACTCGAGAGTCAGCAATAGACGCCAAAAACAGTAGAGAAGGATTGCTGCGTCGCTGGTGGCCTTGCTGTATCATTTTGGCGAACGTCCCACATAGTTTGGTCACCGAGAAGTAAGCCAATCGAGTGGCTATATATCAGTCATATACAAACATGTATACTTTATCGCGACACTTTTACGCGATATCGAGATTACTGTAACGTCCCGTTAAATCCGAAGCGCATGACCACGTTAATGGATTCCATGATTCTTACGTAACAATTTGAAATACGTTTCCATGGTTAGATCTCTTTAAGAGCGCGTGCCTTCTAATTTGGTTAATTAGTCGTTGCGAGGATTCTGTCGTCGGTTAAACTGTTAGCACGTGCAACAAATAGAGTACGCGTGAACCAATTGTCGCTGAATTCATGGAAGCGACAAGATAAGAAAAAAGAAAAAAAACAATGATAATAATGATAAACGGGAAATTCTTTACTCCTGGCAGACATTGGCGCGACTTTTAGACGGTATATGAGTACAGTGAGAATCAAGCAACAAGCGGCAACTTAGCAATTATCATTAACTCTTTTTATCTTGAATAACTTGTCGGCAATGTGGTAGCAATGCACGTGATGTTAGTACGCCGGTGCGTCATCAACGTCGTCCTTCCAGTTGGCGTGAAGATTTAATGTCCTCTTCAAACTGGTCGCGTCTTCTTCAACTGGTTTTATTCTTCTCCAGTCTTCTTCCTCGCTCGCGCAGCATGCCGCGAGACGAGGAAGAGAAGGAAGACCGTTAGAGTAAGCGTGAGAAAAATGTCTTGGCGGAAGAGGAAGTCTCTTTCAAATCTCGATTTCAGGACTGGCGAACGGTCCGCTCTTCAGGAAGTTTAGCTACCGGCAAGTTTCCTTGACTGGTGCTCTACTCTGCGCCGTTTCTATTACCATACTTTCTACAATGAAAACTTTCGGAAGCGTGCTCGTTATCTTTTCCATACTCTACGGTAAGTCTGCCTGAAATATATTTTTGTCTGCTTAAAGCGTGACTGGAAATGCGTTACGCGCTGGCGACTTTGTCGAATTTATTTTTTTTCATTAGGCGCTGGAACGGGAATCACAATGTCCTCGAATGCTTTGGCGCTTAATACCTACTTCAAAGATAAGAGAAGAATCGCAACTGGACTCAGCTGGACCTGCACTGGCATGGGACCCATCCTGATGCCGCAAGTTAGTTATCTCCTTTTTATTGGGTCCTAATACCAATTGGATATAGCAGATCGTCCAATTGATCTTTATGACTTCTTTCAGATTATCACGCTTCTAATGCCAATTTATGCTATGGAGGGAACCGTTCTTATCTATGGAGGATTTGCGTTTAATGCCGTTGCTTGTGCCTTACTATTGCAACCTGTATCCTGGCACGTCAAGAAGATAAAGAATGACGGCAATAAGCATCTTTTGGGAAATGAGATCGTAAGTCGTGGGTGCAAGCAATTACAGTAGGTACTGGTAAATTGCTTTTCTTATCTTTTTTTCTTTTGTTATTTATTTATTGTCTTTTTTCTTACGCACGAAGAAGACCACTTGCACGCCAGTATTAGAGGAGGACGAATATCTTCAGCAGTATGATAAGAAGAATGGAAACAAAAAGTCGAATGACGGTTTGCTCGATGGATCGCAGAGTAAATCATTAGAAAATGTTGCTCAAAATGAAATATTGATTAAGGAGAATCGATTGAGTCGAAGATTTGGTAGTCAGTATCTTTATTACGATGATAAAGAAGATGGCGCATCTGGAATTGACGTAATTGGCCCAGGGACTCCAATGATGTCTCGAGCAAACGATGGCTGGTTGGTTATCATTTGTTCATAAATTCTTTAAAGAAATGTTTGTTTTTTACAGAATTATATTTCTTTTTTTAGGTTCTCGCGCAAAAATGCATCAAACGCATCGTTGGCCTCGAGCAAGACGATCAAGAGAGAAAATTCTCAGAAAGCTTTGAGTCGTTATCCATCAGTGAGTTTGAGCAGACAATCAAGTCTGAAAGCCTTGAGCAGAGGTCCTTCGATCAGGACATTAAACAGGTAAAAAATTAGGAAAAAATTTTTTTTTAAATGACTAATACAACGCGAATCCAAATTCTAGACAAAACAGCGAAACGGATGGTTGGAAGAAGAAGATATCGAATCTTCAATCTAGCATCAATTCTCCTCTAATTATATTAAATGAATCCTGCGAGCATCCAGAGGACGAATGCAATAATGACAATTGCAAAAACGAAGAATGCGTTAAAAAAAAATTAACGCATTATTTCGAGTCCAAGGGTGTCCAGATAAGTCCAAACAGTCTTGTACCAACGTCGGCTACGATGACGAAGCCAGCGACGATTGCTGAGGCTGAATTAAATATTACGGTAAAGAAAGATTCTTCTCGTTTACTCATTGCATCCTTGTTCCAAAAAAATAATCAATAATCAATAATTACAGGAAGAAGAATTCTATACTGCTCCATGGTACAAACGCTTCTTCCTAGCTGTAGTAATATTCTTCGACCTGGACCTCCTCAAGGACAAAGTCTACGTGAATCTCATGTTGGGAATCACTCTGGCCAACTTCAGCGAGCTTAATTTCTCTTTACTGACACCATTCATCCTCAGCGAGTATGGCTTTAACAAGTCACAGGTGGCAACAATGATGTCAATCCTAGCTGGGGTTGACGTGATAACTCGAATCACCATTCCCTTCGTCGCGGGTTACATCGGCTGGGAAAACAGAACATTTTTCCTGGTAGGAGTCTGCGCTATGGCTACAGGACGTATTAGTAAGTTTGCATTAATTTTCATCTGTCCTAAAACTGGTCCATGAAGGAATTACTGTTAAAAGAGATGCTTTTATTTCAGTTTTGGCACATCTCCACGATTACTATGTGAGTCTAGGAATAGCCGTACTGATCGGTGCTGGAAAAGGACTCCGTACCATCTTCATGGCGCTTGTCATTCCTACACACGTCCCCTTGTCACGGCTTCCAGCTGCAACTGGGCTTCAGTTGTTAACCAGTGGAATTGTATTCCTGGTAGTTGGTCCCATTGTTGGTTGGATTCGGGATACAACTGGGGATTACTGTCTGATGTTGCATTGTCTGAACATCTTCACTTACCTCACTGCCATCTCGTGGACTCTCGAGCAGTGTCTGACTAAACGCCGAAAACGAAATTCTTCACAGAAATCAGCGCCATTGGCTTGACTTATTGAATTTTTCTATTTCCTTAGCCACTTGATCATTCTGATCTTAGTCTGAGTAACAACAATAGCAAAAACATTAATCAATCTATCAGTATTCACTCGGTCATACAGATCACAGTATTATGTTAACCGTATCCTATCTATTATACGTTAATCTGAAGAGTGACGATGCTCTTCAAGAATCTTCATATCTAATCGTGACAGCCATTGTAGAACAACCAAAGTATTTTCATCGCGTGTATATACTGACCATTTTTTATTCAAATAAAAATTATCACTTCATTAGTTTCATTGTCTTTATCTATATTTTGTGTTATACGTGACAATTGTTGGGATCTTCATTAAAAATCGCAGAAGCCTGTGAGCCTGAAGACAACGCAACAACTTGTTTCTCTGTAACTGCACTGATAGTGATTTTCACACCAATTGTTAATTGCCATAAGGTTACTTCACTACTGAAATAATAGGTAAGTGTCGTTAGGAAATGTGTCAAGATGCGAAGAAATCGATTAGATTAAACGAATGGCTTATCAGAGATACTCGGAGACCTTGCACATTCGCAGCTAGCCTATCTGATACTTTGTCCTATAAAAACCAAGCTACGAATTTCCGATCGGCAATGACTAGTATATTAGAAGTGGATCACGACACGATTACATTGTGACTTGCTCTTCGCTTCGTTATAGTTAGTGCTTTGTCTACGAGAGTGAAATACAGGCTAGTGGTGTAACAGACGAAATAAAACAAAAGAGTGATAGTGCATCGGAGAAAAAAATAGTAGAATTATCATATGATTAAATGACAAACAAAAAAGATAACTCCTTATTGAAAGCAGTGGTACAGAAATTCTATTGGTAAGGTTGAAGCACTATGAATGAAAAAGTGACGTTGGTGCCACCCGATGGTGGTTGGGGTTGGATGGTAGTACTGGGATATGCATTAAGTAACGTAAGTATTATTTTGTATACACTAGAAATTGATTAGGTATAAATAATATTATCTTCCACGCTCTTATCACATTGCAGATTGTCACAATTCCAATAATGCAAGGATTCGGATTGATTTTCAAGGACACCTTTGCAAGTAGTGGTATATCAGCAACTAATGCTGCCATCATAATAAATGTCAACTCGGCATTTGGCATGATGATGGGTCTAGTGAATGGAGTGCTTTTACGAAGTTTTGGATACAGAAAAGTAGCAATTGCTGGAGCGCTGACTTATAGCTTTGGAATTATTTTTACGTGTTTTGCATCGAGCTTCAGTGGTTTCATTATTACATATGGTATTATGGCATGTAAGTGCAGTGTTTATTTGGGCAAAATTGAATATTTTTTTAAACAATTTTTATTGAACGAATCTTTTCTTTTTTTAGCTCTAGGGATGGGCTTATTAATGTCATCATTCTCACTGGCACTTAACACTTATTTTCGACAGAAGATCGATCGCGCTACGGGCATGGGCATGACTCTCACGGGTCTAGGGCCCATTGTGATGCCCCAAGTGATGTCACTGTCTCTGGGTATTTACGGCGCCCGGGTAAACAATTAGAAAAATTATAATTTTGAGACTTTCTCGGCCATTGTTTAGATGGTTACAATTGGTTTCCAGGTTGGAGCAAGTTAAAATTTCCAGACGCGGCTCCAATCCGGAAGTCAATTGTGGCCAACCAGAAAAATTATATATATTTAAAATATTTTATTAATTTTAATAAAACAGGGAACTGTTCTCATCCTCGGTGCCTTCTGTCTTCACTCCGTAGTTGGAGCATTGCTTCTGCAACCCGTGAAGTGGCACGCCAAGCGTGTTGTCGAGCCATCCACTTCCCAGGAATTGATTGCGTCTAACGATCAAGACAGGTACTTCGAAGACGAAATGGCGCAAGGTAAATTGTTGCTGTAAATTTAAATTCTCTCTTAATATCATTCTTGGCAATGATCTTAATAGAATAGTTTTTTTTTCCTTTTTTCAATGGATGGATCTCTTTCGCCGTGAGCTTTAGAGCAAAGTGAAAATGAAACTATCTGGTGCTCGGCTGAAATTATGGAGGGTCGTCGAAGAAGGACCCTGACCACGGGCAGTATCGATCATGATGTGGAAACTGCAAGTATTTATGGTTTTGAGACACCACTTCCAAGGAAGAAGTCCACGAGTATCATACCACGTTCGACTATACCGCGTTCAGGTACTTTGTAATATTTTGATTGGTATCATCATGCTCTAGATCAATGATGCAATTTCATTGTTTATTATGATTGATATTTGTAGATTCGGATATCGAGATAGAATCTGCTTACTCATCATCTTTGCCGATGTATCGGAGAAGCTTCAGTCAACCGAGTAAACAAGCTACTACTCCGAATGATTCTCGCGAATCCTCAAATCCATCCCAATTTACTTACCACTGGTGGAGTATCGGTTTGTTTATTGTTGATACGCAATAGCTACACCAATTTTTGTAACCCAATATAATTGGCTCTTCGCTTCAGATAAAAGTCTGGACACGATAAATCTTGGTAGCAGCGTCAAAATCTTCGACGACACATCATCCAGAATACTTCCAAGAGGCGACAGCCGGTCTGATCTTCAAAAAGAGAAGAGCTCCAACTTGAAGAAAAATGGCAGCGTCAGTGTTCTTCTAGGAGAAAAAAAATCGGTAGTCGAACCAGTCGAAGAGGCCGATGAAGAGGAAGAAGAGCAGAACGAGGAAAGGGAAAAAGGGAAGTTGGTACATGAAGAGCAAGAAGATCCAAAGAAAAATCAGTACGCACTTTACAACTGTCAAATATTAAAATTTCAGTCATCATTATCTTCATATATTTTTACATATTTACAGGCAACAGTCACTTTTTCGCCGAATGATCAACAGGATCGTCGTTATCTGCGATCTGGATCTACTACGCGATCCGATCTACGTAAATTTAATGCTTGGCATGTCTATAGCAATTTTCGCAGAAATTAATTTTTCACAACTGACGCCATTCATCTTAGGAGATTTTCAATTCAGCACTGCAGAAATTGCTTCGGTGATGAGCACAATTGCATTCGTCGACCTGATTTTTCGTGGAATCTCACCTTTCATTGCCGAATGGCTGGACAAATCCGCCAGGACTATGTACCTCTGCAGCCTCTTCTTGCTAGTGCTTACTCGATCAAGTATATAACAACTGTTCAATCTTTACGAATTTTTGCCAATTGAAAGTTCATCCGATTAAGTACTTTGTTATCTTCCAGCACTGATATTTGCCAGGTCATTCACTTCGGTAATGATAGTGGCAATTGGTCTTGGAGTTGCAAAGGGTATTCGTTCCGTTTACATGGTTTTGGTAATTCCATCCTATGTACCACTTGAAAAATTAGCATCCGCTTCCGGTATCCAAATGGTTGTTAATGGAATCATTTTAATAGGTGCTGGACCAATTCTGGGTATGTTGACGCAATTACTATTACCATTATGATATCTTTTTCACTGTATTATTGTCAGTATTTTTATTTTTATTAATTCTTTCGAATCCTTTTGAATCCAGGACTTATCAGGGACGTCACTGGCGATTACATTATATGCATTATTATTATGAACTGTGTTACTTTACTCACCATCCTCATGTGGATTACAGAGCTTTGTATAGTCAGTCAATTGAAAAGACGAAAAAGGAATGAAATATCAAGAGAAGAGTCAACCAAGCATTAAAAAAAGTTAGCAGTTAAAAAATCGAAAGTACAACGTTCACTGTTATCTATTATTCTCGTCTAATCAATAACACTTCGGTTATATTTCTTTATTGTGCTTCTAGGAATTCATGCATAACAGCAGTAAGCACCTACTATAGAATCAGTACATACAGATAGGCAGGTTAATATTACTGAAACAATAGTAACACTGTTAGTCACACTTTTATCATTGTTAGGCAATAAAGTACTTTAATGACTTTAGCTCTCTCAGTCAATATTCTGTCATTTTCCTACTGCTTTTACATACTTTAGTAGTCTACAGTGTAACACGTAAGTACTTTGGGACGTGAATAGCCTGAATAAAAAAAACCAACTGATGCAAATTCAGGCAAACACACGGTACAATGACTCAAGTCAAACCTCATTGGCAGTCCAGCTCGCAGTCATTGGATTTCTTATTTTCCCTCAGTCATCAAAAGTGAGTACTCACGCCTAACGTTTCTACATTTGTGTACATTAGTATTCAGCCAGTGTACTAAAGTTATTCAGAAAGAGTAGCTATTCATGCAACGCTCACTTTACTTTGAACTTTCAGCGTGCGTTGCGCATTTGATTGATACAGTGAAATCGGCGAAATCAGTGGAATTGGTTAATACTCATCATTCCTTATACGTCTGGCTATCATTGAACAATTGATTATCTGTAGATAAGTAAATTCTGTATTTTTTAAATTATATTACATGACGTTAATCCTTAATTTCCTATTCTTAGTCATTAACAACTGGCCAGTATTCACTTTGGGATACCGCAAGTACACGAATGATTGCTGACGTAATTGACAATCGTCATCAAATTACAAGGCGTCGTAATTATCAATACAATTGGATGTCTAAGTACCTTAATAGCTATGCCTAAGTCCTAAAATAGTTTTTGTAGCGAGGCATCATATTATTAGTACTCTTCTTGGCAAACGAAGAGTGAAGATGATACCAGTTGATGAAGAATGATTCAATAATTATCAATGTATTGTTCGGCTAAGATCGTCAGTTGTATTGTTACTATTACTAATTCTTGTATATTCTTCGTGTTCCATGATTCCCCAGAGTGGCTTGTCTTCTGCATGTCCCGTGGATGCCGTCGCCAGGTTGTTAACTGCCTGTGGCAAAACCTGATACGCCCTTTCCGTCCATTGCGCTTCCTTCTCGATGCTCTCCGTCTCCTCTTCTTTTCTTGATTCTGTTTTTATCTTCGAGTCATCTTTACTTCTTTCAAACTTATCGACAGGTACAGGAGTTACCACATAAACACGTTCGTTATTATGTGGTGATATGGATACAGAAAGTTTATCCCAGAAGTCATCTCTTTCTGTATCTTTATCTGCTGATTTACTCTCATCAGGGCTACCAACACGATTAATCTGATCACTGGCAGACACTTCGTGATCAAAGTCATTGAAATTAAATCCAGACAAGATATGATTGTCAGGATCCATTCTTTCTTGGGTAGCCGGTACTTGAGTGCTGGTGCTGAGGTATTCTTCGGGTATCTTCTTCGAAGGTTGAAGATACGGATGCGAAGAGCTGGGTAAAGCCGTGCTCGAGGTCATTCCTCGTGAATATTCCTGCATGGCAGAAAGTCGAGTGTCAAAAATCAGGCGGTTTAAGAAAGCGATTGAAAAATGGGAGAGTCAGCAGGGAAAGTGACGAAAGCGTGCCACTGCTGCTAAGTTATACCTGAATCGTCCAATTGTCAATGTTCTTCTGTAATCTGAGCACGTCTATGGAGTTGCCAGTCTTCGTTCCCGGAGTGGAAGTCCTGGACACGGTCTCTCTAGCTAAGATACTTGTCAGAGGACGCGGTGCCAGGGTAACTTCATGGCTACGAGATTCCTGACCAAGATGATTTCCTCTGTTATAAGTCAAGTCAACTGCAGGCGCCTTACGAGGCTGATTTTTTTGCTCCAGAGGACCACGTCCACTCCAGTCATCAACGTCTTCAATGACGTCCGGCGACGCCTTTGAATCCTCAAATGGCCTTGGCGTATATTGTGACGTATATGGAATTATTATCTGCACCTAAAACGTAATTGAATAATAATTAGAGGATTTACTGCTTCTCCATAAAATAATCTCTGTATGTATATCTAACTACCTGTTTGTTTTTCTTGAGCGAAGACAATGGCGTAGTCACGTATGACAATACAGACGAAGGTGTTGTCGAAGGCAATGGCACCGGAGTTGAAAAAGCATCAACAGCTCCATATCCAAATTGCTTTCTATCAAGGTCATCTGTTGACCCTGAATTTTCATGATTTTCTTGCGCGGCCATTTCACGTTTGAAACTATTGTAAGACTTCATTAAAGCCTCGAGGAAAGGTTCTTCCGTAGTGATAGCTGTACTGGTTGGTTCAGTGTACGTAGCATCTGGTGAACGCTGGGTCTCGATAGCTGCAGGATATGGAGGATAAGGAACATAAACTGAGCTTGGTTTATATGGAACAAGAACAGGTTCAGAATTCTCCGAATCATTAAGACGCTTTTCGCTATTCGATGAAACTTCTTCTCCGGTCTGTTCCCCAATGTGATGCTGGTAGCTGTCCAGCAGCTGATGATTTTGCGATGGTCCATCGAGATTACTAGGTCTGTTATAATCAGCATCCTTATTATCTAATCCTTGAGTCTCCTGCACTGTCGCCGTATCGATCGATGACGATCCATATGAATCGTTCGTATTGCTGCTCTGGAGAACGGAAGTTCCATAGGAATTGGCTGGTTCTTCCAACGGCGGATTTAAACCGATTGGCTGAGCGGCTTCTTGATTGATTTCGATCACTGGTGATTCCTCGTAATGTATTGGATGTTCGATACTCGAGATTGATTGGCTGGGTGCTATACTAGCTACAACGTCAACATCCTTTCCTTGCTCACTGTGAGTCTCCTTAACTCGAGGAAAATAGTCAGTTGGTTGAGAGGATTGAGGTGGTTGTGCGTCGCTGGAATAACTGGACCAGGATGATGAAGACGAGGAAGAGGATGACTGATCAATTGATTGACTGTGTGCCTCGTGTATTTCCTGGGACTGTTGAATACTACCTCCGGCGGATATACCAGGATAAGGAGCACTGGGTGGTGGTTCATCATGATGCGACGAAGGTCCAGTTGGAGATTCAATAATTTCTCCAATTGAACTGGGTGGCAGGATGTCATCACCAGGTGAGCCAATAAAATCAGAGTCAAAACTCTCGATATGTCCAGGTTCATATACTTGACTAAGGTCATGATGTTCTACGTGTTGTGGAGGTTGGGGTGCTGGAGTTGGAAGTATCGAAGGAGGTGTGAACGGTCGTGCTTTAAAAAGAGGCGGCATTGGTCCAGGATAAAGAAGAGGATTCGGAATGGCAGCTGGTGGAGCAGGCACAGGTGGTTCGTAAGTGAAATCAGGTATCCTGACGTCCTGGTGAATGGAAGAGTAACCTGTACCAGCGGAAGCGCTGGAGGAGTCATCGTGTCCATGAAGAGGCACCCATGGGACGTTGTTACAAGGGTTGCAATTCTTTCCCTTACTTGGCAAGTAAACATTGGAACCCTGAGGAGGAGGTGGTGGTCGAGGATAACCACTTGGAGGTCCGGCAGGAGGATACCTATGACGTAATCATTAAAATCATCATATACCCATTATCGATATCACTCCGTACAATTCACTCACCCTGCATGAAATCCTGTCGAGGACGATGACCATGGAGGTGGCGTCTTCGGCGACCCTGGCAGTCCAATTGAAATGTCTGGTAGCGGCGGTGGCGTTGGAGAACCACCAAATGGATTAAGCCAGCTGGCAAGTCTTGAGAAATAACTCGGTTCTTCGGCTGTTGCTGAATCGCTTGAGCCAAATATTAATTGTCTACTTTTTATAGGTCCTCTGGGTGGTCCTCGTATCGTGGAGTAACTCGAATACGATGCATAGGGTGCATTCGGTCTTGGAGGTGTCAAATAGTCGCCAATCGAAGCCCGACGATGCAACCTGGATTCGATCCTCCTAGCTGATACCGGCGAATTGGATGCGTTACCCAATTGTAGAATCAGCAACAGCAATGGTATTACTACCGAAAGCAGCGATGTGTTCTGAAACGATGCAGCCATTTCGCACGTGTTTGCCATATCGTATGGTGGAGGAAGTGTACAGGCAGGAGTGAGATGGACTAGACGTCGAACGAACGAGAGTGAGTGAGATAGAGATAAACAATAACTTTACTCCCGCGCCAACTGGGTCACGATCACTCCTCATTCTCGTCATTCACTATGTACTCCTGATCCTCCTCGTACTCCTCGTCCACGTCTTCTAGATCCCGTGAGAATTGTTTCCAACTCCGCGTACGCGAAAATTATAATAGGATTATTTTCCTGTTTTACCTTGCTGCGCTTCTTTGCTAAATGCACGGATGCATCTGATGCAATGGACCACTTTTTTTTTGTATATTTATATTCTTTAGATATTTTTTCACAGTTTCCGGAAGAACGAGGCTTGAGGAGGATGAAGCTGAGGTTGAACGGCGTGCGACTCTCGCACAGTTAACCAAGTCGGATAGAATGCATCTTGTGAATGCAACGTGCTCTTTAAGTGCACCATTAGGATCTTCTGAAGGTAAGTATGCAACTATGCGAGTATATATATATATATACCTATGACTCGTCACGATACATAGCCAGCACATATGGTAGAATCATAAAGCGTTAGAAACAGCAGCCAAATGGGAGTAGGCGACCGTGTCGTCGCAGGAACCGGAAGTGACCGTGGCAAGTGCAAGAAAGTGAAGGAAAACAAAGAGGGTAAGGAGGAGCGTTAAAAGAAAAAAAAATTCCATTAGAACAACAGTTACCTGAATCTATATCTTTTTTTTCCGTCTCATACAGTTAGACACACAGTTTGTCTCTCTTGAAATATCCACAGAAAAAAAAACATTTTTGGGCAAAATACTCAAGCTCTAAATGGCTGCTGCTATATTTAATTTTCCCAGGTTACTTTGTACCGTTAAAAAAAGAATGCTATTAATTTAACCAAATAATTTGAAGGAAGTACTTTTGGCCATCAACCGTGCACTAAACGGGTCGTGAAGTTGACGTAGCCTGAGAGTGAGATTCGTTTGTTTCTTTATTCGAAATGCGAATGAGTTCCCAACGCGGGGAGACGACAACGAGGATGAGAAGAAGGAGGAATGGAAACTGGTGAGAATCGAGAGCGCGCCAATTGCTGAGACTCACGAGGCCGTAGAAGATGCCGACAGGAGGAATATAGCAAAGGACGAGGAAGTAGTCGCGTCGTAAGGTAAGGTAAGGTAAGGTCGGCTATGCCAAGGTAACGCAAGGCAAGTTGTGTAATGTAGGTAAGTAGGTTGTGGGCAAAGAGAGTTCGTACCAGAAGATGCTGCTCATGTCCACGTGTGTCCACAAGATCATCACTCTAATCAAATTAGAATGCAACTGATAAACAATCGACCTCCATTCATCGATTCGCGATCCAAAAGAAAGTGGACAAAGTCGGTCAAATTTTACATCGGAATGGATCACAAGGTCAAGATCCTCATAATCAGTACTAATCATTTGATTCAATCGGATATCTATCCGATCACCGTATATACCTACTATTTCACATATGTAATTACTCACCGTCCAAAAATTCATCTCCAATTAATATTTCTATCTCTTTGGATTAGCATCACAAACACACCCTTTGATTTCACCTAATCGAATCTTCTTACGATTTCAGAACTGAACACTGCAGGACACTTTGGATCACGAAAAAAAAAAAGAAGAAGAGGAACACGGTTACACTGTGCTGAGAGCAGACCCGATTTTGATACTGATGCTACGGATGCTTTTTCTCCTGCTAATGGTGGTCCTGGTGGTGGTGATGGTGGCGGTGGTGGTGGTGATGATGGCGGTACCGAGGGCCGACTATTCAACGTGAAAGATATGCACCTGACAAGGGTCAGAGAGAGAGTCCATTTGTGCAGCACACATCTAGGCCTGTTATATCGAGCCTCCTCTTCTCTCACCGTTACCAACGTTCCACCACTGCCAAGAACACCACCACCGCCATTGCTACTACCACCAACAATCTCTCCTCTACTGCACTACAAACATTTCTCTCCTGTCCCATAGTCGAATACCTGCTTTCCTAAGGCAGCCAGATAGCCGAGCAACCCAAAAGACACCATTTCACTATGAGTACTGAAGCTACTACCCTGAACCACCATCTTCTTTCAAGTACCTGAACCTACATTTTTTTCTGTCGACTAAGCAGCGATAGCAATTGAAGGAGCAAGATATACCTGGACAAGAGTGCAACAGGTATTCGAACAT
Source organism: Pachycephus smyrnensis (assembly GCA_030142225.1). Lineage (NCBI taxonomy): Eukaryota > Metazoa > Arthropoda > Insecta > Hymenoptera > Cephidae > Pachycephus > Pachycephus smyrnensis. The sequence continues at coordinate 212,153 of JARQST010000446.1, read as the reverse complement.
TCCTAAGGAAAGATTACCAGGGTAGTTGGGTTCTCGGTAAAGAAGCCAAGGGTAGTAAAGTTGCCTCCAAGTTATTACTGGAGAATGCAGAGGGAAGGAGGCCTTAATCTTAATCCTAGTGGATGCTGAGCGTCGTTGGGACAAAGGGTGCACGATGCTGAACGTCGTGGTTCGTCTACCTGGGTTTTCTTTATCGTAATGGATTGTACGAGGATATACATTCGTAAACGTCGTTACGGCGAAGACATTTTATCCAGTGTAAAATATTCGTCTGGTGGGGAAAGGTGAAAAAAATATTGAATATCAAGACGGTACGTGTACGTGTAGTACAAGTTATCGGTACGCGTCACGTTAACGCAACATTAGAATGAGGAAACCGACGGCGAATCTTCAGAATACAAAGTCACCAGAAAGTCGCGAGAAAGTCATCCAATGGAATATTAGTGCCCCTCGACGGTACTGACTGTAATGTCTCTCGTACGAATTCCTCTTTGCTGTTATTGCGTGGCTACGCTTACGCTTCACGAGAGAGTGAGAGAGAAGATCAGGTTCTTCTAGGAAAACGTACCAAATGGCGGTCATTGTTATAGGTACCGAATGCCAACTCTGACCCATCCGGCTTTCGATTGGCTCTGCCAATTGCAGAAACGTTTCTCTTATTGAATTGTTTTGCAAGAGTATGTGTATGAGATTTAGTTACTGAATTTCGCTAATTGCGTGCATGAATTGCGTTTGTCTATAATACCGGGTTATCTATAATTGTAAAACCTGTTACCATTATAATGATGGGGCATATAAAATCTTGTATCCGCAGATAAATGTGACACTCCTCGGTTATGGGCCAATAAATTCATAAAATCTTAAACATTACTATGGTTCCTATATAAAGCGAATATCTCGGCACGAAATTGTCATAAGCCAGTTTAACGATTTGAAAACAGTTCAGTGAAATGAAGACAGACGCGAAGACAGTGATGCTTGTCGTCGGGACGGTGAATTAGTTTATATAATTTTTGTTATTGTTGCCTTGCGTTAATATTGTGTTATGTCATAGAGAATCTTTCCATTATTGTACAGGTGCTCGTCACAGCGTTATTTCAATGCAGCTTCGGTGCAGATTGTGGCCCCAATGGATTTGCCTGCACTTCCTGTAATACTTTGCAAATATGCATTAACAATGTTGCAATGGGTGTTAATCTAACCTGCCCTGACGGTACATACTGTTCTGTGTCTTCTTCGTCTTTTTGCATTGCTGGTGAATGCTCAGAATTAGACACAACGATGACTGATGAAACGACGACTGATGATACGACGACTGATAATACGACGACTGATGAAACGACGACTGATGAAACGACGACTGATGATACGACGACTGATAATACGACGACTGATGAAACGACGACTGATGATACGACGACTGACGATACGACGACTGATGGTACGACGACTGATGAAACGACGACTGATGATACGACGACTGATGATACGACGACTCATGAAACGACGACTGATGATACAACGACTGATGAAACGACGACTGATGCTACGACGACTCATGCTACGATGACTGATACAACGACGACAGAAGCTACGACAACTGAAGCCTTCCAGTGCACCGCAGATGGAAGATTTGCTAATACTTCAGACCCCACCTGTCAATCATACCATTTTTGCTTCCTAAATGGAACCAATTATACTCTTTGGGAAATGACTTGTCCCACAACAACGGTGTTCAACCCAACAATAGCCAAGTGCGTAGCCAACACAAACTACACCTGCACTACTGCAAATACGACTGCACCTACTACAACGACGACAGAAGCTACGACAACTGAAGCCTTCACGTGCACTGCAGATGGAAGATTTGCTAATACTTCAGACCCCACCTGTCAATCATACCATTTTTGCTTCCTAAATGGAACCAATTATACTCTTTGGGAAATGACTTGTCCCACAACAACGGTGTTTAACCCAATAATAGCCAAGTGCGTAGCCAACACGAACTACACCTGCGCTACTACAACAACGACTGCAGCTACTACAACGACGACTGCAGCTACTACAACGACGACTGCAGCTACTACAACAACAACTGCAGCTACTACAACGACAACTGCAGCTACTACAACAACAACTGCAGCTACTACAACGACAACTGCAGCTACTACAACAACAACTGCAGCTACTACAACGACAACTGCAGCTACTACAACGACAACTGCAGCTACTACAACGACAACTGCAGCTACTACAACGACGCCCGCGACGACAACTGCATTCAGTTGCACCGCGTATGGAAGATTTGCTGATACTACAGATTCTACCTGTCAGTCATACTACTTCTGCTACCAGAATGGAAACAGTTATACTATTACGAGAATGACATGCCCTACAACAACGGTGTTCAATCCAGCAATAGCTAAGTGCGTAGCCAGCACAGCCTACACTTGCACTAATTAAAGCAATAAAAACGGACATGCTATAATTGTAGCCCAGGATTAGAATAAAGTTTGATTGAGTAGCTTCCATTTTACATTCTATTACTAATTTTAAATGGAGCAAACTTTCTTTTCGAATAATTTTGAATGAAGTACAACTACTGAATAGTATAATATTTTAATAAAATTCTTAAGGCGTCGCATAAATGCTGAACTCGGTAAGCGTATTCAATCCAGCTGAACCATCAGAGCTTTTCGCTAAGGTTTCTCGAGTCCATCGTCGCAGTTCATGAAAGTTGTTGCCCAACCCATTTTTTTCTTGTTTTTCTTCTTGAGCACCACTTGAATTCTTCCCTCCTTCCTGTTCCAGCGATGAATCAAGTAACCTGTCAATTCCAGTACGAAGATCTTCATTTAAATTTCCATTAAGCGTTCTTCTTTTTCGACGCTGACTTCTCGTCTCGCTCGACAATGTTGACGCTGAAGATGTTACCAATTGATCTTCAGGCAACGACGTAGAGTAATGAGCCACCGCCCACTTGGAAATGCGTTTGTTCAATTTCTCTAGTGACGAGCAATTGAAGAGGGTCTGCATCTTTTGAAAACTGGTACTGTCGTTCAACATTTGAACTTGATTCAGGATTGAGCTATTGCCATGTTCATGTGGATCTTCATTCAAAAGAAGATGTTTTTCTACTTCAATCAAATTCTTCTTCTCCTTGCGCTCGTTTACGTGTTCCAGCATCACTTTAATCTTGAGGGCCAATCTGTGCTTGGTTCCTGCAGTTTTAATTCCTGTACCAACAACTGTACTGGTACCGGTGGAACTAGCATCGGTTGTTGTTGTACCTGTTTGCGACGTGGGTATCGTACTACGACGACTTTCCATTGTTGTCGGTATTGAACCTGTTGTTACTGACAAATTTTTTTCTGCCTCCTTTGGACCCGTCTCTCCTGTCAATACTGTTGTTGATAATGTTTGATCTTCAACAATGCTTTTCTTTGTTATCGTGTAACAATTGTCATCTGTACAATTTTCTGTGGACCCAGATGGTGTTGAATTCGTAATATTCTCTTCCCCTGAGCAGCCATTGGAATCATTCGGGTCACAGAGGTCGTCGTTCTTTGGGGTAGAGGAAGCATCAGTGGTTGATTGATTTATTTCACTAGACGTTGATGGTGGGATTGTGTCTCTTGTGTCAGTGTTGCTTTCTGTATTTTTGATTGTTGTTATTTTTGAAATGGGGGAACTGTTCAAGTCTGTTGTACCTTCTGTTAACACTATAGTTGACTGAATTGAATTTTCAGTAGTAGTACTGACACTGTCGTCTACTGAGACAGAACTGAATGTTGATTCTATTGTGCTCCAATCTGTTGTGCTGTCTGATTTACTCGAAGAAGCTGTTGACAAGGGGAACGTCTTGCTTCCTGGGCTGTTTGTGCTAGAAGTCGTCGAGTGTACCATGACCTGATCATCTGTCTGAGGTTTGTCTTTTGTTAATTTAGTATCGTTTATTGTAACTGAAATAGTCTTCTCGGATGTTATCTCTTCAGATGTATCACAATATTCGGAACTAGTGGCAGAACAGGATTCGTCCGAATTATTTGGTGTGCTTTTGCGACCATGAGTAGAAGACTCTGTGCTTGACGCTGTTTTTGAAGATTCCTCGCATATTTCGTCATCTTCACAAAGTTTATGGTTCTGCAAATTTGCTGTTGTGATTTGTGGTACCTTTTTTACTGTTGTGCCGTTTTCCGTCGTTGTTGGTTTCGTCGATTCGGTGAGTTCAGTAGGTTCGTTTGTTTCAGTAGGTTCACTAAGCGTAGTAGACTCTATGGATTCAGTAGGTTCGGTAACTCCAGTAGATTCAGTACTTTCAGTGCCATCAGTATCACAGCATTCAGTGACAACGGTACTAGTTTCAGTATTAGTATCAATTGTGTCACTAACATCCGTCGTAGTGTCAACAATAGTTTCAGTAGTACTCGTAATCATTGTTGATATACCGTCACTTGATGATTTTTCAGTTGCCAAAGTGGGAACCGTAGAAGGATCAAAACCAGTAGAGGTCGTAGGGATAGGCCTGACGCTGGTAATCGGAGGCTGTGGTCGAACACCCAATTCAGAAAATTTCGGACTGACCTTTATTTCAACCCTTTTTTTAGGGTTATTTGTGCCATCATTGGACCACTCAAGAATATTTTTTGTGACAACAGGACCAACTCCACACTGAACTACATTATGTTTCCAAATCACAATTTCATCAATCTGATCAACAATGGTAAAATTGACAACACGACTCTTTTTCGTGTCTTCATCAATTATTTCAAAAAGTCTTTTTTTCCCAAGATTTTTATCATTTCCAGTACCAGGTTCGATCTCACCCGGTAATCTGGAACACTCTAGAAAAGGATCAGGAATGGTCGCGGAATTTTCAAAGGATATTGTATACTCTCTAATTACCAAACGTGCTGGTGGTACTACGCTCTTATTTTCTTTGATAATAGTAGTCTCGATCCAACAAAGAGTAACATCTTCACCTACGTGGATACTGCTCATGATCTTAGGTTCCATTTCATCATCCTGCCGTTCATCCATCCCTCGGCGCGTCAAAAGACCAACAAAGCTGCTGGATAATCTCTGATTTTTCTTCGGTCTTGAACTACAATTGACATTCGTTGCAGTTGCCATTAGATCTTCAACCGGATTTCGTTCCTTCTTATTATTTTTATTATCGCTCAGTTGTCCCTTAGGCTTTTCCACCGGTCTCGGTCCAATTATCTCTTCAGACGAATCCAGATCTGAATAATCCGAATCGGATGAATCGTAATATTCATCATCGCTGTCATCATCGTTTCTCATTTTCCCTCCAAACTGATGTTTATGATACGAATACAATTTCCCTTTTGACGTCGACTCTGCCAGTTGCAGCTGCATCCCTTTATCGTGTCCCTTATCATACCGGATGCTGTGCAGTCTAAGTGGTATAGCATTGCTGACAGCAACGAAGCAGCAGATCTATTTAAAAAAAAATTCACAATGTTTTCTTGGTCGAATTTATTGATCACAGGCAATTATTAAAGAGCAACCTTACCGCAAAGATCATCTGGACGTTCTGCCAATTGGATGACCGACTGGCAATGATCATGGTCATCGGGAACGACTAAAGATGTTTTCAAGAAGAAAATCAGGTGGTTCTTTGTCGGAAGAATTCGAAGCATAAGCACAGACTCGTTTTCTCTGCTCCCAATTCTTAGAGAGGGGATATTAGGATCTATCAGCTTTGACCAATTCACCTGTCGCTCGGAACACTTTAATTCGCCTTGCATACTACCGTGAAGTCCTGATTAGAGAGGTACCCACGCAACGAGCATCAGCTTGCTCCCAGCGATAAGTTCGCGAGTGATTTTCACTCTCTGGGCCGGATAATCGCGAGCTAATTAACAAGATGAATTTTAATGGCTCGAAGCAATTGTCAGAAAAGATTGCAATTTCCTGTTGGGGACCAATTAAATCTATCGATAATTAGAGAGGGAGGCAAGGCCGACGCCTGTCGACGAAGTCACCTCACGGACATTGCGGAAAATTACACCCGCTTTAAATTCAATTCGATATGCCTGATGGATCGTGACTCCTTCATGGAAGTGACCAGGATTAGTTCTCAGCTGATCGCCAATTTGCATATTTGCGAATTCGCACTCCCCTTCTCCTCCTCCTCCTCCTCCTCCACCTTCCACTCTTCCACTTGCCTACCTTCATCACCATATACTCAATCCACGTGATAACAGTCTGAACGCGTAATGCTAGATAAGGTAAGGAGGCTAATCGAACGTAGCAATAAGGTTGACCTCGCTTGGCAGTTCAGACACTTATCAGGACAGCAGCAATATTGGTTAACGTTAGTACGTAACGAGATCATTTTCCAGTTTGATTAGGAATTAGATGAGAGGCTACATAATGTTTTAATGACTTATAGCAAGAGTTCGTTGATGATGTCAGATAGTAATTGTTGACAATGACGAATGTTGTTGAAAATTGTCAACTCGTTTTATAATGGTACACGCGATGTCTTGTTTTCTGAAATTCTTTTATTATCCGCTTCTTTTCAGCAATATCATTATACTTGATAAGATAGTGAATTCATTTTATCAGCAATTGACGATCGATAACGCTAGGTATCGGTTGTCGCATTGACATCCATTGACAGTTGAGTGGAGTACGATTTTTTGATAATGGTAGCAGCACTTTTCTTACGCCGGCTCGTTTTATTCCTTTGTTAACTTGCTAATCTGGAAAAAGGGAAGTCAGTAAAAGTATGGTTCGTTTCCGGCGACTTCTACTCGTCCTTTTCATACAGGTACCGTCATTGTCATTTTTGCTAGCGATTTTATCATTTCATTATTCTTCCCGTCTTGGTCATCATCTACTCTACGCAGGTTCTCAGCCAGAGCGTATACTTTGCCCAGGGGATTCTAACTGCTCAAGAAATGGAACAGGACAAGGAACAAGAATCATCGGGGAGTGCAATGGCTACCTGGCTGGGCGCATGCGCAGCAATACTTTATCCAGCAATTCAGCACATATCCGGTTGGTGGTTCGTCCGATTCGCTTTGTCGACTTTCGTGCGACTTCGAGAGGTCGAACGTTCTCGTCATTGTCGTCAGGACGAAGACTCTCCCTGTGACGACATTCATCACTGTCACGACAGTCACGACAGTCATCACCCTGGCACCTCGAGACTTCCTCGTCCAGTACATCAGGGATATATGAATATTAAGCCCTCGAGTCGCCGAAACGTAAAGATGGACGCAGTACTTAAAAAATATTAAAATGGAGTATGCGTCACCGCAGCGATATTCTTTGTTTCAGCTCCATGCTGGCGCAAGATCATTGGCAGATCTGGCAGTCGCTTGGCAGCAACTCTTGGCGTTCTTGCTGTTGTCTGCTTTATGGTGCTGGCTGCCTTTCAGCAACCCCCTTATGGAAATTTAGTCTATGGACTTGGCGCTGGCGCTGGCATCGCCCTAGTCCATCTTTATTTGAAACACCTTGCGGCTCTCATAGGTAATTTTTCTCGTTTTAGTCGTTTGTCAATTATCCACGTTTCACGACTGTCAATTGTCCTTACACTCCTTTTCTTTTCAGGGGACCAAGGCGTACCCCTCTATGACGTAGGTGTTGCCGGGGTTGGACTCGCGTTTTGGCCACTACTGGCTTGCGTCTTCTCCAGCAGCCATGGTCCAAGATTAGCGATACTTCCATTAGCTGCTGCAGCTTTGCATGCACTGCCAATTACACTGTTATTGGATTCGTCAGAGCAGCTCAATGATCAGAATGAAGTTGGGGATAATCAAAGAGCAAATCTCGATTTGAAACATGACGACGTGGAAGAGGCTGCGAGTGATCCATCCATTAGGACAGGGTACGTTTATGGACAGAATACCCATTTGAAAGATACTGCAAATCTATAATAATAAATTATAATTCGTATGTCTATGTTTATTCATTTTTTTTTATATGCATTGTTTCAGGAGAGAGAGACTATCAGAAATTTACTTAAGTAATGATCAAAGTTTATTCTTTTACCGGATGAAATTATCCTACGGGATTTGTGATCTTCTGCCAGGAATACCGGAAGAGGATGAGCACGAACAGGAAGAGGAAGTCATCGCGTGTCATCGACATATATTACAGAGAAGAAGTATAGATGAGAGCAACAAGTATACAAATGAAAATTCCAATATGCACAGTGACTACTCAATTGAAAATTCGCCTGAAGCGATAACGTCGCACAAAGCACAGAGGATATCACTACATCATTTTAATTATCCACTGTTATCAGTCATTACGTTGTTTCGATTGGGGAATGACACTTGTCTTACCGCCATCATCTTCTTCTTGCCAGTTTATAGCAGTTACGTCGAGCCTCGCACGCCAATCCAAGAGAAGGCATTTCTCCTGAGCATTTCCGGTTTCGCGATGATGTTCACAGAATTTAGCATCCTTTGGTTCCTCGCTAAAAACAACTGTCTTTCTTGTTCTCTGAGTTCAATCGTCGCGAAGAAGATTAAAAGAAACATTTCCGGTTTTCCGATATTCATTTCCGTTGCACCGCTAATGAGTGCTTTTGGTCTATATCGTAAGTAATCTTCCGCCATTTTTATGTTTTTCATCATAATTAAGGATCACGATAATTCATTGTAATATCATTAATATTAGTTATCAGAGAAACTTTGGAACTTTTCAGTGATTTGGAAATCGAAGAACCTTGACGCTATCACTGTAGCTGGTCTAGTCGTAGGAATCGGCAGTGGAAGCTGCGCAATCATTCTGCGCATTCTTGAGAAGAAAGTGTCATCAGAAATTTGTCAGGTTTTTACTGATTTTGCTACTGGATTAGCACTTATTGGATCTCTGTCTCTAGTCAGTAAGTAATTAATGCGACAATGAGCATCTTATAAATTTAATCATATCCTTAATTAATTCTGTCATTTAATCCTGTCATTTTGTCTCTTTCAGAAATACTGATTTTGAACGATGCACTTGAAGGTTATTTTCTCTTTGCTGCTGGAATTTACGTCCTAGCCTCTCTCGTATCCTTGATCGCTCTCAGATAATACGAATATATCATTATGATAAAATTACGTGACTGTACGGATTCTTCTATAGTTATCTTCCTCATCCATTTTTCTATATTTATTTACGTAATAATACAATTACAATCGTAAGAATCGTATTATCTTTTTAATAAAAGATTTTATCAATATTGATTTATGTTGACCAAAGGCGCCTGTCGTTATGCAAACCGGCGTACATGGACCGCCATAAATCGGAAGCTAGTTGTCCTCCGTTGTCATCATTATCATCATTTTTCGTTTATTAGGCATGAAGCCAATTACAGTGCGTATTCTAACCGATCATACTGTGTTCTATGGTTGATAAGTCTTAATTTGCCACAAGGTACATCTAACCGTTGACAAAAGATAATTAGACTAAGCATTTCCGTGTATTCGGTGCTGCCCGAATTTGACAGCTGACGCATTATCGAGTATGCTGCCACCTGTGAGTTGAAGCAGTTATTACTTCGTTAACTCGGATAAACTGTGATTAGTAATTGCTGAAATAGCGGTATGTCGTCAAATGCAAGAGACTGTAAACTTACAAGACTTGATATTTCGCTAGAAACAAACCTATTTGAGAAGACCGCAAGATGCGTAAATGACGCAAGATGCATCCCCCAGTATCATATTTCTATTGTCAAACAAATTACGGACACGGCAGGTAAGAGAACTATGCCACGGAAGACTTAGGAATAGTACAGGGAGCGTCAACGATGCCCTGGAGTTGAGACCATTGCTAAGTACTGATAGACCTGCATCCCTATTTCAGGGTATCGTTGACGCTCACTGTACAAATTGTAATTGAAAAATTGGTCGCGGGAGGGCAGCGCTTGCCGATCAGTACTCGAGTGGGAGGGGGTACTGCCTGGTATGCGGAAGAAAATTTGGACTTGGACTTTAGTCTTCCGACAGCCGATCTCCTATATCGAGCTCTTGGATGCCGCGTCCTTCCGTTCTTCCTTCACCCCCCTCTCTCTGCCTTTCGCTGTGTATCTCTGTTGTGATTCATTTATAGCTTCTTCATCTTCTTTTCATCTCTCTTCTATGGTATATTCTTCACTGTTCATTTATTTCTTTTCTCTCTCTCTACCTTTCTCTCTTTGTATTACCTACTTTCCCTATTTCTTCCGTCGGGCTATATCTTCTTCGTGATATCACTTTGATATCACTGTCAATTCCTTAGCAAATACGCCAAGACGGTTTGAACGGTGGGGAGTCACAGGTTGGCGTTGGCAACCCTTACTGCGCTCTCTAGGGGAGCGGTCACGTCCGTCTGCGTTCGCTTGTGCTACTCCACTTGGCGTATAGGTGCACTTGCAGTCACCTGCTAACTTCTAATCGTCCTCTGTTGGAAACACTTCGCGCTTTACTTCTATACTCCTGTTCTCCTTACTTTCCTAATTCTATATTTCTTAATTTATTCTTTACTTCTTTGAATTTTTCTTTCTATCTTTCATTCTGCCTTCTTCTTTCGCTCTGTTCTCCCTCACTGTCAATTGTGCTTGTCTTACTTTCCTATTTCTTTGATCGGGCTGAGCATATTCATTTGAGTAGTTACCCTGTTAGAGTAGCTACACGTAGACTATGGTGGCGGGGGTTGCCCTTCCGCCTCATCCGCTGAGCTTGCTCGGTGGATCGGGCCCAAGTTGTGGCCGCAACATGGTCTCTCCGGACCTCCCGACGGGGGCCTTGAGCCCCCTTAGGGTACGCTACGGCCATGGTCTTTCGGGCAGTCACTCTAACTATGGTGTCTATCTTTCGCGTCTATAGTATACTTTGTTCGCTTTGCTGGAAACTCTCCAAGACGACGTTAACCCTTGAGCACTCGTGTGGGTGGTGACGATCCTATGTGTCGGTGGGGAGGTCGGAGGGGTAGTCCGTTGACTCTGGGCAAAGTCCTGCCTGTGCTTGGGTTCTTGGGTCAGCTTCACTTGGAGTAATGTAGGTGCATTCGAGCATCTTTTAAATTAAAGTCACCCTTTGTCAGAGACTAGGGGTCGACTTTTCGCGTTTAACTTACCTTTTGCCTCTTTCTTGTCGCTCATCCTGGTTTCCTTTCATTCCTGAGGTTTTTCCCCCGATTCCTGAGCGCGGTAGTCTCAGGACTCTCAGGGGGTTTTTTCCTCAATCCCCAAAACACGGTCCTCCGCTGGGCCTCGGAGGGATCATAGCTCCCTTGTGGAGAGGTAGGACCCCACGGAAATGGGCGCGGAGGGGCCCATTTCACTTCCTTTTTGAGAGATGAGCCTCTCGGCCTTGCATCAAGGCAGTCCGCTGTTACTTCAGTATCCGTTAGACCCATGCTGTTCGTGGGGGTTGAGTTTCGATTGTGTGTATTTCGCACCCTAGATTGCTTCATCCGTTCTTTTGCACTTGTCTTTTGTCAATTGTAATGTTTGTAACAATCGTTCGCTATCTGTATCATCATCATCTTTTTCTTGCGGCTTTCTGCCTCGGGCCTTCAGACCACTTCACACCATCTCTTCCTATACTCTTTACCCTTTACCACCACTTCCCAAAATTCGCAACACAGTGAGTCGGTCTATTTAAATAACTACATCGCAGTCATTCTTTATCGCGCGCGAAAATCCGTGAGGTTAATCATAATAAACGAATAATTAGTCCGTATCCGAAAATTTGCGAAGTGCAATAATAATCGCCAAGGTCGAATCGTCGCGCGAACGGATCTCGAGTGTCGAAGGACGGGCTGGACCAGTGAACTAAACTGAGGGACAATCAAGGATATGACGAGGACCAGACGCAGCACACCGAAGACGAGAATCATGGGGTGAGTGAACTTTTCTTTTCTACTCGCGGTAGACGATTACGTAAGCGGCCATCCTGAAGCTCTCGCGAAGAGTCGAAAGAGACTAGGAAGACGAAGGGGTAGAACGGGAAGGTGCCTGAGAGTGCTGGCCGATAGTTCATCCGCGGAACACGCAAAATTAAAAGATGCTGTACTGGCCTGTTTTGCGTCATCATACTGTAGCTTTAACCGTTTAATGCAGGTTTTTTTTACAACTAAATGGTATTCCCCCGAATTAACTCGGGTTTACGCGTTAAGGGATTAACAGAATCGCGTTGTTTAAAAATATTATCCACCACCAACAAGGTAGAATCGACTTACAGAAACATTACGGTGGTTCGATCGTGAACTTCATTGTTGCAAAAATATGCCAATTTTGTACATATTACGGTAAGAGCACATAAAATCATGTTTGCAACTATTTAAAGGAAAAAATTGATCTTCAAAATCAAGAGCTTGAAGACATATCGTATAATGAAATCGCTGTGTATTAGTTTGGGCAAAGAATTTTTGTCTTTTAGAGAGATTAATAGTTCCTTCTGATCCAGTATTTTTGTTGAGGCTGCAGCCGCAACTCGAAAGTCGAAGGACTCTGATGTAACGTATTATTTTGATTTAGAATGCTTGCTGGCACCAAGTTATTATAAATTTAATTGACCTATCTTGACCTAGCAAAACGTGTAAATATTGCCATTAATGCAACATGCAGCTCTGGATCAGTTAGTGACTTTTTAATAGGAGGCCCACCAGATACGTAATCGTCAACCGTGCTGCAATAATTGTGCCATTCACCACATTCAACATACTCTCCTATTTACTGAGTTACGGTCGAATATCGAATTTTCGGAAATTTCCCTCCCAGATGCAATAATCAATATTTTTCAATTGTTTTCGAGGTAATTTGTAATCGTTAGCACTCTCAAAATGTATAAGCATTTGGTTTGCGCCGTCTCTGTTGTCGCGCTATTGCATAAAAACAGATTTTCGAAATCCTGCAAGTGTAACAATAACGATTGTCGTTTTGCATCATAATTTCGCTACTCTTCTTATTTTGTCTAGTAGCTGGCACCATCTTTTGGTACATTCGTAACGTCGGTTTTTCAGTAGATAACTCGATCAACGGGTATCCGTGATATTGAAGCTTTACGTAATACGAAACTCGATAAGGTGCCTAGTCTATTTATCTTCAGTCGACGGTGATGGCTGAAGAAACAAGCGTCGATAAAATAGAAAGTTTTCCGTTAGATAATCTGTTCAGTCTTCAGCTGATGTCGGCTGATCGTTACAGTTGGTTACAGTCGCGTCGGTCATACGGAGATTTATGTTGTGTCTTATCGTAATTCTACCATATTAGGGATATTATAATTTGTATGCACAATTGAAGAGGTGCAGTGGAGACCAGTTAAGAAGAACAATCAAGTAAGTGAACGATTCCTTTCTGTAATTCAATGTATCTAGATGCATACAGATTTATCGAATACGAATCATTCAGTAAATGCTCTACTGCGGCAGTATGACGTTTGACATTTATCGGTGTTTGCTGTGTGCTATTAGCTATCTGATTATTATATTGTATCTGATTACTATTTTTGTATGCTTATAAATAATCAAGATTGAGATTGCCTGTAGTCTTTCTTACGCAAATGATATTACTTTGCATCTTCACAGGCAATCTTCAATACTCCACTACTGTGAGGTTAGGTGTTCTTACTTCTCACTAACATTCTATTTGACTTTCTGGTCTCATCGTTTCTTTAAACGATTATCGTGGCAGTGCAGTAGCTATGCTTATGGAGAGCTTCTTGAAATTTAATTGTTGCTTTAACGATGAATCACTTTGGTTCTCTGCTTGCTCCTTCAAGTACAAGACTTGCGCTCGATGCTCGTTTCTTTCTGCAAGATCTCTTCTTTTTTTTCCTTAGAATTCTTGGTTTTCCCATAGGAGCATCGTCTGAGCTTGAACTCTCTTCGAATATGTCATTGATTGTTTTAGCTTTTGCCTTAGGGACATTAGTTGTCACTGTTGCAACGAGGCCTCCTTTGCGAAATTTTTTTCTTGGTTCTACCTTTCGTTTAGATTCTGCCTTTGGAAGTTTTGCTATTCCGAACAACTTTAACGAATCCAACTTGTCTGCCTTTCCCGATGCTACAGTACTCTCAGTGGCATTGGTATTGGAAATAACTGCTTTTTGTCTCTTGAATCTTGTCCGCTTTTTCTTAATTGGCTTTTGAACGTCATCTTCTACCACATCCTCAACCGCGACAGCATTCATAATTTTTGCTTGCTTCTTCAAGGACTTTTTCTTCAACTTTCTTCCCTCTACCTTGCGAATGTAGTTTAGGGTATCTAGCTTCTTCGAGCATGACCTGAAAATGATATATGTGCTTAAGAACCCATTACGTATGAATATAATGAGAAACATACTCTAACAAGCCTTCGCTATCATTTCGATAACTCGTCGTTAATTCAGACACTCCCCAGCTGAGTGGACTTTTTGCAAATGGAATTTCAAATTCTGTTCTTGCTTCAGTATCCAATGAAACACCCGTCCAAATCTGCTGTCTCAGGGTAGTCAATTGAATACGCAGTTGTTGCCCTCTTGGCAGAATAGGCGATAGATTCCGTGTAGATCTGCAACAGAGACACTCATCACAACTATCGCCTCAATTACTCTTCACTTTTCCTTCGATTGAACATAACTAATGATAACCTGGGTAATTGAAGACAACGAACGCGTTGTCTAGCTTCAAAATGAATCTTTGGAACAACCAATTCCTCTCCCAGCGAAAGGCTGCGTGGACGCACGATCTGAGGTAACGGAATACTGTCCGACGTTGATTCTTTTTTCGAATTATCTTCTTTCTCAGAAGAAGTAACAAACTTTTCCTTGACGCGATATTCTTTTTTTCTAATCCTAATCGGAGGATGAATGTAATTCTCTTCGGCAGAATCGGAGAGCTCGTATAAATCACTTCCGGGATCCGTTGTTGGCAAATCCATAACGGCTCGTCGAGTCTGCATAAAAAAATAATAAAAATCGATCGAATTAAGAAAAAAAGAAAAAATTGTTAAAACGGTTTTAGAAATGACAGCACCAAAAGTTTCCTTTGCAAAGGCGGACTCCTATCCACTGTTATTTTCTTCCGCATTCTTCTTTGCCTTCCGGACGATCCTCCCGGAAGCTCGGATCTTGCTTGGAGCGGCGATGGCAGCGGAACGCAAAGATATTGGCAATCGTATCGATCATTCGTTGTATTTCCAATAGGTTCCATTGTTTTCAATTTACCTTCATCCGACGTACTGTCCGACGTGTCTCCCTCGTCGCTGATTACTCATCGTGATTCATTAATACCGATCGCAATAAAAATTATAGGAATCATCCATATTTACATACCTCGAGTAATCGGTTAGATTAATATTCGTTGGCTCGTCCGCGCTTGATCCTTCCTTCATAAGTCTGGCAATAATTTTATTTCGAAGTCTCTCCTGATTGGCCATTCATTGATATCATCCTAATCAGACATACAGAATCAAATTTCATTTTCAGCTTCTCATTTAATTAAGGATTAACTTGTGCGTTACACTTACCCCCGAACAATCCATATAGCAAAAACAATAGAAAAAAAGGACTTTAATCGGCAGACTTTTTTTAATCGATTAGACAAATCGGCTGAATCAAAACTCGCGTTACCTTCGTCGGATCTTCGTCGGAGAAGTCTAACAGTGTCTCGCAGAAGGCTTTCCCGATCTGTTCGTAATCCTGCGTGGAAAAATGCGTTCCTGCCCTGGAGCCAATTTTCGAGCCACCTAGTGAAGCCTCCATGGTGTAGCTATTCTGTACTCCCATTAACCAGACGACGACGCGTCCCGTACCCTCCTTACTCTTTTCAATATGGAACTTGCAATTCTCGAAAGAAAACTATAACAGACCATTGATCTCGTTGCGTAAAATATTGTCTGATCGTTCGAGCTGTTACGTTTCCCTACTGCATTACCTTATCCGCTGCATTTTTGTGCAGCATCAACGGAAACACTTGCTCCGACAGTTTTCCGTAGCAACCGGCTCTCTTGCTCTCGCATCCGTAAATAAAAATATTATGCTTTCTCGAGTGGGCATGAAGATCGCAATAAATTGCCATACCTCGCTCTTCCATGAGTCTTTGGGAAGAGTCAAGAAAAAAAAAAATAAAGAACAAAATTCATAGATGGCACAACAATTGAGATTTAGCCTACGTTCAGAAGACGCGGTTTCCGCGCGGTTTCGATATATATATATATATATATCGAACCGCCTCGTCTGAACGTAGGCTTATGTTGCTTCTAACCTTCTTATCATGAGTTTCGTGTGCCAGACTGATGGATAACTTTCGCGCATCACTGTTCTATATTGTCTATTAAGATCCTTTCCTGATAAAGAACATCTATTGTTACCAACGATAACCCCATCCGGATTGAGCATCGGTACCAGCTTAAAGATAAATCGTTCGCGTAATTCCTTCGAGATAAAAAAACAACGTCGTTAGCTAATTTTAATCGCCCGAAAGGATCGTTATCGACATCCTTGTTATATTACTCTGGCTTGATTCGATTCCCCTGTAAGGAAGTCGATGATCCCCTTCATCATCCAACTGGACGGAGTTTCACCAGGGTGAACTCTCGCAGTGATGACAACTCCTTTCTTTTTTCTTGCGTCGTCGTTAAACGCCGGCGCCGTCACCGTCAGGTAGTACACGTTATTTCCCGCCAGGGTGCGACACAGTAGACGCAATTTCGTGAAGCGCGTCTTCATGGGATCCGCGACGATTCTGCCGAGATATTCCTGAAACAGGGCACGAACTACGGCGTAAAAGAATAACGGCGTCTTCGTAGCTTTTTCGAAAAACTCAGGATAGCTAGACTCCTCGTTAGTCAAATTCCCGAGTTTTTCGACACGGTACGACTGGTACGATAAAACTGCGACGGCGTCGTTACTCGTATTTTCATAATCGGTGCGCGTTTGGATAGTTTGCCATTTTTTGTTTCTCTTCTGTTTTTATTACCTGCAAGTCGCTGTATGTGTAAGGATAACAATGAGCCAGGTACACGGTATCTTGATCGTGGGGGAAAGATACGTTGAACGTCAGTGTGTGCCTCTCTCTCTCCTCGTCCCTGATAGATAATTAGGATCGATATATAATTATTATCGAGCAGTAATTGATACTCGTCGATACTCAGGACGACGATGACTCACGAGGAGGACGACGACGAGGAATCGTTCCTGTAATAGGTTATGTTGTCGCCGCATCTTCTCCAGCCAATCGCGTGCATCGTCGCGTCCTTAGTCGAGTACAGCAGTGGCCTTAATCCTTCGTTATAGAGGCTGTCCTCTTTGCAGAAATTAACAATGGACAGTCTGTAGATCGTTCTGCTTCTCGTGTTCGAAATACGGAAGTAGTACCACTGCATGTGTCTCTGCGTGTAGAGATCTCTTCTCAGGTGTAGCTGGTAGTACGTGTCTGTGATCTTGATGACCTTTCCCAAATTTCCAGACTCGAATCTCGACTCGAATTGCAGATCGGCACTGGTAGAACCACTTCCGCTCGTTTGACATCCGTCGGCCGATACTCCGACACTCGGATTCACTTCCGGGACCAGAATCGTTCCACCAATGCATGATCTACTGAACTGAAGGATTCGGGGATCGATGATCGATCGATTGATAGGGATATAATTTTTTTAATCGGCTAGCTCTGTGTGCTTACGTAATTTGTCGCACTGGCTGGACAGTAACGAAAGATCACACTTCCGGAATCCTCCCCTATCGGTTTTGGCTTTGGTTCCTTTCCCGTGGGAACGTAGTAGGGTTCCGGTGTCGCTGGAGCGTACTCTATGTGACGTACTTTTTCTTGCATAACCTAAAAATTCGTTACTATCGTCAATTCGATTGTGAATGACCTTAAAGGTCTTTCGGACTGACCTGACACTCCGTCGGCCATCGCGCTTCCTGTATTACACTGTCTAGGGCGGAATGGCCGTCGGATATAATTTGAAGTTGATCCTTGCTCTCCGGATACTTTCCAATGGCAGATGATAACGTCAAACTCGAATCAACGTCCCGCTTCGACAAGCCAAAACGACCTTGCAGACATTGGTTCGTTATGAAGCTGCCTAAAAGTCAAATCGATTTTATTAGAAGAACTTCTTAATCGATCCAATAGAATTTCGCCTTTTTTTTTTACGGCCAACGTCGCGACGCTTTTTAAGAATAGTCGACCTCGCCACGTGGCATATTTTATTTAGCGTGAATATTTACACGCTAGTCCCATTCCGGATGGTTCCTCGGGGACGATCTCATTCGATCGCTCGTTCAGGTTAATCGTATTATTGGCTCGATCGGCGTCGCGACGTCGGTTAAAAAAAATTAGGACGCCTCTAAGTGTGCGGTGTTTGCGTGTGATACAATGAATTTGGAAGAACGATCCGGAAAGCAGCTGTGATGAGGAGTGCTCGCATTCCCTAAAGATTCTCTTGTTTCTATGACTACGAACAGTGAAGGCAGCTGCGATACGATTAGCTGAACGTTCAAGCGATACGCTCGAAATTCTTTGCAATTGCAGCTGCGAACAGCTCGAATGATAAAGAACTAATACTCGATCCGCCATTGTGATTAAGTGGCGATTCGCGATACTGGGCATCATTCTTAAGGATCATATATTCACCAATCCTCTCGTTGCGTTCTGCAAGCAATTCGCGGCACTCCGGCATATTAATCTTAGCGTCGAGTTCCGACGTCACGTTACGGACGAACGCTGAAAAATATCCTCTGCACTTGATTCAGTGGGATACCCTGCTGCTGACTCTGGATTCTCAGAAACTCGCAGAAGAGCAACACTCGCCACAGCCCTCCGAGCCCTCGCTACTTGTCAGGATCACGATAATCCCCGTATCTCTAAACATGACGTTACGTGCCAATCAATCAATCGGTCGATCGATCAATAGATTGACCACCGTACGCATTCGATACTCAAGGTAGCGAGTGGCTGTACACGAGTGCTACGAAGCTCTTGGACGTAATATTAGACAGGAGGCTGGATCGACTCACCGGGTATCGGCTGAACCGGAAACAGAGCAGCCTGAAGCTCTCTTACTCTGCTGCTCGCGGCGAAATCCATGTCTCATGGCTTGAACACCGAAGAGCTTGAACAACCTGACCAGCATCCTGCACTTGCCTCATCTATCGCGTCAGCGAGCTTCCTCGCCCGGTCACCTTCAACGCATCCTCCAGTCCGTAAATTTCTCTTCCTCTTGCCACTCGATGAAGATGCTGCTTCCGACGGTACCACTAGCCTCGAATTTCCAATTTCGAGACGACAAGTACCTGGATGTGCCCTGACTACGTAATCGGATGGATTCTAACACTGGCTGAACTCGTAAATTAATGGATTCGTAGGCTCGTACCGTTCCTCCCGTTAGTTTGGCGATTGCTTGACAACGAACCCGCTGGGGGCGGAGCTGAGCTTGTTTGCCCCAGGTTATTTCTATCGGTATCCGTCGTCGCGCACCCTGTGACTCCCTTTCCCTTCCTACACACCTACCTGCACGCTTCTATACACAGTACTGGATTAGGTGTTTCATGCATGGATGTGTTTCGTGTATTGATGTAGCAGTTTTTTGGAGAACTATGACGTGACTCCTTGGAATTGGATCCTAGTCGAGCTTGTCTCTGCAGACTGATTGGACTGGTTATTCTCTGAGAGTGAATGGCATTCGAGCCGATTATCGTAATTCGCGGCGAAGTTCGATAGCATTCCTAGTAAGGGAGCGTGGGAGTATTGATCAATCAGTTTCATAGAAATAAGAAGGGTATCGCGCGGTAGCGTTCCTCGACTGCGAAAGAGACGCCGTTAGAGTCTGTTTTCATTTGTACCCATCGCACGACCGACGACCAGCGTCCTTTCTTTTCAGCAGGACCGTCGTGATCACGCCGACGCCAGATCTTCGCGTAACGTTCGCTGAAGTCTTCCTGGGAAAATGGGTCGAACGGCCACGGTCGCTGTTTCCACGCTGAATCAATGGGCGATGGACTTCGATGGGAACTCGAAGCGAATCTTTCAGAGCATCCAGGAGGCTAAGGAAGCTGGAGCTACCTACAGGAGCGGTCCGGAGCTTGAGATCTGGTAAATTTAACCTTAAGACAGTGAGGAATTTTTTTAAGATATATTTTAAGATCTCTCTTGCTTCTTCCACCTGAACTGTTCATCACTCTCTTCATCTTGCACCTTCACCAGCGGATACAGCTGCGAGGATCATTTCTACGAGCCGGACACTCTACTGCACAGCTGGGAGGTACTTGCTGAACTCTTGCGTTCGAATCTTTGCGAGAACATCCTGGTGGACGTGGGGATGCCCGTGATGCACAAGAACGTGACGTACAATTGTCGCGTTGCTTTTCTCAATCATAAGATTCTTCTCATCAGGCCGAAGATGCAGCTGTGCGACGACGGGAACTATCGGGAGAGCAGGTGGTTCTCACCCTGGACAAAGGTCGATAGAAGCTTAACGTGCACGATACTACTTGTTGCGTTGTACCCAAGGGTCGACGATCCTCGCTGGGGGATGACTCATCCGGTACTTCTACTTTGCGCAGGAACGCACCGTCGAGGATTACTTTTTGCCCAGGATGATCGGACAGATAACAGGACAGAGCCTTGTACCTTTCGGGGACGCCGTCATCTCCACCAAGGATACCTGCATCGGCTTCGAGATCTGCGAGGAACTCTGGAATCCGGCCAGCAATCACATCCCCATGGCTTACGACGGGGTTGAAATAATTGCTAACGGTGCGCGTTCATGCGATTCCTTAGAATCCTTTTAAAACGTCCTTGAAAGCTTTAGTAGATTCCTTGGATGCGTTTGCTGTCGTCTTAAATCTCCTTCATCTGTGATATCAGGTAGCGGTTCTCATTTTGAACTGCGCAAGGCTTACGTGACCTACGACCTCGTGCAATCAGCCTCCTTTAAGGCGGGTGGCTGCTACATGTTCAGCAACTTGCGTGGATGCGATGGCGCTAGGCTGTATTTCAATGGCGGCTCTTGTATCGCGCTCAACGGGAAGATTCTCAATCGAGGTCAGCAGTTCGCTCTAGAGGATGTCGAGGTCACTTTAGCCACTTTCGACCTCGAGGAGATACGCTGCTACAGGAATAGCGTTAGGTCGAGGTCTCACACGGCCGCAAAGGCACAGCCCTATCCGCGTGTCAAGGTCGACTTTGCTCTGACCACCGATCATCTTATCTGGGATCCGCCAGATAGGTTCATCGAATGTGACACTTGCTTTGTTGATAAGAAATATCATAGCGATCATCAGCACTGGGAGAAGAAGCTGCATCGTCCACCCGAGGAAGAAATATCATTGGCCCCGGCCTGTTGGCTCTGGGATTACCTGAGGTACGTTCGCGCCCTATCCTGAATAAGGTCTACGAATGAGCTAACAATCAATACTAATGCACTCGGAAGGCGTTCTGGCCAGGGTGGTTTCTTTCTACCCCTAAGTGGGGGCATCGACTCCTCCGCAACCGCCTGCCTCGTCTACTCCATGTGCTGCTTGGTCATCCGCGCCGTCGTCGCAGGGGACTGTCAGGTCCTCGCTGACCTTCGCAGGATAATCGGGGACCCCAAATACGAACCGAAGTCTCCGGAGAAGCTGTGCAACATTATCCTTGTTACCTGCTACATGGCTACGGAAAATTCCTCGAGCGACACGAGGTCTAGGGCCGCTAACTTGGCATCCGAAATTGGTTCCTATCATCTTAGTATCGGTATTGATACCGCAGTCACCGCGATCCTAGGTATATTTCAGCAGGTAACCAAATTTAGCCCGAAATTTCGCGTCCAGGGTGGCTCGCCTCGTGAGAATCTTGCGCTTCAGAATATTCAGGTAAAATCAATAGATTAATCTTTTCTCTGATTAGGAGCTTTACTGCTTTTAGCTAACTTGTACTTTTGTTCATCTTATGAAGGCGCGACTCCGCATGATCATCGCTTATCTCTTTGCTCAATTGATGCTCTGGGTCAGGGGTCGACCTGGTGGCCTTTTGGTTCTTGGTAGTGGTAATGCCGACGAGGCACTGAGGGGATACTTCACCAAGTATGACTGTAGCAGCGCTGACATTAACCCCATTGGCGGAATATCGAAGGACGATCTCAAGGAATTTCTCAAATTTTTCCGGTTGGTCGTCTTTTCGTCCTTCATTTGGTATGCGTGTTAGAAAGATGTCTTGAAGAAGTCTTTAAAGTTATTAAGGACCTGAGAATTCGGCCACCTTGAACAGGCCTTGCACGAACCAAGACTTTTAATCGATTGATCACAGAAGGAGAGAACCTTAAGATTTCGAAGTTTCCTATACTTCCAACGAGTGCGAGGGAGATAGAGTTATTGGAATTTACGTGCGCAAGACAGAGACATACATACAGATAGACCCAAATTTCATCTGTAAGGAACAGTCAATTTTCCGAAGGGTACCTACCCACGATTTGGGCTACCACTATGTCTGTCCTTCTCTTACGCACGTAAGGGCCCGTAAGACCCTCTCTCTCGCACTCGCAGCAGGTATAGGAAATTCAAAAATCTTCAAACTTTCTAAGCGATCAATCAAATTGGCGATTTATCAATGGACAATTGAATCGGCTATTCCAACGACGTCTTCAGGACGTCCTTTGCACTGTCTGGCTTGTCAGCCTTTTATCAGTGCTGGAGTTATCACGTTTCTACTGATTAGGCAAAACTACGGTATCACCGCAATAAATAGCATCCTCGAGGCACAACCCACGGCGGAATTAGAGCCGCTTCACGAGGACGGCGTCGTGGCGCAATTGGACGAGATAGATATGGGTATGACGTACAAGGAACTGGGAACTTTCGGCCGATTGAGAAAGCAAAACTGTGCCGGTCCGTTCTCCATGTTTTGCAAACTCGTTTACATGTGGGATAATTGTACGCCAAAAGAGGTATGTAGTCGGTCAGTGCGATTATTCAATTAACGACGTAATATACGACTCCGATTACGTATCTCTGATATTACCCGTTAGGTGGCTGACAAAGTGAAACATTTTTATCGGTGCTACGCGATAAATCGTCACAAGATGACGGTACTTACGCCTTCGTGTCACGCAGAGACTTACAGTCCCGATGACAATAGGTTTGATCATCGTCCATTCCTTTACAATCACACTTGGAAATGGCAGTTCAATGCTATCGATAATCAGGTAAGCGATAATCGATTAGCGATAGATCATAAATCGGTTAAATTTACAATACACATAATCCGAGGTACGAACGTGATTTTTGCTGATGTTTGGATCCAGGTGAAACAAATGATCGATGAAAAATGGACGCGACAGCCTAGGAGAGTAACAGTGGCTCCAGAATATAAGCATGGTGGAGCGAAACCGTTTAGTGAGTAAAAAAAACAAAAACGTACGTTTTCGGGAAACCCCGTAGTAGGTGATGTTGCACGGCGGTCTGATCCATAGATCTTTGACGGTAAAGGTTGGTAATAGGAAATGGATGCTGTGGTAGTATATTGTCATCTAACCCAGGGGAATTTTTATTATCTGTTACAGGGTCTTCCGTTTATCCAGGTGTAGTAGTTTAAGCTTAGGCCCTATTATCAATTTTCAATCAACGACCAGCAAAGTGCCTCGTCGTCGTTCGCACCGATGATCATATTATTTTTCTAAGAAACAACGCAACGTCTGTACTCCCGCTGTTATCACGTAAATAAAAGAACCTCCAGAGAGATTAGCGCCTGAACGAATGGTATTGTCGCAATCTTTACCACTGCGGGATTGTCAATGATGGCGAAGAGAAGAAATCCGGTAGATGCTTGCTTGTAACATTGTTTTATTGTCTCTTGAGTTTCTACATACAGGAAAGTGCGTAACCACGTTTTACCGTTATAATCGATTATTGATTAGGACTAAGAATAAGAGCTATAACGATAATCCAAAGGACGTTGCCCCGAAGTAACGAGCCCCTTATGTGTATGATACAAAAAGAGATAGAGAGAGAGAGAGAGAAAAAAAATCGCCCAAAACTCTCACTAAAAGGCTCGCACTCGTCTCTGCAGCATCTCGATCGTGCGCAGATACCTTAATCGTTGGTGCAATCATCTCGAACGTCTGGACCCACTTATTCTCTCAATTAAGTTGATCCGTTTTCATTGATACTTCACTTTCTCTTTACTGGTCTATCCGACCACGTTCATTCACACGCTTCACACGTTCATACGTTCATACGTTCATACGTTCATCCGCAATCAGTCAATTGATCGTTCGATCGCGTTAATAAGTAAGAAAATTGTTCGTAATGATTATCCCGTGAATCGTAAATCATTTATGGGATAAGCGTACGCGACGGAGCATTACATAACACCTTATAATTACGCGAAGACGAAAAATCAGGCATCGCTTATGTAAAGGCATATACACACAAAAATTTTCTTTAGCCGTCTCTCTCGGCCCAGTCCGAAAAAAGACGCGGAGCGCGCGAAACAAGGGTTAACGACGATAAATATTTTTATAATAATATTAATAATAGTCGTACCTGGATGAATACAATAATAATTGATGAATCATCGACGCGATATCGTCGACGACGACGGCAACGGTGACGTCGACGACGATAGTGGTCATGAAACAACACGCCTACAGCCTAAACATCTACATGACGTAATTTATATATATATATACTATTATGATAAGGATAGACGATGACGATAATATAATTAATCAATAAAATTATCAATAAGAATGACAACAATAATCTTAATGATGACGATACGAATACGGACACGTGTAATGACAATAATAATATAACATTATGAATAATCCTAGTCGATACGTCGGACAATACTGCACGTAAATTAAATAATAACGAAAGTACAGATTGCGCGTCGAGGAAATAACCGTATTAATGAGTATTGCTAGGGAGGTCCGGGTAAAGAAGGATTGACGGGAGAATTTTGGAGGGGAAAAAAAATGGTGGAATTGAGGAATTAGGATTTTTTTTTAAGGATTATGAAATCAAGGCAATACGGGAATTTCCCACGCTTACTGTACATAAACAACATACATATTATGCCAAGGTACTAAGAGTTACGGAGCGAGTAGGAGCCACGACGCACGCATACGCCTCGAGAGCCTAATCGTAATTAATATTTACAAGAAAAAAAATATATATATTTTCAATCGAACGACTGTAAAGTCGAAGGATCCTAATTGCGCCCGTTTATTCCACTCTCTAAACTCACCGTAATCGTCAACGTCTCAATCTCTATATACAAATCATCCGATCGATCCGATCTTCTCTCGTCATTCGGCAAAAAAAAAAATCGCATGTATTATGCGAGGAAGAAAAAAAAATCGCGTCTCTTCCCGCAACCGCACCCCTCCCCACTCCACCCCCGTCAATATTTATATTATTATCCGCTCTCTTCGTCTTTCCTTCGTTGCTCGGCCAACTGGCTGGCTGGCTCGCTTAATTGCTTAATCGATTGATTGGCTGACACGCCAGCCGCGACTGGTTGTTACAGCTAACAAAATGGCTGACAGTACCGAATGTATAAGGGAATACGAAAAGGAGGAGCGAGTCCGCGAAGATGCGTGAATCGTGCGTCGCGAGTGTTTCGCGCGCGTGAGTTCCTTAGCCGCCGCAAAATTGCACGAATCCCCGATTTCTGGGTAATTGTGTGATTGTGTGTGTGTGTTTGTGTGTGTGACTTGTGTATAAATATTGCGTGTTTGTGTCTTCTCGCGTGCGCGCGTGCGTACATCTGCTGCGTGTGTTGTGTCCGTGTCTTTGAATCCTTTTGCCGTGCGCACGAAGTGGAATGTTGAGTTTGGAAAAAGTAGTCCTTTTCCCCCCCTATATCACAGGTTACACCTACAAGTGCACGTATATTATTATTATTATCATCATCATCATCATCATTCATTGACATCAATTAAACTATATCATAAGAGAATTGTTCTCGAAATCTCGATTATAATCCGATCCGAATTTGACGACTTCGCGATCGCGAGATATTACGATAGATTTGTTTCTAGGTATTCGTGTGGGATCGAGAGGATCGAGGGATCGACGACGTGATTTATTGATTCTCGCCTCGGCCAGTGTATCGCGTCGGGGATCCCTCGGTAACCTGCCAAGTCGGAAACTCAACGTAACTTTCCCTGCGTCTCCCGTAGGAATAACGTTTCATTTGTCTGACGAGTTTTCGCGTGCGAAAAAAAAAATTAAAAGCATTCCTGAAACGTTGGGTCCGAGTCTTTGGGTCTCTCTCGAAATTCGGAGTGACGCGGCGATTACTAGTTTATTATTTTTTTTTCTTTTACTTCACCAGTCCCCAAATACCAAAATACCGCGGCGCCAACTCTTTTTCTTCTTTTCTTTTCTTTTCGCGTACTAACGACTAATCGATAAAAAATACTGCGTTACGACTTACGAGGCGTTCTAGATTTAAGTATAAAATGGCGCCTGCCATTGGCACCTTGCGTAAATACTTTGGCTTTTGCGAAGATTAATAGAAAATTTAACGTGTTTATTTTTTTTTTCACTTCCAAGTCCCAGGTCAGCTTGACAAAGTTTTTTACCAGGCGTGCCAACGGCAGGCTCAGGTCATTCATATGAGTCCGATGATTAATCGCAGTTCCTCGAGAACCCGAAGAAAACGCGTGACGACGACGACGTCACCTTGTCAGAAGGACGAGGCGCGTCCAAGGCGTCCCGAAGTCTTGCCCGTCACCACTGCGGATGCCTCGATGAACGTTTTCGCCGCCGACTTGATGCAGGAATCCAGACTTTGCGTATCCCGGTGCAGGAGGCCACCCTGAAGTTACACGAGCAAGAACAATTGCTGTGCCCCTTCGCTTTTGCTTTCGTTTGTCTCTTTGATAATTCTTTTCTTTCTCTACTCAAATCCCCTCTAACTTTACCCCGATAATCAATGCTAACCGCGCAAACGTTCCCCGAGGTGTAGGCGCGTGCGAACTTTGAACTCGGCTCTGACATTTTGACTTTTGCTTTGCCGTCATTAATGGAGTCGCTACGATAATCATCTCGGTGTTTATGTGCGCACCTGGAGCAGCATGTTGGCGAAATTGCTGTTTGTGAACTTGAAGTGCCGCTTGTCGTAGAATTTAAGAAGCGCCGGGCTGTACGGATGCTTGTCCTTTAGGTGGAGATAGTGCACTTCCGGTTCCTGCGTTGTGTGTCCGCACTCCTCGCACACGTAAACCTGTTGATCAGGGAGAGAAGGAATGAGATTACCGTGCGCGTGCGTGAGAAAAGTATGAATCATAGGTGAAGTCATCGTTTTATTGTTACCTTGGTGCGACGCTCCTTGTAGGCGTACTGGTGCTGCACTCCGTGAACTTTGAGACAATGACTCTCGAGGGAGCATCGTTGCGTAAAACTTTTCTCGCAGAGGTTACACTTGTAGGGTCGTACGCCGGTGTGCGTTCTTGTGTGCCTTTTGAGGTCGAAGGTATCGTTGAAGCCCTTGCCGCAGAAGGTGCACAAGTAACGCTTCACGTCGCTGTGACACTTCATGTGACGATTGAGCAATCTTTGAAGACTGAAATTCTTGCTGCACACTCGACAGGTGAATCGGTTGGGATCGTCGTCCTGCAAAGTGGCGAGATAACATTACTTTTTCTGTATTTTACGTAAAATTGTACGTGGCGGATGTTTATGACGGTTACCTTGCCAGCTGGTGGTCGATTGGCGCGTTCTTCGTCGCGGCTGGCAGCGGCCTGTCGCTGACCCTCGATGGCTAGAGGATTCTTGATACCGTGTCCGCCATTTACGAATTCCAGTTGACAGTCACCAGGGAGACCAAGCTGTTAAACATAGATCAGAGAAAGGTCAGAGGTGATTCGTTAAGAGTCGGAAGTGCAATACGATCGGATGAAGCACTCAAGTTGATTGGCATTGCATAGTGACGACGAAGGATGCTTTACAGGAGAAGTCATTGCGAAGATTCTCGAGATGGAAGAGGGTGAGCGTGGTATGAGAGCGAAGAGGAATTTCTTTATGATTAAGGTCAAAGTTCATCGTTCGATGCCGTGTATGCTTTTGCCTGGATCAATCCGGGGTGCTTACCCTCTGCTGTAGTACACCGACCCGTTGCGTGAGAGGGGGCTCTCCAACGGGTCCCGCAGGAGGTGCACTCACTGTAGCTGATACTCCCGAAGGGCTTGGAGCGTGTTCCATGAGGGCGCAGGATGGGGAGGTGCTCGTTGACGCAGCATCCAAGGAACAGCTAGCTCCTCCAGGACTGGGCAGGCTACCACCAGCGCTGCTTCCCGAGTCCAATTCGAGGCCTTTGATAGAAACAGAAAAGATAATTGTTAATTTGTCATTGATGATGTCTGATTACTTCTATGGATGATTCGGTAATAATTGACGTACCGCTTCCGGTAAAGCTAAGGCCAGGACTCAGTAAACCTTGATGTTGCTGATGGTGGTGCTGTTGCTGTTGCTGTGACTGTTGTTGATGTGGCGAGGTGGCGGTCGCAGCCGCCGCGGCTGCAGCCGCTGCCGCAGCTGCAGCTGCTGCCTGCTGTTGCAACTGAACTTGAATTTGTAGTTGTTGCAATTGTGGCTCGGTTTGATGTTGATTTTGATTTATATGCAATGCCAATTCAGGTCGTTCCTTTGGAAGTGGCTGGTAGCTTGATTCTCCTGGAGGATATGCCAATCCAGATGCCAATTTTGTGGTATTGAAGTGTTGCGGTGCTGCGTAATGCCTGAAAGCGTATATAAGTAATCGTTAATGAGACTGACAACAGGAATCATTAAAAAAAAAGATAACTACTTCTTCCTAATTTAAAAAACTTACCTCGAGGTGTCAAAACTTCTGTTCAGAGCCATACTGTGCTCAGGAAAAGGATCGACGCTGGGCTCGACTGGTGTAGTCATTTGACCATCCTGGCCAATTCCACTTCCGGCAGAAGCTGGCGAGTGAAGCGAATCCTCTAGAAGGTCGTTACCTCCATCTTCGGCAGGAAGTCGAGGCAAAAATAAATCAGCCGCATCACTCAGACTCTCAAGGAGCGCCGTGTGATCAGAAGGTGAGCTGAATGTTAAAGTTGCCGTAAATTGGAGAGGATCGACCACTGCACCAGTCACCATGTCCACCATCATTCCTGAATCAGTTACGTCATACGTTCCGTATTGTCCCGAAAGAAGATCATTCGGTTGAATCTTGTAAGCCGACAGATCTTCCTCTTCCTTGAGAGCGAGACCATAGGAAGCGCAGACGTTTTGTAGAAGAGAATACTGCTTGGCTTCCTGCGCACCGTACTGACTATGTTGCGCATTCACGTCTTGTTGACCCGTGTCACACTCCATACCTACTGCCGGTGATGGCGTCAGATAGCCATTTCCTAAAAATCCCAACACAATCGCATGAGCAACCTCATCTGAGGTCCAGGATGAAGTTGACTGTGGCATCAGGAACACAAAGACGTACCTTGGGTGCTGTTGTACTGATTGGCAAAATTTGCAAGGTTGTTGCCACCCTTAAGGGACTCGTAGAACGGAGGTAAGGAACCAGTGGGAGGCGAGCTGGGTCCATAATTTCCACGACCTCCATTACCACCAGGATTCATACCGCCACCACCAGCACCACCTCCGATAGCACCGCCGCCGCCGCCTCCTCCAGTTCCACCACCCATAGCTCCTCCGCCACCACCGCCTGACGAATAACTCGCACCACCTCCACTTGAAGAGGACCCACCGGAACCGGCATTCGAAGAGCCACCACCGCCATTTCCTCCGCCACCTCCGGAAGCAGTGGACGATCTACTGTGTCCGCCTGCCGCGTGTGCGGATTGTGGTCCGGAGAGTCGCATTGCCAGAAGAGGCCTTGCTATCGAATTTCCTATGGTGCGCGACGCTTTGGCACCTTCACGGCCACATTCATCGTCCGCTGCGTCCTCCTTTCTCTTGGGTACAGCGTAATCTATTGGCTGTTCCTGAAGATCAAGATCATTATATAACCATTTCATGACTGAGCTATTTCGAGCTTCATCACTTCCGGTAGACTTACCTGCTCGGGTTCCTGGTTCTGTGGAATCTCAATCTTAGCCTCCTCCCTCCTGGAGGATTGCGTCTGTGCAGGCACCCTCTGTATAACCGAGACTCTGGTTGGTGGTTCAACTCGCGGTGTCTTTGGGGGTGTCGGTGGTCTGGGTAATTCAATTTTTTCCGATTTAGGAAGCGATTTCTGTCCATCGTTAGGCGCTATCGGTGGACTGCTGTATTCCTTGCGTTCGGCCCTGGTCAGAACGTGACCTTTGCTACCATAAGGTACATCACCCCCAAGGATACTCGATATAAAACGTCTGGGGGGTGTGTTCGTCGGGGTGGACGGCTGCGGTGGAGGACTTCCTGCCGGGCTCGTGCTGCGCAGACTTTCGGGAGTCGTCGCGCGATCATCCTCCGATTTGTCTCGATCTACAGGGAAAAAAAAAGTGGAATTAGGTGTCATTGACGTTACTCATTAATTTATTCATCCAGTATCACATCGGAAATTCAATCTGTCCAAGACGCGTTCTGATAACGTGTAAGATAACTCTGTGTAATTATTTGTTTTCCTACACGAACGATTACCGATAATCGCAACCCTTTGATCTTTCGCTTCTACCATGACGCGCACTCGTCGATCGACATTGCTGGCCTTGACAATCTACCGTTCGCGTTCCGTGAAACAAGCTGAACGGCTGACTGCCATTCCTACCGTTCTTTTCCCGTGGCAGTGGCAGCAGCGTTGCGAGTGCGATAGCAAACGTTCCATAGCGGAGCCGCGGTCACTGGCCCGCGCACCTCCAGGCACGACGCCTCTGGACGCCCTCGACGCCTCCGCTCTCCGTATCGTCGACTCGTCGAGGAACGTTCTCTCTTGACTTTGACACCGCTCGATTCGCGAATACAGCACGAGGACGTAGCTCGAGCGTAAACCAGGAAGTCACAGAGGATTCGATGGATTGCATAGTGATTTTTTCATCGACAGTTAAAAAAAATTAATTTCGATCAATCGCAACTCATCTCACCCGTCCCTCTGTACAAGGCTCGGTACTTGACTGCGTAATAATTCGAAAAATTTTCTCAAATCTTTCATACCTCAAACTCCCTCTACGATGTACACGCGTTTCCTTTACGCAAGCGATTGCGTCACGCACGACGCGCCTTTAAGAGGATCCAAAATGGCCGATTCGTTAGGCAACCTTCGAAGCTGTACACGCGTCTAACTAAATCCTAACTGGTCGCACCGCACTATAAATATGAACGTGTCCCGTGACCAGTATACCGATGCGAGAGAGAGACAGAGAGAGAGAGAGAGAAAGAGAGAGAGAGAGAGAGAGAGAGAGAGAGAGAGAGAGACTGCACGTTCGGTAGAAGCAACGTGCGACGGAGAACGAGAGAGAAGGGAAACCGGTACTTTGTTGCCAGAGAGGAGTTAGGTAGTCGAGTAGTCGAGCGAGCGAGAGATTCTTCCTTGGTACGAGTGAGACTGACGAGGATGGAGAATCGTAGTGTGTTCATGGTGACTCGAATGCCTGGTGAGAAAAGGTGATCTCAAATGTAAACGTTTTTATAACTCTGATTCCAAAATGACGTTGCGGGTTCACGATTAGGAGCTTTAGCATAGACGCCAGTGGGTTTAGGGAGGACGGTGATTTTGTGAAATATTGCCATTATCGATAGACGAAACGAAACGCTAATGGGCTTCACGCCATAAGACAAAATTTCCGAAAGTAGAGTCGCGCTCGGCACAAGCTTACAATTTGGGTCAATGCCAACGACGCAATGTCTGCAGAGCTCAGTGAAGTTTTAGTCGGCGTTGCGCGATCAGTGGCATTAGATCGCTTTCAATGTCAGCCGTTCACCATCGTGGGAGGTTTCTTGATTTAATCCAGAGTCAGGCCGGACTGCCATGGATTGTAGCTAACTTCACCATCGTCATCGACCAACGCCATTGGCTTCTTTACCATGGACGTGCGCACTCCCCTTTAGTCGTCGACCTACTTGGCCGTTCAATCACACGATCGAGTCCAATCGTTACTTCGATTGATTTCCAAATCTTGAAGAGACTGTCGATACGCTGAAACAGGTCCTACGGTAGTATCGGTCCCCAAAAGAAAAAGAACAGAACTCGTAAAATTCAACAACGCGAAAGTGAAACCCAAGAAACGTTAGCCCACCGATCCTCCTTACGTCACTCGATATCTTCCATAATTCGAGGTTACGCTTGTCCCTCGATAGCTTTCGCTTTTTTTCATTGATTAACATTCGCGCTTACACCTTGCCATACTCGCGTTACGTCTTAGGGATGAAAGGGGATGAGCGTCGAAATAGAAAATGTCAAGCTTGCAAGGTGGATACGCAAGAAGATGGGTCCAGAATAGAAATAGGATCCGGATCTCTCGGAATGGACTGGGTCCCTCCCCCACAATTGGATATAGCCAGAGGTTCAACGGAAGGCCTTAAAGGGTTCGAACGTAGTTGCGTCAAAGGGATGATGCTTTTGGTGCATCCTTGGTGCAGCTGGTTGAACATGCAATGCTTGAACCAGTGGACTACGCACATCAGTCAGCCAGACGCATGTGTGCGTATAGGTGTGGAGCGCCTGCCGTTTATGTAGCGGTACCTTGCGTGGGCTGTGGAAGCAAGGTGACACCATACCGGCTGGCTTGACCGTACAGTGCTATTATATAAGGGGTCCACGAAGTAACCGGTGCACCTCCAACCGCTTCCTTTCATTCATCCACCTCCTCCAGCTCATCGTGAAGCGTCTTTTTTTGTCAAATGCAAATATTTTGATCTGCTTTCGAAACCTCCTGAACCTTGCCGCACCTTTCGACGAAGATCAGCCAGAGCTACGGTGTCTCTCGCCAGTAACTCATCTGCACTTGGCCCCCTTGCTTTCGAAGAATTTCGGTCACGGCTGATCTCTTGCGCCATTATAAAGTCTCCTGGCATTGCTATGGATTGCCGGGTTCTATACACGCGTCCATACCCACTTACGGTTCTAATGCGCAAACGATGACGTCGACGTGTTGCTACCTCGAGGACAAAGCTCTTGGAGTCCAGTTGGAGTCTATATATGTGTGTATATATATTATATATATATCTGTGGTGCGAGATCACGAGAGCGTGCGCAGCTACGAGTGACAATGATGATGATGATGACGACGACGATGGTCGCGCATTGTACCCTCGTCACAATGAGTGCACATCCCGTCAGATAGACACATAGGACTTTGGCGCAAGTGCATGTTAATTATGTTACACGAACGACGCTATTTACATAGCGACGAACGGGACTCTGTTTGAATCTGATTCTCGAGGAAGAGTCGCGGAGTCAGGTCGAGTGCCGTAATGAAAAGTTAAGAGTCGTCAAAGTCTCCAACCCGTTCGGCCCGGATTGGCCTCGGAAGGCGCAAGGGGAAGGCACGTTCTCCACCGTAACTGGAATGAGCGTGCGCGGCATCGCGATTCGCGACCACAATGCTCTCCTCGTGGTTTACACGAGCAACCTGACGCTCGACGCCCTAGCATCCATTTTTTTTTTTTTTTTACGTGCCTTCGCATAGGAATGCGGTGATCGCTCTGGGTCTCAGGATCCAAACGACGGAATCCCGTTCAAGGAAAACGGTCCAGAGTCATTTCTTGGCTCGAGGCAAAATCACGGCAGCTCTATCTTCTTTCTGTGACACTGACTATATACAGTTGCTGGTTTTGCTCTTGGATAGCTGTTTAGCGATGCCAGCCGAGTCGAGTCGAATACAGTCGAGGACGAGCTGCGACTTCCCCTCTGTCCCTCTATCGTCTCATCGCGATAGAGCTCATAGCTCTTGGTTCTCAGGCCGTCACGTTATTGGCGTTAGGCTCTACCTACAGTACGTTGACGCGACTGTCAGATCGACTCTGTCGCTCGTTCGCTCATTCCTGATGCGGCTGCTCGAGCGTCGAAGTCTCCGATGTTTAAGTCATTGTCAGCCGGCCGGCAACTCGTTCGACTACTGGAATCGCTGAACCGTGGAGGAGGTTGGAGCGTTCAAGGTTACGACGATGAACGATGAAATAAATGACGAACAAGTCGGTGGTGAAATGGCGAGAAATTTTAAAGGTTGAAACATTAAAACGAAGTTTTGCTTTGATTTCGTGTGTCCCCGTTTATGGATTACGGCTGTAACCCCCTTCCCTCCTTTTCCCTCTAAGAGCATCAATAAAAGCGAAAAGAAATAGGCCGGTCCTCTACCCTCTTCCCGAACCCTCCCTCCCACCTCCCGGATTCTTCACGATTTCTAAACCAGTTTTAGGACCAAACTCGTAAGGACCCTCCTACTCACTGTACCGTTGCCTGATAAACCTTCGTCACGAAAAGCGTGCGCGCCTGCAAGGAGCGACGAACGGCTCTCGATTACGCAACCAGACAGAAGACGGTTTAAACGGCGACCAAACGTATCTCAACGGAATTCCACGGGAATGTTTCAAAGGTTAAGACATTAGAATGTCCGAGTTTAGGAAACTACCGAAGATTGTCAATCGGCTATTATCCTTCGTGTAAATAACCAAGTCAGGCGTTTGCAGAGTAAGAGATAGGGCCGATCCTCAATCGTATCGTCTATTGTCTAGTAATTGCAAAATTTCGAAAGGGTCCTGTTCCAAGCTTCGAGCCCCATTTAATCGTTAGGATTCCTTTCTCAAGACCTTGATACTCCAGTGGAAGGTGCACTGGCTCTGATCGTGGCACCTGCGAGCAGGTGCGAGCACCTGCGACTGGCAGCTCGACACATCCCTCTTTGCAATTTTTTCTAAGCCCTGATTAGGAAGATTGCTCGGGCAATAATTGCCAAGCGGGAACGATGCATGTGAACTGGACTTACATTGGTATTTGTTGACGATGAGACTCAATGGTTCCGATCCACCTAGAGGACTCTCCTTGCCACTGGCCGGTGGACTCTTGCCAAGGTGTTGTGCCTCGAGGAGCCTCAGTTGCTGCTGATGCAGCCGATTCTTTATGAGAAAGATTTTCGGCATTTTTACGAGCCCTCGAGAGTATGCCACTCAATGTCGAGAAGCGCGTCACCTCACTACGTTCATGCCACCATTAGTAACCTTCACACGATATGCTTAACCTCCTTCGTTAGTCAAGGTCGTGCACCACCGTACAGCACTGATTGGTTACGCTAATAAAATTGTATTAACTTCCAACAACGATTCCCGGTTCACCAGGAATATAAACGAAATTATCTGGTCCCTTGTTTTTGCTTTCTGTTAACGTTTATTTTTCACGAAATTACACCTCGAGAGTCCCGCCAGAAATTCTCCATATACATTAGAAGCCGTGGCGCGACCCTTCTCGTACAAGTCAATTCTCTGTTGACAAACGTCTGTACAATATTCAAACGTATTTCACACAATCACTATACCGATAAGAAAAAATGATGGAACCTGATTACAATTAAACCGCCTCACGTCAGAGCGCTACACGAAACAATCACAAGCGTGTACGGTTATCGCGAAGGACATTGGTAATTTTTCGTAAATTTACAGTTATGAAAAGAGAGCGCAGGAGAAGAACGTCTCCCAACGCGCACGTTCGGTCTCTTGTGAGCGACTAAGGCTTCGTGGGGATCTCGGACGGGACCCCGGGCCCGACCGTGAGTCCCCACTCCGTAGAATCCTGTGGGCCCCCGATTCTCGTTCTCTCTCGCTCGCTCGCACACCACCTCCTGGCTGTCTCGCTGCGTCTGAAGCCCCCTGCTCCCCACCGCGCTTCTCCTCTACACTCAAGTCCAATCGACGCCACTGCCGTTCGCCGCTACCTTCTCCTCCTTGGAGTTACTGCTTCTCGATCCTTGAGCCAGGAGGACTGGCAGAGCCACCTCCAGCAATCCGACCGACATGAAAACCACCACCTCCTCCCGCTTCCTTACTCGCTCGCCGCTTTACCGCGTCCTCTACGATCCGTCCCGTTCCTGCGGTGCATTTTGGTCCTTCTTTTGCCATCGCGTAAGAAGTGGGAGCCCGCCGGGGCGCTTGCGCGTAACGGAGAACGCTGGGGCCCCGTGATACGTGCCTTGCCTGAGACTCTGTCCGGTCTGTTCGACTGTCCCGACTGTCTTCCTCGATGTTTTCCTCTCTCTCTTTCTCCTCAGAGATAGCTCCAGGTATATCCACATGTCTAACCATACTGCGAACGTGTGTATAACCCAGCGTAGCGTAGGAGAAGGAACGACGCTCGCTGTTTCCATGAAGCGAGACAGACAGCAGGTGTATGAGGTTTGCGTGGACAGGACGACGCGAAGAAGCAAGGTTACGTTTACCTTTAGCTGCAATGCCGTGTTGAAGTTATGCCGTGAAGCGGTATATGCCTGGCGGCCGCTTATTGCCCGCCGCTTCACTCCTACAGTCACACCATATAGTCCCAGCCACAACTAACCAGTCGGCCAAGTATCTATGTATGTATATATATATACCTGATCCTCATGCATACGCGGCTTGAATATGCCAGGAGATGTCTCATCGAGATTTCGCAGATTTTCATAGCCAAACGAACCACGTGAACCTTGCTGTGGTTCGTGGAAGTGCGTCAACCTTGACCAGAAGGAGCGTCAATGTAAAATGGTACTTGTGCCCAATCTGGACCGGCGAACTGTGACTGTTGAATTATGGTCTCTCGGCACAGCACCCATCCACGTATATCTTCAGATCCTGGTCCGAGTATGGGAATGCTGTGATTTAGGTAAAATTCACTGTATTTCGGTGTCACGACGTTTACGACCTTCGCTGGAAAAGGGTCCCGGGCCTACGAGACAATAAGGTCGCACTCGCGACTATCCTCTTCTTGTCTTCGGTCAGAGACTCTTATGAAGCGTTCTTTACGATTTGATTTGTCATTTTTTTTCTTTTTCAAAGCAAACACCCGTTTTAAGGATTCTGGATGGTACATACCAAAGTATAAAGATTTCTTAATGAAATTTTGGAAAAATCTCATGGATTCGTATCGGGTTCCGACAACGGCCTCAGACTCACTTTTCCCGTGCGAGCGCGACGAGCAGGTAGTAAAAGGCAAAAT
The DNA here is from genome assembly GCA_030142225.1 of Pachycephus smyrnensis. Lineage (NCBI taxonomy): Eukaryota > Metazoa > Arthropoda > Insecta > Hymenoptera > Cephidae > Pachycephus > Pachycephus smyrnensis. The sequence continues at coordinate 175,154 of JARQST010000446.1, read as the reverse complement.
GACCTAAAGAAGAGATCAGGTGTTTATTTATCGTTGGTCCAGGACTCTCCTCCTCTTATCTCGCCTTTCCTACGTATCCATATCCATATCGGGACGCATGAATAAAATATCGTCGCCGTTACACCCAGCAGAGATGCAGAAGCGTCGACCGTCAAAGACGTTAAAACTCGTAACAGCAGTAGTGCGCGCGAAAGCCCAGAAGAAGAAGAAGAAAAAGAAGAAGAAAAACAAGAACGAGGAAGGTGATAAAAAGGAAGAAGAAGCTGTCGACGGCAGCGCAGTCATATCCCTTGACGCATAACTGCATTACCCGCCATTATAATCAATTTTCTTAGAGGTTGCGTCACGGCTCTCGCGCATATGGCGTGCCCTTGCCCGACGTCGTCGCATGCCTATGAAAAGCCTGCCGGAGTAACGAGCATTCGTAAAGAGCCATAAAGCGACGTAAGGTAATTCTCGGCGGCATGTGGCCGACGAGAGAATTCTTCTTTGACTTGCGAACTGCGAAGAGCTGCGCGCGCATCCGTACCTCCATTGTTCGTCCGGTGCACGTAGACACGTATGAACGTTTCCGCGTTTGATTACTCTTTAAAGACGAATAGAAACGGAGAAACGAATAAGACGCCGTGCGCGATGCTGTTGAAGAAGGTGAGAGAGAGGATAGCTACTTTCTCTTTGAGGGATAATCAGTTCTTCTTCCCCCTCCCTCCCTCCCTTCTCCTCCTCCTCCCCTCGCTCCACTCCCTCTTCTCCTCTCTTTCTTTTACACGAGACCTCTTACTGCCACGACTCCCACTCTCTCGCCGACTTCCTTCTTTATACTCTTTCTTCGGAATTACATTTCACCAACGCTCGAGCGTCATGTAACGATTACGCGTACGAGTAATCGAGACACTTATCTAACGTCTAACGTAACCGTATTTACGGCTGGCTGACGGTCGAGTCTTTCTCCCTCTTCTTCGTCCCCCCGTCCCAGCCACCGACGTTTCTCTCGCGCTGCTTTACTTTTCTACTCTTACTCCTGCAGCAGCGCTCTCTCGCGCAATGGTGGGGCGAGTCTTCTTTATTTTTTTTGCGATTTGAATAATTGGTTTCTAGGGTGGAGTGTGCGTACACCTCGGTTGTCGCCCTCTAATTAAGAGCGACCGGCGTAACGAGACGAAGGAACGAATAATCGAAGGGGACGACGGGAAAATGTTAAATTCATAAGAACCCGGCGCTGCGCACGCCTAGAGTCGCGTTGCACTTCGTAGTTTCTAGGCTTGCGAAACTATTTGTTGTCGTAACCAAGAGCCAAAGTCAAGGTCAAGGCGAACGCTTATGCAACCCATGCCTATACGTTGGTAATGTCAGTGTTAGCTGCCTATTATAATACCTACGGGTTCTCTACGTGCTCTATAATCCATCGTCAATATATTCATAAGTGGGTATACCGGATTTTACAATGTCTTGCGAAAATTACTATTCAGTCGTGAAACCGGCCCTTGCGAATTGTGACCCTTAATTCTCGTATACAATAACTTTGAAACCCTTGACCGGCACCATCGCCGCCCTCTATTCTTACTCCCGGCAGTTTTCATGTAATTATCGACAGTTACAATAGGAAGCCAGGTCAGAGTGAACGCAGCACGACGCCATTATAACGTCGACGTTCTCCTCACGATGGTCATTCGCCAAGGGATTAAATGTCATTAAAATTTGTTAATTGCTGACAATAACACGATCTACCTCCACCCCCCACCCCCTACTTCCACGTACCTAGGACTTAAGAGAGGAAACTTTTCCAGTGTAATAAAAAGTCCAATTCTTATGGGTTTAACCCTCTATTGTCCATGTGGATCCCTAATTTACATAAACACAAGTATATGACCGTATCGCTAATCTCTTGAACCCTATATATATACAAGCTGGTCAATATATTTTTGCACGTTGTCATTACTCTTATATTCGTCATTCTGGAGTCCGCAATCGAACGTAGTATAGTCTAAGGAGAACGTCAGGACGTCTTGGCGTCTTTAATGACAGTAAGGAATTCGCACTGTAATTACGGTTTGCCGTAGAACTTCGACCCGTGCCGAACAAAGATTCTCAAACCACCTGAGACCAGCGAGAATGGTCAGAGCCCGTAGCCAAGCGAGGATCCGCGAATACGTCATCAAGGAAGAACGATCAGATTGGGTATAGCCGTAATGTAAAAATGCGAAAATAACATAAGCCTTTTTCCGCGAATGCTAATTTAAGTGGAAAACGCTGTTAGGTCGCGATGCCGGCCAATGCCGTCGAGCACCACGGCTGACCATAACCGTTTAATGGACGCGACCATATGGGCGAATCGTGTCGCCGCAAGGCCAATGAAAAACCATACACAACCGACCACCTGTTAGCCGTCGCCACCTTACTGCGCAATCTGGCCAAATACGCTGAGATAGAAATTCAAAGACGCGTAAAACCGATTCAAGTGCGATTCGACGATTCGCAAGAATCGACAGGCCGATCTGTCGCGGCAAAGGCCAAACGACTCGTTTCGGTTTACGATTCGATTTTCTGTACTCTACCGCATTCCTGCTACGTTGCGATGACGCTTCGAATTAGCATCTTACCGATTGTCAGTGTAACGAGCAGTTCTTCTCTCTGAGTCTACCACGCGCGCTTATCCTGGCTCCCCTTATACCGATCTCCATAGAACGAGCTCTCGAGCGTGAACAGGCGAAATTACAAGAATCTGCGATCCCATCGACCGCCTCTCTTAACCATCAGTCTCGGAAGAGTCCTCTCTTCCTTCTTTTACTTATAACCGCTCTTCACTCCTCTCCTCTCTTCCTTGAGTTCACTGGCACTGTCCTCGTGTTCCGCTTCTTGCCTCCGACGCTCCTTTACGCCCGTTAACGCTCCTTTCATCCTCGGATTACGCAACGGTCTCGGAACGGCTAAAGAGACTGCGAGGAAAGTCGAGGTCAAACTTATGTTTTAAGGTCATTTTTAAGTCGAGTCAACAAAACAGAGTTTAAATTGAGAAAGGGTTTATCTATGCGGACGGACGATGGATTGACTCTACGGTATGTCTGTCCTTTTCTTATATACGTGAGCGGCCATAAGACTGTCTCTCTCGCACTCACGGCAGGTATAGGAAAAGGAAAAATTTGTAAACCTTCCAGAACCTTCTTTTTCGTCGATCGAATTAATTCATGATTGAAGGACATTCTATGGACGTCTTGTGGACATTTAACGAATATTATCTAATTTCGTTGATTGTATCTTTAGGGTAGCCTTTTGTAGGTACCATGGACGACGGAAAAGGTTTTTGCCATTCCACACTCGAGGCTTGTCGTTTTATGCGCTTTTCCCACCGCGAAAGAAACCTGTGTGAATGGCCAACGAATGTTCCGAGGTGTAACACGTCGGCGTCGGGACGGCTTCCAGGTAACTCCTAAGTTGGAATACCGCTAGGGTAAACACACTGGAGTAGCGATTGACGCTCGGTGCTCTCTAAGCTGTAACCTGATACCAGTTTCTGTCAAGCCCATTGAAATATTTTGACTTCCGCCACAAGTGCTTTTCGATTTTAACAAGAATCGTTGGAGACTCTGACGCAATTAACGAAAAATCTCCCTTCTAATTAATACCGCGTAATCGTCGCGTTTTAAAGAAACGAAGCTCCTTGCGCACGTCAATCAGGACGTCGAGAGCTCTTCTGGAAGGCGACGTTAGGCCCGTATGCGGGTGCCGTCATGCTTGAGAATCGACGCCGAGCATCGGCGTCGCTCTTGGTAGCACGCGCACTCCGACGACACGTTCCTAGGTCCCGTACGCTTCCCGTGCTACCTCGTGGGCCCGGTTGACCAATTAAGGGCCTGTCGTGACGGCACAGCTAGTCTCGACTAGCGTGCGAGAATCGTTCCAGTCCCTGAAACCCAAAGAATCGCAATCCGACCGAGACCGGAAAGCTGAGCTTGCTCAAAGTCGAGCGTCGAAGAAATATTCCGGAAGTAACGTAAAGGACGTGATAAAGAACAGGCTAATGGATCATGCGAAAGAGAAAGAGAATTTATTCTGGACCATGCACCTAAGAAGATAGATCAGCTCAGCTAGTACACTAATATTTGAAAAATCGCAATGACAAGCCAATTGTTACAACGAAAAACCAAAGAATGCTGAATCAATTTATACAACAGTTACTATGTCAATATAATATAACTTAAACAATCTATATACAATAGTAGCAGATAAATACTTAAGACGTCTTACACCACTCAGTGCGAAGCAAGGGTTGATTGGTTCCCCCTTATCATACGTTCCCAGCAACCAATCGTACCGTCTGAATTTAGAAACGCTTACGTAGGAGAAAGAGAGAAAGAGAGAGAGAGAGAGAGAGAGAGAAAGGCGAAAAGAAAGAGAGGAGAAGGAATCGCGCTTCTGACCTCAAGAAGAAGTTGCCAAGCCAAGAGAGACCGGTCTGGCTCGGATTGAGCCTCATGGAGACGGAGTCTACGGTATGGCTACCCTCTCGCAACTTCTTCGTGTAAATACAGCGCACTCGGAACGGACATGCACGTAGATAGAGGACCTTGCGCTCGTACAAAACCGTGCAGCACATACAGCGCATACTCGCGTATGCCTCGGTGTGCTGCTTACATTAAATAAATTACCGTGGCTACGGACCGGTAACACGGGAACGCTGTTACCTCCTCTCTCCTGTCCTTTCCCTCTACCCACCACCCCCTCCTCCTCTCCTCGTCGTTCACCAGCCACGACGAACTTGACTCGCTTCTTGCGCCACGGAGGAAGTTCAGTTTTAATGGTCGCTTCCCATGACCGTCTCTTGCCGTGGAACGCGCTCAATAGTGAGAAACTCACTGAAAAGAACTATTTCTGCCCGAGGGCGAAGGCGTTATCGCGGAAAGTCGCACTGCGACTAATATGAAAATAAAAAACATGGACGTACATTATGACGTATCCTTATAGGCGTTACTATTGGGGGATTTATTCCTGTTTGTTTTATTGACAGTCAAAATCTTACGTCTTTTGGGTACACCAATGGGTAGGCATGATCGAGTCCGTTATCGCCTTGGCGAACCGGCATAACCCAGCAGATATTTATGTACGTGCTCGTTGATAAGTATACGAGCGTCGGCGTCGTGACGCCGTGACAAGCATAGAGCGGGTACCTGCATCCAGCGGGATTCCTGTTTGGCACTGCCGTCGTACTTGGCAACGTTAACTATATATATTTACTTCCGATATCGTGGAGTCTCTTCCGCAGGAAGCGACCCGATTCCGGCGTCGTTCCGCTGCGGCGGACGATACGCCGATCGACCGAGTAACACAGCGACCAAGACCCTTTACTTTCTTTGCGGTTCCGTTAAAGAGCCACGGCGACTCCGTGTCCGGCCTGAGGAACGCGAATTCAGGTGCGGAGGTCAACTTACCTCAGGTTAGGGATTTCCCCCCCTTTTGTTTTCCCCTCGTATCCTCACCCACTCCTCTTTGGCCCCCCCCGAGCGACTTGCTAAAAGTTGGCGCCAACGCACACACGCGTCTCATACTTTGTGTATATGAGTACGCAGATTCCGCGGTACGTTCCTTGGGTTGGGCTTTGGGTTACTGCAAACAGAAACGACGGAAACGGATCGCCACTCCTTGCTTGTTTCATCGAGAGTGAAACCGTCGGGCTCCTTCCAATTTCAATTGGACGTGCTCGAAGTTGTTTTGAAAGTCGATGGCAAATTTTGAGATGACAGTTGCTTGAATTGTTGTAGCCATGCGATATATATATATATAGGTGTGAGATTGTTTTTCGGGGAATTTTGAAGATCAGTCTTTTCTCGATTGGTACCGCTCTTTTATTGCAGAGGCGCTCTCGACGTGGAAATAATCGGATCGAAGTGAACGGAGCAGACACGCTCGTTTAACTTGAAATTTGCTGCGCCTATGAATCAGTAAGATTTCGTGACCGAAGTTTTTTTTCTGTTTTTATATATATTTTTTTTCCGTTCACAGCGGAAGTTCCTTCACCTTTTCGATATCGTTGCTCAGTGCCAATCAGTACTGTCGTGTCATCGAGTACGAAGACTTTTGAGATAGGCCGCGCACGGAGGAACGAAAAACAGACAATCCATTAGATTGGGTGAGTAATGCATGACGCGGCTATTTGCATTTACTTCGTCGTACTTAAAGTTACAAGGAAGTTACGAAGCCGGTCTTGGTCCACGCGTACGTCCTACTTTTCACAGTAAGTCGATGATCACCGACTGTTTGATGATTCTCTCGAGTCCAAGGATGATCTGCATTATCTTTTCGTTTCCCGCGAGCCCGGTCTCTCTCTCTCTCTTGGTTTCTATTTAACGTCACAGATGAATACCCGGAATTACTCTTGATACAAAATGGCGAATTTCGCAGTCTCTTCAATTGTAATTTCTGGCTCCTTTGAATTCTCAGGACGCTAGTCCTTCCGGTTATCCCCTGGCAGTCATTCTAAACAGTATGAGAGAGAGTGAGAGGGAGAAAGAAAAAGAGTAATAGCACACGAGAGAGAGCGAGAGAGGAAGCGAGAAATAGAGAACGAATAAGAGGTAACAGGCGCAGACTTCTCTGTTCCTTCTCTTCTCTCTTTTCTCTCTGTCCTCTCTCTGTCTCTGGCCTCTCTGGGTTTCGCCAAGAAGACGTAACGGTAAATCCGCGGCCGCTGGCGTCCAATGAACCCGCTCCCAGACACTCGCACATCCTTCTTCGCCACGCTCGCACACATTCCACTCTCCTGAATGCGTACCGCCACCTTCTCCAGGTTTCCCCGTGTCCTCTACTTCTCTCCTCGCCTCGTCTCACACCTCTCTTTCTCTCTCTTTCTCTCTCTCTCTCTCCTCTCAGCTCCGAATTATTACGACACAAATAGAATTTTCGTGGTGGGACGAGGCGTTGCGTCACTTCTCCGCGATCCAACCTCAATCTAGGTCATCGTCAATCCCAGAGCCAAGGATTCCCGATTTAAAGGACCACTCTATGTACGTTGTGCTCTGTAACACTTTTTTTTATTTATCAGCCCGATTTGTGAAATTTCACTGATTTACTTTAGTTTCGAAAATACCCGTTAAACGCCTACTCTAAAATTCACCTACGAAACTTGTCGATAGCGTCTGTACGAATGAAATTTAAATGACATTGTAATTAATTCGGCTTCACTTTTACCAGGCAAGGGCAATCGCATGCGAAAAGTCACGTGACGTCTTCTACTGTTATATACATATATACGGCGTACGTCGTGTCCTACGAGAGAAGAAGCGTCCACGCATTGAGAATCCTCAGGTAAGTCCCTTATCGATATCTACTGATAGTCATCTTCGCGGGATACTTGGCTTTCTTTGTCCTGTGACTTTGGTACACAAGCTTGTCCAACCTCGTCGGTTAGCCGATTCGTCGACGTCACGATTTTAAGCCTGATTACGATTACCGTCAACAATAACAGAATAATGGAGGAATACGCGTTCGTATCGTTGTCCATGTGCACGCGTTGATCCAGGCGAAGAGTGAACAACCCGAGGAAGTTGTCGCGAGCACCCACAGTGATGCTTGGTGAAATGGAAAATCATCATCTGAAAGTCAATATGGAGGAATCGTTACGAGACACCCGTTACGTAGGCGGGTCACGAGTTAAAAGACGCGACGAACGACGATGTTGACGTAGATCGAAGGATAGATCCTATGATCGTTAAATATGTGAAATTAAATTATGAACTACCCTTGTCGATGAGCAAATTGTAATACGGTGTGAAGTAAGTCGATTCATAGAAATCAAGGTTGGGATTCTATCCGTCGTGGCGCTGCAGTCGCATACCGTTGCGTAATCAGAAGCCTTTTCATTTCGATTATTCCTTCGGGGCTGGTCACTGAAAATTATCATCGATTGGATATCGGCCAAATCGATACTTTGAATACCGAAAAGGTACGCCAGCGATGGGTCCATTATTCCTACCTTGTTACGTTACTACGTTTTGTGAATTAATTATATCGACGGCGTCAATGCATGACTGGCTCGACTAGGCGTTGAGTATAGAGTGCGATGGCTGTATTCGGTACCTAGAGTTCACGGCCATTTTCTATTTAATTGTACGAACCGTAGACCAGGCTTGTCTTTGATGCTTGGTAGCATCGTCGCGATACTCAGGGTGTGGGAGAGGAAGAAGAAGAGGAAGAAGAAGAGGCGAATCCGGATTCTACGAAATTCAAGCGGGTGGTGGGAGGGGAACTTGCAGAAAGGAAAGAGGAAAAGAACGATGAAGAAGAGAAGAGAAGGGTAGGGGGAGAGGAGGGGGGGGGGGCGAAGAAGAACATTGGAGGAGGTAAAATACAGTTAGCTTGTTCTTGGTAGGTTCTTGCTGGGCCCCAAGGACCACGTGGTCCCCCCCTGGTACCAGTCAAGCCGGCTGCTCCTTCGTGGCGAACGACTTTATTGCGTTTTAAATCCTTGGTAATATTTTGATAATCATACTTTTTTTACGCGTACATAACACGTCGAAAAATTTAACCCTCTCGCGGTTCCAATTGCACCCTCAGCAGTGTAAAGATCGGCCAATCAAATCGCTACGCTTTATATTTGTTTACCTCGAGCTTTTGAGTCATCTTCAGTTATAACGATCATTAGTTACCTAACTGGATCCTCTTTGAAATCATCCTATATATATATATGCATTTGTGTACTGGAGTATAGGAAAATGGCGTAAAAGCAAATGGCTGACACGTAATCCTTGCGTCACTGGTACAAACAGGGTGCTCGGCCGATTCCGATCGATTGGTGCGTGGGGGCCGGTGAGCCGAGTGCTGAGCCGGAGCGCGGCTTGTTGCCTTACTGACTCCTGACGGATATACCGTTACGAGCAAAAGTGAACTAAGTTGTGTCTCTGGAGCTTGCGGTACTCGCGGAGGAATGCGTGGGATACCGAGAAAGGACGCGAACGAAATACATAGGTGACCCCCCGCTTAAGACTGGTATCCCTAGAAGATTATTAGAGTCATTGAAATTCAAAGTGCACTGTTACTAGAGGCTGGTTTCTCGTTCTTTGTATCGGGTATCTTGTACGTCATAAGCATCGCGTCATAGAAGCTCCGTATACGGAAGCTCTCTGGACTTTTGGTATACATCGACCATACCCAGACCCACTTGCCGTAAAATTGCCTGAGAAAGTCTTTCTCTCTGAAAGCATTGAAAATTCCAATTCCCTATTTCACGAGTCCTTGCCCGATACGTTTTTTGCTTCTAAAGGGTTGCGCCATATGGGCAACGGGGGTGGAAATGTGTTACATATAGGATTTCGGGTTCTGTACCCTCGAGCGTTGGAGAAATAATATGAAAAGTTTTTGAAGTCTTGGGTTCTTAATGATAGGGGAGGTTTATAGGAGACGTAGGGAAGGTGGGGGGAGGGAGGGGGAATTAGGGTTGGAAAACGATGATAATAGTCGAAGAAAAGAATTCTTGACGAAGTAATCGCTCGATTTCCGGCTAAGGGTGCTTTCTTGACAGACGTTCCAACCACCATCATCCCTGTCTTAATAAATTGGGGTGGCATGTGCTTCAACGTCTTTGAGACGAAGAACGGAACAAGTATTGTCACTGGAATTTTTCGTCTCCATGAAACGCGAACGATTCTTGCGTCGGGTGGGCGTGTCGATCGTTGCGGATAAATTGCGCGGTCGTGTCGGTATTAAGTAGTAGATAGAGAATGAGTGAGTACGGGGTGTAGAGGGGATGGGAAGAGGCTGATGCGAACCTTGAGAAAATGGCAGCAGTGCCGGCAGAGCGCGAATGCCAATGAACCGGCAAGAAATGATGAAGGACGCGGGAGTTCGTTTCGATTACGTTAAAAAACGTTAAAGGACCGTCACTTGGATTTGGAGGGACGATGAATTTTCGCGAAGACCCCTGGCGTTCATTTACTTCCATGGTAACCAAGTGCCATCTCCATTGGTTCTCGCCTTTCTCCTTGTCGTATATACCTAGACCGTCATTAAGGGGCCAATCATCGTCTCGACGATGTTTCGCGCGAGCGTACACACTTTTTGGCTGAAGTTCTTTTGAAAATTTTTTTTTTACTCTTGGTCACTTCGAATACCGAAAATGCTACGAACTCTAATTGTCCGGCTGGCTAGTCTGGCGATGGACGACGTTTTGAAAGTTAATCCCCCAAAGTTTACTCGTTTCAACCCTTCGGGCCCATAAACCATCATGGTTCCCTCGCCCCCTTACAAAAGTCTACGTTTTCTCCTTCGGCTAATCCCCAACGACTCGTCGGAAGTCAAGTTTTTCGAAATTTCGAAAATCCAATTATCTAAAAGGACCCTTCAGAGGATTTGAACGTCCCTATACCCTTTTATCCAGCTGGTGACTGTACTCTCGCGACAGACTGTTAGAAGATTTTTTTTGAACCTTCGACTTATCGTCGATGATTCGAGTCGATTGGTCCTTACGGACTTCATTGTAAATGAAGTCAATTTTTTCTCCACTAAGCCTATCCTTAACCTTAAACCACCTTGGCAAAGCCATTCACTTCTCCTAGTCCTCTCGGCCAAACTGGCGAACAGCCGGAGGCGCTGAGGTCTATGGCCTCGTCCAATGACAATCCCGTGAATATATTTCATAGTAAATAATCAACAATGATAACTGTATATAACATGCAGGAGCTGCAGAAGATACAAAGCTTTCCTGTCGTCGATTGAAAATGAAGTCGAATTAACGAAATGACGAACTTTGAACGAACGAAAACCAGTTGACCAGGGTCGATTGAGTCACGGAAATTGTCCAACGTTGAGTAACTACGTGCAATCGCTATGTCACTTTAGTCACTGACTAATTATTCCAAATGGTTTATATATACCCTTTCTCCGTAAAACCGCGCAGAATTCCGTTAATCGTCGAGAACCCCTAATGGCACTGAAAATAGCTCGAGACCTAATTACAACCTATAACCCCTAACGTATCTCATTTTCGATAATTTTCAAACGATACGAAATCACAGCTTTAAATCTTGATGTTGCACGCGTGTAAACAAAACCGACCATCAAATGGGTCATGCCAGAAAAATACTATGTATGATATATATATATACACACACACCTATAAAGATTAAAATAAATTTGAAGATACCACAGCCACTAACGCCCATTTCCTCCATCAAGGGGTTCGTCCCTTGAAGATATTATATCCTTGATGGTTCGTACGTCAATTTTCTTTTGAAAAATCACGTGCCTTTCTCTTAGCGATTTTCGCATCTGAAAATCCGAAGATCCGGACAGCTGTTCCATGAACCACGAGACTCCACGCCCCGCGGTGCTAATTTCACCCGGAATTCTTTCTTCTAATTCAATCTTCGTCCCCGGGACAAAGGGCTGGCTCGTTACGTCAAACTCCGCCTCCCCCGTTAACTGATTGCGTGGGGGGTGCGTACCGATGCGTGTGTGCGTGACTTTCAATATCGATGAACGTCTCGTCGGTTCGCGTAAGGTACAGGGAAGGAATTGAAAAACGCAGAAGATCGTAAAGCCAAAGAACCGCTGCCCAGTTTGAAATTGTCTCCCGGAGTAAAATACACGGTCGTTCTAGGTAGCAGTGCAATAATTTTTTATGCTATGGCAATTTTCTTTGGTCCGCACCTACCTAGCCACTACAAAGCTTAGAGAACCCTCGTAAAAAAGGGTTTCGCGATTGCCGTGGCTTTGGGCGTTGAAAACATTGGCCAAAAAAAACCGCCGATTCCGTTACGGACACTAGGCAAGGATTGTGAGGGTCAGTGCTGTATGGGGTGAAAAATTTTTTACGACTTTATTACCGTGCAAGACGTCACGAGTGAAGCGTCGCTTTTATTGCGGATACCCATCACCGAGGTAAGAAACAACGCTGGGCGTCGCGACGACGCCGTAAATTTGAAACCGGATAGAAATTCAATCGATTACGATGGCAGGAAAGGCACCAGTGTACATATTATAGTTCCTTCTCCACTCTGGCCTTCTATTGTCCTACGCCATTGAGGGAAGAAGATCCATTTTTCCATCGGTCCATACAGCATCCTACTCTCGCATCCCTTAGCGTCTCTTCAGGAGCGTGGGAGAGATGGACAGGTGGGACGACCGACTACCCTCAGGTTCAGGGCGGTTCACTCACTCGTTCCTCTCCCTAGATCCTTTCTCGATCCTTTTCGAATTCTCTTGCTCTCTATCTATCTGTGTAGCACCTTGCTGGCTGCAAGCTACTCGATATTCCATATTCCGTGCCCTTGCCAACGCACCTTGTGGGAACCGATAGAGTTCCTAGAGGATGAACGATCCATGGAAGATAGTGACTCAAGATCCTGCTCGATCATTCGTGGAAGGATCTAGTAGCTTCGAATTTTTTTTTGTTGGTATTATTGAAAATGCATCCTCTCACGACTTCATACACTTCTTACGTCAGACGAGGATGACTGTTGCGCTACAGTCAAATGAAATAGCGGAGTACCGGCTACACGAAACTAACGGTACTGAATTTAGTCATCCGGGATTCCAGTAGCGTCGAAAATAACGAGTTACGCATTGCGTATCTCTCGACGTGCGTAAATACTACGTGGAAAGTTGTTGATGCGTGACTTAGTCATTTTTTAAATGATCTTCGACAAGACGTACGAAGGGTTGTTACTAAAGTCGTAGCTTTAGTCGTTTTAACGAAAAGGGGTAAAATCATTACAGGAGTCATCTGGGTACGTAGTTTGGAAATACCTGTTGTAAATTATACTCAGTCAAATTGAAAGGGTTTAAAGGGTTAGTGTTGTCGTGAATCCTAAGGGTGGCGAAGTTACTGAGGTCTGATGAAGGCGACCAACCAGGAGCCCGAAAGTCAGCGGGCTTCTGGTTAACCCTCTCTTAATCTTTGCTAATCGGCGTACAGTGTCGTCATCTTGGGGTTCGGTCGTATTTCACGGAAATAAAAAGAAAAGGGTTGACCACCTACCGTTCCCAGGGGAAAGTGTCAAAATAAATGTATTATCGACTGATTCATTTCGAACGATCAACCTCCATACATAATTTTTCGATCGAACGTGAAGTTTCTACCAAGTCCCAAGCGGGTCCAGGATCCCCTGATCGTTCTCACGAGCGTTTCCGGTTAACCGTATGGGGTGTAGCGCGCATCAGTATGGTTCCAGGTCGAAATCCGTTGAACGGGGGTGGCTGTGTAGCAGGGGGTTCTGTTTATTCCTATTCAATATTCACGATCCCTTTCCGTACATACCCTTTTTCGTTCTTTCCATTTTCACACGACACACAGACCCAAATACTCGAAGGGTAGATACAACAAAAAGAAAATCATCTTCCCGTACGTAGATCGTAAAATTTTCCAAAAATTCCCACAGTATTTTGAACTGTCAAAAAAGAGTTCTTTCCCCCAAATAATTACAATCGTCACCACCACCACCTTCAGACTGACTTAAGCAAACGCAAACACGGCCCATCCATGACTTTACCCTAAGACCCACATTCGGACCCCTACCCATCCTCAGGAAGCTGGGTCCATCCGAAATTGGAGAACGGTCCCCCGATTACTCGCGAGATGAAAATGGAGGATGTATTCTTCCGGTGGGTTTTTGTTTGACATGAGCGAACGAAGGAGACAGCCAATGAGCGAAACTCTTTCAGGAACGTTTTCCTGTCTGCCGTACCATTGTGTACGGGCCACAGTACGCCTGTACCTGTATACCATATAGTATTGGATAAGACATAAGCAAAGCAAGAAGATTTAAAGAGAGTCGAAAATGGGTCCCTCTATATATAGCGAACTGTCGAAGTTACTGGTTGGCGACTGGTGGTGGTGGACGGCGAAGCGGCGAGGAGATGAAGAGGTTTAGGTCTTAGGAGTGGAAGCGACCGTCAGTCGGAGCGGGTGTCCTTGGACGCTCGCGGATCGGCGGCCACCGGCAGTCAATGACCTAACATTCTTATATCTACACCGCTTATTCGCTTCCTTCGCTTCCATAGCTTCGCTTCGTTTCGCTTCGGTTCGCTTCGTTTCGCTTTACTTTGCTTTGGCTTTACCTTGCCTTCTTCTACCTTGGTCCATCCTTGTTTCGTTCTGCCTTTCCCCCTACGCTACCTTGGCAGCCTTAGACTGAATGGCGAATAGCTGCGATTAAGGATAAATTTTCGTGAAAGCCACGAGAGCCTGAGAAACACGAATTTTCCCACTGTCAAATTATAAGGACGTAAGCCCGAATATTCTGCTAACGAAGTATACAGGCAATTAGTAAAATTATAAAACGACAAACAGACCCGGCAGGTTACTTGGATTATTTTAAAAGGTCACCCAGAGAGTGTACTCCACTCATCGTCCTTTTTCCTCCCAAAAAAAAAATATAGTACCGTGCGCAAATCTACGGCCGACCGAAGCGTAATTTTCGTATCTATGCACAACCAGACAGCTGCCACGGGTTTCTATGGTTTTCTGCGGGTTTTACGATGCGGCCGTAATTCCGTTTCCGCGTTGACGGCCTGATTCCCCGACGATCCATACTGCTCGATCCTTTTTCTATCCTTGCAGGTCTTACGAACAATCAAACAATGGCGTCGCATTGACCTGAGCCAAATTGACGTAGCAACGCGCGATCGAAAGCTCCTCAGCTTTCTAGGTCTTTCGAGCTGAGACACACAGTGGCCTTGACCGCACGGCGTACCAGTATGCACGGACACACACAGTATACCCGACCAAGATACGTGAACGCAGACACGCGTAACCCCACGCCAACATGAGATCGCGCATATGTGGACATACTACGTATGTAGAGTACAAGAAGTTTTGTCCACAGGATCATTACCCATTATTCGTTCTACCGTACCAGTACGCCTTGCACGTGCAATTTTTTTCCCTTCGAATTCACCGTACGTACTTTAACGATCTAAGGATCTAGGCAAAGTGAAGGGCATCCGATACTCCTTCTCGAGGAAGTACCACGAATAACCATCACGCGGCATCCTTGCTGCTGCTCGCTGCTCCTCGCCAGTATAATGCAGAAAGGAATGCAAAACGGGGTGTGGCGTGCGGAGCAAATGTCTTACTGACTCACATGCAGGCTAGGAGCCACTCGTGTACAGTATGCGAGTTATAGCATGTCCAGCTTAGTCAGCCAGTGAGCTATCGAGCTATAAGGTATAACCAATGAGCCCGTTCAGCTATTCAGCCATCTCGTACGTAGTACATATGTATCGCTCGGCGTTAACCCAGATCGCTTTACTCCAACAGCCAATGCTAATGGCGAACCTTGATCTTGGAAGATCACGTTCTTACGGAGTGATACGTTCTCACACTGACACCCCGTGACGCCCTTACTGATCCACGATACGACGTATATTAATATGCCAATCCATTCGTCAGCGCTGCCCACGGAAATACAAACGTTCAATACCGTGGTTATAAAGCGAGGACGATGCAACGTTACGGCGTCAGCTCAGCCAAGGCGTCGGATTAGCGGTTGCGTCTATCGGCTGACGTAAACAGAAGAAAGCAAAGGAAAGGTATACAAAAAAAAGTGGCAGGGTCGTCGATGAGGAGTGTAGAGGGGAGGGGAAGGGGGTATGATACTGCGGTCAGGACACTTGTTTATTCGGACGAATGTGACCCCATTTTCGGTCGTACACCTTCACTAATTCACTTGGTTCGGCTTCCTCATTCCTCATTCCTCCTTCCATGCCTTTCCGTGACTACTCTCCTACGGACCACAAGATTTCGACTGCTACTCTCGAACGTATATACGGTGTATCAGGGGAAACTTCGGGTGAGTCGAAGATAGACGTGAACGTAGACGTAGTTCGAGGTATCGTAAAGTCTCAGCTGACGTCACGGTCTTTTGCGAGTGTTCACCGCTGCCTGGCAATGGCAGTGAACTACATTGCAAAATCAGACCTAGATTTCACGTGGGAGTAACAGGCCTAAAGCGTTTTGTTATTTTGTCGTCGCGAAATGTAATCGGTCGCGAAATAAATTATTGACGGAGTAAATATGTTTTCTTCTTTTTTTTTTCATAAGGTCGACGATGACCGTCCGGTCGATCGTTGTGTACCTAACGTCTATTATAATGTTCTGCTTACGTTAAAGGACAATCGATGAACGTCGACGATAATCTTTAGGGGCCTAATACGTTAATAGTCACTTAACGTTCGTTAACGTAGAAATCAAGCCGGTTTACGATCTAAGCGCAAGATCACGCGCTTCATACACGACCGTGCGCAAACTTCTCATTAACTAAACGGTCGGGGGCTGTATAATTACGTTCGAGAAAATCATGGACGCCATTACGGTGACGCCGTCGTAAAGGAAGATCGTCGCCGTGCGATATACCAGGAACCCACGGAGCTTCGGCATCGGCGACTATATAACATTGAAATCGCTCGACTTTCTGCATCGGCTGATCACCTAATATCTCGCATGAAAATTGTCCATTTTCAGAATTCCTAGTCGTGAGTATACCGCCTTTATGGCGGCAGTGTACAGACGTGTAAGCGTTTACGGGCGACGTGAAACTAGCACGTATATATATATATATCAGCAGTTCAGCATCGCCATTTGCATCGCGTCGCGACGCATTTGCCTCTGTGTACCTCTTATACCCATACCGATAAACTCTTGGAGAACTTGTACGCCTTGTATATGCTTGTCTCTCTCTCTCTCTCTCTCATTCTCTCTCGATGGTGCGAGAACGTCGTAACGTGTCCTTGGCTGCAGGAGTCCGCTATGTCCTACACACCCACCTAGGACCTGAATCGCTGCCAACTCCTGCTGCGAGCTCCTACGATCTTCTGTGCCCCGTTTAGCTCTGCTCCTGTGCCCGGATTGCGTATTGCTGCTACGTGATCCTTCCACGTGTCCTCAACACCCTTTTCGATCCGGAGCAACCGGGAAGACTAAAACACCGAACGACTGCTCGATCGACGTCCCGAGAGTATCAACGGTATGACACAATTTTCGCGCTAAACTCGCCCATACATATGGATGAAGCGATTATTTCATCGTGCTTGCGGTTCACGCGTGACACACTTATGATTCATCGCGTAACATTCGAATTCTTTTAAAAGTCAACGGCGTTCCGAGGGACCGTTCGGGGTACCATTGGATTTGTTATGGCTCCGACGATCCTCTAAAGGTGCTCCCAACTCTTCGGGAGTCGCGATCTTCTTCGTTACGGCCGTTTCTCCTATTGGAAGCGCGAACGTGGGAACGCCTTTACCGTCTAGTGGCATCGTTATATATATTTTCGACTTACGCGAATTCTTGGACGCCTGTTGCGGATTGCCTTTCTAAATTTCTGAATCGTGAAAATTCGAGTGCTCGGTTTTTTTCTTTTTCTTCTTGTCATTAGCTTTCTTGCGGTCTCTTGCGTTGCCTGGTGAAGCGGAACGAGAATGGATGAGGGGTGGTGGGAGGGGTTGGGATTTGGGGGGAGGGGGCAGAGATGGGAGGCAGTCGGGTATCAACGTGATCCAGAGGCACAATGCCTTTGCAGCAATAATGGATACCAAGATGGCGAAGCAGTGGCTTGTGTCATGGAATCTGATGTTACCTCACCGTAGCCGTGGCAGTGACAGTGGCAGTGGACCTTCCCCTCTCTTCGCGTTCCTTGACTCCTCCTCCTTCGAGAGCAGTTCCACCTCCCACCTTCTTCACTCTCCTCTTGTCTCTTCGCGTTGATCGAGTTAGCGAAGTATAGGAACGTTAATTAATCGGTGGTCGGTGAGGGAGCGGTTGTTTGTTATTGGGATTATTGATTTTATTGATTATTTGTATTTTGACGGAATTGTATTTTTTTTATTTTTAGGTAAACTATGACTCCTTGTGTTCTTTTTCTTTGTGAATTGCGGAGACTCCTGCAACTTTGATCGCTGTACTCGAACGCGAGTTCGTAGCCGTCGCCAGTCGAGCTATTTCTCTCTGCGTTTAACGAGTCAGCCCGATACGAGAGGCAGCGAGTGGAACTTGGCGTACCGTGCGCGAGAGAACGAGAGGAGAGGAGAGTCAGGGAGGACAAGGGTCGCAGGACGTTCACCTCTCTTGCTCGCGGCCACGAGCCAAGACCCGGCCAAAGCCGCCATTACACAATCGGCAAGTTTACCCGTCCGCCGGTTCGTCGCGAGGAGAGGATTTCGTCTAGTCGGCCATCTTGGTACCGTCTTGGGTATAACGCTACAGGGCTTTTAAATGCTCGTCTACTATTTTCTTTTATCTCATCACAACAGTAGTATACGTCACGTACCAATGAAGAACTTAGAATTCCAAAGTTTTTTTTCCATTTTTCAAAATTCAGGAATTTACTCCCATCGGTAACTCAACCAGTTACAGGTACCTACGATTTTACCCATGAACGCTCTGCCGATCATTGAATTATTCCTGCGAAATAAATTCCCGCGAAATAAATTCCCGCGAAATAAATTCCCGCAGGAGCATAAACCTATCGCCGGAAAGTATCGCGAGAAATTCGCGCAGCAAGGCTGGCTTGCACAGCTGCGACTTCATCGCGTCCAAGTCACGCTATACTTGGTGACTTTAATGCGTCTCGCATGGCAATGGACATATCGTCCAACCCACGCATGCTATATTGTTCTTACGAAATGACTATAGGACACTAATAATAACTCCGATCTACTACCCAGCATCAGTTATATACCATCAGTATATTCCGTCGGTTCATTTAATTTTTTTTTTCAATTCTTACTTAACGCTCTCGCGCTGTTAACCAAGTAAACGAACAAGGAAGCCCAGTTCCTGGAACCGCTCATGTCGGTGATACGACAATAGAGCCAATCGGTTTTTGCTCGGATCGGCCTCGATCCGAGCTATCGGATCAGAACGTTTAATATATCTCCGTGGCAGCAACCGACAATGCCAAACCCAAGAGCAATAGCGTTCGCTGGCTAAACCCTCTTCTATAACGTCTCGACCACTTCGTTCACGGTACGGTTTCTGCAAATTACGAAAATTCCAACGCGTACAGCTTCGCCTCTCCTCTCTATGCAGATCCACCTTGATTCTCGAACGATCCTTCGCAGTTTCATGAAGGTTACAGTCACGTTATAATATTCCTCGGTTCGCCGCACGGAACACGTTCTTCCGGGTATAATGTGCTGTCGCAAGCATTTTTAGAGGGCGCGCATTGCGTACACACCTATATCCACTGTCTTATTAACCTGTTAGCGTCTTTTCTCGAGTCAAACCTCAAAACTGGGTCGCGCTCCGTCACGTTTCACGACTCGATCAATCTTACCCGAATCCCTGACACCTCCTACCCTCTTCTATAACACGACCCTAATGTAACCTGCGCTGATTTGCATTGCGCAACAGTCGCCTCCGTCGGCTCGACGAAATTCCCAAGAATAAATTCACTTTTCAGGAAGAAGAAAACGAAAAAAGAAAAGAAAAATAATAAAACCCTCCCGCAAGAGTCCATTCGTTATTTCTGTTTATTTTTCTTCGACATTTCAAACCCATCATTATCATCCTTGATGCTTTATATCTATTCGAGTCGCGACGTTTCCTCGTGGGCCCGCTGCCACGACATTCGTGCACGTCCACGACGTACATGTTGTCCTCATCCGCGTCTTCACACACCTTCCCTTTTTCGCTCTCCACCTCTCTTCTAACCTCTACTGGCAGCACGGACTGTACTTCTTACTTGGCATACTACCACAGTCATAGCTTCGACTCGTTCTCTTGAGTTCTCTTCTTGGTTCCCCCCGCACCCCACCCCACCACCGTCCCCTCCTTCCCCCTGTTGTGTTTTCGACTCGCAGGACGGATCCTAAGCTGATTCTCGCGAGGCCCACGCGTGTGCGTAACCGCACTGTGTGTCGGTGCGTAAGTAGGCCGGTTCCGTGTCCCGTTACCGTGGGACACGTGTAATAATAAAATATTACATGTTCCCGGGTTGCGCGCAAGAAGAAGACCCTATCGCGACGCGTTATCAGTGACTGAGAGATTTTGCCGAAGAAAAATGAATTAAGCAAATTTACCCGTGCTTTGTTATCATTGGTACAGCTCAGCATCCGCTTCAACGTCACGATTGACTGAATCCTTATCTTTGATCCAAGATGAATCTCCCTTTGGTATGCATATAGCGCGAGAACGAGAGAGTGAATCATACAGAGAGATTCAGGCTGCATCAAGAGAAATGAGAAGCCTAAGCCTTTCTTTTACTTTTTCCTTTCCTTTCCTTTCCTCGCGTTATGACTCGGCTGTAGTTAACTCTCGCACATCCGGGGGCAAAGAGGGGGGGGGGGGGGGCGTCCCGTATCCCCGGACC